>CM019148.1:116226299-116668799 GCA_009733165.1 Naja naja | reverse complement strand
GAGTAGTGGAAACATTTAGGAGTATCTATAACTCACCATGCTGCCACATTCTGGGAAATATTCTGGTTCTGTTAGATGCAACAATGGTTTCTGGAGAAGGACCCTTTCCTAAGAGATATTAAAAACACCCTTTATCCAGATATCTAGGCCCTGAACCATGAAGAATTTTAAATTTAAAACTTGAATTGCACTGGAAGCTAACTGGGAACCAGTACAGCTCTCAGAGTATAGGTGTAATATGGATGCCTTGAGGCCCACCCACAACTACTTAAATTACTGCATTCTGTAACAGCTGTAACTTCTGAATGCTGTTTAGAAAATAAAGTATGTGAAAATAGTCCACTACTTAGAAATGCTTACAATTCCAGGAAAATAGAGGAAAGTGGACATGCAAAAAGAAAAGTTTTCCAGCAAATAAAGACTATGTAACCAATCAAACAAACAAACAAAAGGGAATGATGATGGGCACTGGCTGATTCACACAACACTGTGGTTTACCAAGATATGTAAACTGAATCATTTGCACATAGAGAAGAACGTAGTTCTTATGTGAGCTGCATAGCACTGGCTTCACATTTCACACTGACAGGTTTCTATCTAAATAATTTTCTTCTTAAATAAATTTAACAGCATTTTTTGCAGTGTTGTATCTGTTTTCCATGCAATTTGATGCAGCACATCTGTTAAGTTACAATCTTATTCAGCAGCTATATTGGTATCCTCCTAAATTATAACACCTCCAAAATATACTGTTGAATTATCCTTAATGAGCTAACTGTGAAAAATAGATAAAATAATAATTACAAATATTGTATTTGATGATGTTTAATCAAATTTAAATTTTGTTCTATGTCCACTTCTCTCTTTGACAGTGATGACATCACATGCCATTTAAAACAATATGTAGCTCTCTAACTCAGGGGTCTTCAAACCTGACAGCTTTAAGACTTGTGGACTTCAACTCCCAGAATTCTTCCTCCAGTCATGTTAGCTCAGGAATTCTGGGAGTTGAAATCCACAAGTTTTGAACTTGCCAAGTTTGAAGACCTTTGCTCTAACTATAAAATGCTCCCCCCATTCATTCTGACTGAAGAATAGTCATCCTTTAACTAAATAAATAATTTAGATTAAATGAAATCTATAATAAAATAATCTCAATTTCACTAAAATTCAGGAATAATTCTATTTTAAAATGACTCCATTTAAACCAATGGACTTTAATTTATTTATGATGTGTAGGGATAAATTGAATTCTACTAACTAATTATGCATGGATTGCAGCAGAAATAGTTATTGTGAACCCCCCTCCTTTTTTTGCAACAATACCTTATCCATTGTTGTTTTAACATGGAAAAACAAATCTCCCAAAATAAAACAAACCCCTGACCTCCGCACCTTCCGCCATGATTTGAAGACCTGGTTGTTCGACCAATCCGGGCTGTGACCCCTCCCCAGGGGGGGTTTAAACTGTTTTAAATTTTAGACTCACAATTCGGCTTATAACTGTTTAATATGTTTTTAGATAATTTATTGTTATTGTTGTATTTTAGCTGTGAGCCGTCCCGAGTCCTTTCGGAGAGGGGGTGGCATATAAGTCGAATAAATAAATAAATAAATAAATAAATAAATAAATAAATAAATAAATAAATATTTACTAAGTCACTTTTTGTGTAAATCGATGGAAATGCTTTCAGAAATCAATCTTCATAGAAAGAGACCATCCTATCCTTAACAAAACCAAAAGTCTACTTGTAACTACCTTGTTTCTAATGCACTGACCAAGGAAACAAATGCTGGAGGCTACATGATAGAGGAAACTCATACATTCCTTGCCTGGTTCCCTTACTCCCAGGAAACTGTGGGATATAGTGCTGGACATGACGTTACCTTGGGTACATGACAGTCAGCCCCTAACCAGGCTCTGTTTTACAGGCTTTGGTGGCACCCTCTTTATATCCTTGGTAAGATACGAACTTGTGGTAATTGGGGCAAGAATGGCAAATATATCTATGTTCTTTTCTTCCAAATCTTGTTTGACTTTTCTAAGTGTCTGTTTTAAAGAAAACAGTATAAGCTCTTGGGCTTATTTGCCACTATTAGTGTTTTATTGTTTAAGTGTCTGACTGACAGGGGATAGGAGCAACTACATCTGAAAGGTACTTTTTTACTTTTTTCCCTGCAGAATTCTAGGCAAAGTCTGGTGCTGGAGTTGGCTGTCATGTCCAAGGCTATCAGCTTTTTTTTGTTTTTCTTTCTTTCTTTTTCTTTTCTTCATTTTGTTCTGAAATCACAAGGGTATGATGAACTGCAGGGTCAGAAGGGCTCTTTTGGATCAAATAGTTTGTTTAGCATATCACGTCTCTCTTTCAAAAACAAAAGTTATTTCTTATCCCCTAGTCCATACTTGATGTTGAGTTTGGCAAAAGTTCCCTTCATTAGAAGATGAGTTCCATTTCTTTGTTGGAGGAGTTCCTTGATTGAATGAATAGGAATGTTATAATTGATCAGGAATAAAATAGTCCATCTTCCCTGCATTTCATTTTATCTGATTAAAAAAAAAAATAAAACCAATCCCTGGCTAATTAATTTAAATTTCTAAAACTTTACTCACAATTACCATTTGTTGCATCTACACCTTGCAAAAATATTTTTCCCATTATGGGAAAATGCATATATTTATATATATTTGTTCAAGTTACTCAATTTTCCATCAAGAATTTCATGCATGTCAATTGCATTATATATTTTTGGAAAATTAAAGGAATGTAAAGGCTACTGATTTTAGCCTTTTGTATTATTATTAAATTATAATTTGGAATAATGAAGATATTACCAAAATCCCTTTATTTTAATGGTCATGAGCAGGCAACTCCAGCAATTTATGTATAGTCTGACTTGTTTTAAAATAAGCACAATATAATATTTATAAAACAGTAATATTTTCATCACTTTTGAAGTAAATGAGATATATAGCTTATCCACTTCTATTTATTTTGAAGTCTGAAGCTATGTATAGAGATGGGAGATGTTTCATTTTATTATTGACTTGTAACATCTAGCTTCATTATGATGATTTTTATATGATTCCATGATATATTCAGATTTCTTGTATGTTTCTTTGTATCAGAGTTTTCCTGATACTTCCTCCTCCATCATTAATTCTATTATTTCTTAGAGATTGAGATAGCATCTTATTTGTTATGGAAGTTAAACATTTTATGAGCAAATTATTTAGAAGCTCATAAATGCTTTGAACAGCTTCTGCAAATTTTAACTGACAGGATCAAGGTTATTATTTGTTTTTAAGCTAAATGGAAACTTTCTCTTTTATGACTCACATCAATGATTATTTTTCATTACTGCTTTATTTGTCATTTTCTATATGCTAGATTATGATATCCAAATATTCATTCAGGTCTTCCATTGCTATACCTTTTGTTCCACAATCTTGCAATTTGTTTCAAAAAATACTTTGAGGGGTGTGTGTGTGTGTTTATGAGAGAGTGAGTGAATGATTGAGTGTGCGAGAGAATATATATATATATGTATATGTATATATATGTATATGTATATGTGTATGTATGTATGTATGTATGTATGTATGTATGTATGTACGTACGTATGTTTACGTGTGGGTGTGGCATCAAATGTTTTTTCATTGTTTGTCATCTTCATATGTGTCAGTTAAGCTGCAGGTTTATTTCATTCTTATTGGCTCAGTGAATCCCTGTTTCCTTGATAATAAAACCCTGAATTCGACCAGTGAGATCTTTTGTTAATACTCTGGATTCATCCTTTTCCCCTGGTTTTCATTAGGTTCCGAGCTCATGCCCAAAGCCCTCTCCACTAGGATAGTGGGAGGCATTTGGTGGTTTTTCACACTTATCATCATTTCCTCGTACACTGCTAATCTAGCCGCCTTTCTGACAGTGGAACGCATGGAATCCCCCATTGACTCAGCAGATGACTTAGCAAAGCAAACAAAAATAGAATATGGAACCATTGAAGATGGAGCAACCATGACCTTTTTTAAGGTAGGACCTTTAAAATTAATTAACAAGAGGGGGGAAACCCTATATTTTCTAACTTCTACTCATCAAATTAGCAGGCAGGAAAGCCATTTCTTCATTTAGATTATTTTTAAATCAGGTGGGTTTTTTTTGGCATATTTGAAAATGTAGGATACATTTAATATAATTTACTTTTGAACTGATAGTTGTTGTTAACGTATTTATCCTGACTTTTTCATCAAGGGACTAATAAAAAAGCAGGACAAGGGATACTTCTGCTGGATTCTCTTTATTTTAGTGTAACATATATTTACCGATGAATAAACCTGTACTATTTTATTACTTAGAAACATCAGATCTTGGTTTGACATTTGACCAATATGTTTCTGAGGTGCTAAGGCAGTAGCAAAGTGATATCCTTATTTGCATTATACTTGGCATAAATTACTAAATAATACGATATCGGAATCACCTTATTGGTAAACCCTGTTCTGATATATATTCAATTTCATTAGACTTTGAATAAGTTTCCAGTTAGAATGCAGTATTCAGCCTCATATGTGAAATTTGTGTGAGCCTGATCTGCTTAGAAGTGGACTGGGGTGCTAGATAATAAACTTGCCCATTAAAAAAATAAAATAAAAAGCAATAATACTTGTTTTTGTCAGAATGAATACATTTATTAGGGTCTGATCGATCTGACTTTTGTAATGTTTTTAGCATTTTTAGAACCTTTCTCATTAATTCAATAAATAGTTCAGAAATACAGATATAAATACACATTCTCAACAACGTTATAGAAGCAACAAACTCCAGAAGCATGAGGTTGGAAGTTTTCGTCATTCTCAGCTTCCTCACTTGCTGTTCCTGTGAAGTTGTACTGTGAATGGAAGCAAACTTCAAAAATAAGATCGAGGTTGCTCCTAACTTCGTATGCATGTGTATGGGAAGTGAACTATAAGAGAACAAGCTGCTACTATATCCTAAAACTTCTTTATAGCTACTCATTTGAACAAACAGTTGTTATTTCAGTTTCATTTATTTTCCTTGTGGGCTACAATGGTGTCGGCATCATCCTTTTATTTCTGAAGGAACAAACATTTAGTTGCACTAAAGGTGGATAAGCTGCTATGGTGAATAAAGTATGTGTTGGTCATTCCCTTTTCAGGGCAAACCATTAATATTTTCAAATGGATTTAAATACCCTGCCTCTGGGGAATTGGGAACAGCTGACTTTGTTGGTCTCTTTGATTAAAAGAAATGTAACAGCATGTGGGAAATAATATAAGGCAGCTTATATAAAAGGTTTAAGAAAACATTTATGCTACTGTTAATTGCATATATATTTGTGTACTTATGACCTATGGTTATCCTGATATTTGCGAAATAGGTGATAACTTTCAAAATTAATTATTATTCTGGTGACCTAATAATTTGACTGAATTTTGTCTGAGTTTATGAATAATTTAGATATTTCTGCTGATACCACAAGAGTTAAATAAACATAAACCAAGCTCTGGTGGAAATTCAATTTACTCTAGAAATTAAAACTAATTAATATTTCACTACCCAAAAAGAATGAGAAATGCTTTTACTTGTGGGTTGTTTTGCAGCAGATGTACATAGCATCTTAATGAAAATTTTATGAGGGGAAAAATACTCTTATTTAGTAGGAACTAATCAATTATAGCTGCTGTAATAGTTAGGGCATTGAAGCTGTCAGAACAAGAATAGGGGAATGTTTGAAGAACTCTTTTTTTTTGTCTTTAAAGAGACCATATGATTAACCTCCCAGAGAATATAGATGACACAGATAATTGATTCTCCTTTACCAAAGAAGAGTAGAGGGCTTTAATTTACTGTCATATTTATTTTGATCTTGTAAAGAACATCAATCATCTATTTTATCTGATTGTATGTCTGAGAGGAAAAGCAATGTTTCAGTGTCCAATTATTGGTATCACTCTTCCTCCTAAAGTCTTAAAAAGCAGGGTCTTTTTCTTTTTCTTGTCTGATGCTATTCGTTGCTTCTTTTCTGTTCCCTGAATATTACAGAGTCTTCTTTACAATGTTTCTTTAATTTTATTTCTTCCAAATGATTGCTTTTTATGCATACATATTAAAAGTTTAACCCTGTAGCATCTATTACCACATAAGAAAGCAGATAAGATGATAAGAGGAGAGGAGAGGAGAGGGGATGGGATGATATGGGATGGGATGGGATGGGATAAGATAAAATAAGATATAAGATGATAAGATAAGATGATAACTTTTATTGTCATTTTTTACTGGCTCACATTAAAAATGAAATTGGTTGCCTGCACTCAAGAGAAAGTATATAACGACCCATACCCATACATAATGCTCATATACACATGCTATATACATACATAAATATATACCTGCACCCATACACATATATATAAATCACTGCCCATTTTGAATACATAGTGGAAAGAGAAAACTTGAGAGTTCACAAGGTTGATGGTATGTGGAACAAAACTGTGACTGAATTTGGATGTTCTGCTTCGGATACCATGAAGCCTCCTCTCAGAAGGTAACAAGGAAAACAAGGTCGTGAAGAGGATGTATAATGTGCTAGACAATCCTGCAGACTCTGCTCAAGCATTGCTTATGTGTTATGTCCTGGAAAGAAGGAAGTGAACTGCCAATGATCTTTTTTGCCATTGTCACCACTCTCTGCATTGCCTTCCTGTCTGAAGCAGTAAGCGGTGCAAATATGGTGTAAGATTACCGTTGAACGTATTTTATATCCAAAGATGGAAACTTGGAGGATACAATTTTAATTAGTATTAATTTATTTTGTACTAGAGTTAGAATTAATTTTATTCAAGAATTAGAATAACAAAAGTATATGTTAAATTATTGTGTAGTGCAGTAAAACATACATTCAATGTGTGGCTCAAATTATTCCATATGCAATGGAGTGAAAAGTAGATACCTGCCAAAATTAGTCTCCTTAGAAAATAGGGGCTGCTAGCTTTCAAGCTTATTTTTCCCCATTAGATGCAGGTGCAAAATTATAATGCAAGTTACATGTTAAAAATTCTGAAACACGATGTCTCTGAATATGATCACTCAGGAATTTATAATTAATGTCAGGACTGACTTAGTCTTTCCATTCAAAAAAGTATTCTTTTCTACGCGCATTACTTTTTCTAATTTTATTTATGTAGCCCAATTAAGCAGATGTCATAGCTGCTTGAGTTATTGCATTAATATTTGCAATCCAATCATAAGAGGAATATCTGGTCCTAAAAATGAAAGTTCACTCCTTATTGACATGGCATAAGAAAGATAGCAGTAGGCTGATTATGAGTGTCTCCTATTAGAGAAAGATAAAAAAATAAAAACTAAGCAAAACCGTCTGATTCTAACATAACATAGTGCAAATATCTGCATTCTTTAGGTTAGATGAAAATATGAAACCTCAGTAATAACAAGGTCCATCAAAAACTATGAGACATTGTAGCTGCTGCTCTGAATCTTAATAATTCCTTTTGTAGATGATAGATAGATAGATAGAGAGAGAGAGAGAGAGAGAGAGAAAGGCAAGCAGGCAGGCAGGCAGGCAGGCAGATAGATGATAGATGGATAGAGATAGCTAGACAGTAGATAGCTAGATAGCTAGGTGGATGGATGGATAGCACTGGCACTAGCACTTAGACTTATATACCATTTTACAGTGCTTTATAGCCCTCTCTAATATGCTTAGACTTAGCATATTGCCCCCAACAATTTGGGTCCTCATTTTACCCACCTTGGAAGGTTGACTCAGCCTCTGCCAAATTGCAGTCAGCTGGCAGTCAGCAGAAGTAGCCTGCAGTACTGCACTCTAATCACTATGCCACCATGGCTCATAGATAGATAGATAGATAGATAGATAGATAGATAGATAGATAGATAGATGGATGGATGGATGGATGGATGGATGGATGGATGGAGAGGTGGGCTGCTGCCGGTTTGCATTGGTTCGGGTTATCCAGTAGTTAAGATTCTGTGCAGTTTGGCGAATTGGCAAATCCCACCAATGGCTGGCCCCACCCCCTTCATTTTTTGGCCTGTTTTTTTGAGCCATTGTCAGCCATTTTCAGGCCACTTTCTGGGCCATTTTTAGGCCGTTTTCTGGGCTGTTTTTAGGCCATTTTTGGGTTGTTTTTAGGCCAAGCTGAAAACAGCCCCAAAATGGCCTGAAAACTGCCCAAAGAAATGGCCTGAAAACTGCCCCAAAGTGGCCAAAAAACAGCCCAAAAATGGGCGGGGGTGGGGCCAGCCAGTGGTGGGATTAGCCCCAAATGAATGAATCCTACTTCTGCCTTTGAGTTGAGTGGCCAGGAGGCAGGGCTGGGTGTGATGACTGATGTCACCCACCCAGCCACATGACCAACCAGCCATGCCTACCCTACCCATTTTGTGAAAAAATATAAATAAATTATAAAATAATAGTTTAAGGATTTTTCACTTTTCATCCTTCTTATGTCGGTCAAAATCTGTATGCAACTTTTTTGCAGCAACAACAAACTTGGCAAGTGACAAAAGTCGTTTCATCTGCCAAAAAGTTGATAACCAATTGCAATACTGAAAAATTATTTCCTTGGTAGATAAAATGGAAGCAACATTTTTTTTCTAGGATCAGCATAAATCTTACATAGAAGGAGAGGGTAGAAAATATCTTCAGTAGCTCTGCTTCCACAAATACATTAACTGGCATTACTTTTCATCAGTAAACATTGAGCCCATTGCAGACTGAGCAAATGCCCTCCTCAACATGGGAAAAATGATTGTCAAAAATAAGGTGGCCTTTTATTAATTCTGTTAAGCAAATTAATCATCTAAAACTTTGTGAAAATTATAGTCTTCTCTTGAATTGTATCCATTCATTGGAAAAGTAAACCTGCTTATACTCCAATACTATTAGAGGAAGGAAGGAAGGAAGGAAGGAAGGAAGGAAGGAAGGAAGGAAGGAAGGAAGGAAGGAAGGAAGGAAGGAAGGAAGGAGAGAAGGAGAGAAGGAAAGAAAATGACAGTGTTGGCAGGAGCCATTTCAGCACCTGAGTTCAACTCCTCTCCCCCCCCCCCCAGTGCAAGAATCCCAGTGACACTTCTGCTTAAATAATTAAGGAGAGAGAGAGAGAGAGAGAGAGAGAGAGAGAGGGAGGGAGGGAGGGAGAGAGAGAGAGAGAGAGAGAGAGAGAAATCCTTTCTCAGTAATTTCCTGAATTTTAGGAAATTCCTATTCTGAATCTGCCTTTCTGTATTTTTCTGTACCTATTTTGTGTCCTGAACTAAGACAGGTGATTTCTTTTTTTCTGGAGGCTAAAAGTGAAATTTCCCTAGTGTTCCCTTGTTGATCTTTGGATAATCCTGCTACCTTTCTTTATATATGTTGTATGTACAGGATTCATGCTGCATTAATCCTTCTTTAAATGTGTATTCCAGAATTGGACATAGACTTAGATTACGGGTGTCAAGCTCGATCGTGTCATATGATGTATCATGATGTATCACGATGGTTTTTGCCTTTGCAGAGCTGGAGTGGGCATGGCCCACAGGCCACCACTTTGACAGGCCTGATTTAGATCTTCTGAATAGGATCTAATCAAAGTACACTATAGTGAAATTATTGTTCTCCATAATTTAGAAAGTATTATTGGTGTATCCTACAGTTTTGTGTAACCTTTGAAGGCCATGTTATGTGGGGTATCAGTCCAGTCATCACCATTCCATACCTGAATATAGGAGGTTCCCAACTTACAACCATTTTTAGTAACTGTTTGAAGTTACTTCACAGTTATGGCTCTTGCAACATTCCCACAGTCACATGATCAGAATTCAGATGCTTGGCAACTGGCATGTACTGATGATGGTTGCGGGGTTATGTTATTGGGCTTATGTTACTGTCATTTGTGACCTTCAAAATTGTTTCTGACAAGCAAAGTCAATGGGGGATGCTGGATTTACCTTAAAAATCACATGATTCACTTAACTACAGTAATTTGTTTAATATCCATGGCAAAAAAGATAGTACAATTAGGCACAATTCACTTAACAAAGTGCTTTGTTTAGCAATGAAAATTCTAGTCTGAATTATGGTCGTAAGTCAAGGACTATCTGTATTTGTTTTTTTCTGAACTGAATAATTTACTCTTGTCTCTTTTAAATATTATTCTAATTTTTAGTCTACAGTGCTTCTTTAATAAATTTGCCTTCTAGGGCATTATCTATCCATTTGTGTGATCTACATATTTTATAAATATTCAATTAATGCAACTGTTGTGGGTTAGGAACATCTTCAAGAATATTATTCATTCATTTGTAGTTGATTAACAATGTGCTAGAATGAAATTCAGTTGTTTCATATACTGTATTCACTTAATTGTGTCATATTATTTATCTAATGGAGTTAATAGTATATACATATTAATTAGAGAAATTATCTGTTATGTTCTCACAAAAAGTCCTTTTAATTGTTGTTTAAGAAATTTTGTCTCATTTCTTAATTGATGGAGCACAATCCCTATCAGTTTTCTTTTTCAATTTTAAAGAAATAATTGAATCTACTGTACAGTATGTAGATATTAATATCCAGGATCAGAAACCTTTTCAGATTCTTTTTCCAGTTTGCATATAAGATACCTAAAATATTACGCTCACTGATTTTCTAAAGGTTTGTAAGAGTTCTACTATTTTATTTTATTATGTCGGACTTTATGGCTATAATAAGAGGATTTGTTTTCAATCCCATAAGTAAAAAGGTATACAACAAACTGCTAAGGTGCAGAGGGAAATACGAGTAGCATGAATTATTATTATACACAAAATGTGAAATCACAACTGCTAGTTCTTTAGCTGGCATTGAGTACTCCATATGAGATCATAATGTGTTGCTCTTATATTTGTGCAGATCCAAGGGGTGTGGCCTTATGTAATTGCCAGATGGAAATTTTGTTGATGCACATATTTTCTAAGTGCTATCCAAGATACTGTCCTAAGACTTCCATGAGTGGTTTATGCCATAATCTTTCAATTTTCATATCTCGATATTTTATGATCTTCTCCAATTCTTTGTCTCCCATTCTACTAATCTCCTGATATTGCCACATTGATTATCCACAGGATCTTTTTTCAGTTAAATCAGTTGTGTTATGGAACAAGACTTCACCAGTTTATATTTGGAAATCCCACAATAATTTTACCTGCTGATTTTTGACTACTTAATCAACTCTACATTGCCAACAATTTTTCATTACTGTTACATGAGAAGCTTTACAGATGTGACATTCCATTGAATAATTTTAGGGACTGCATTATGTTGTTTATAATCCATTCTGTGATCTTCTTACACAAGCTGAATATATGATGTATTGTTTATTCTGCTTTTTGCATGATCTGCACTTTGACTCATTTGATGATTTTTTAAAAAAATTCAGGCCTTAATTGCATTGTTCAAATAGGTTTCTTTTGAGCAGCAAAGTCAAGTCTTTAGTTTCTTTCTTTCTTTTAAAATATTCCAGTTGTAAGCCTTTTCCAGGGCTTATTCACTTTTCCTCTGTCTTTTGCAGAAATTGACCTTGTAATGCTTTTTCTTGCCAACATTCTGTGTTTTTATTATGTGATTTAAATAGTCACTTTTTGTTTCCTATACATTTATCAAGTTCCAATTTTAGTTTGCATCAATTTTTGTTCTCAGCTATCTTTTACATAATCAGTCAATGTACGCTTTTCTTCTTTGGTAATTTACTTAACCTGAAGTAAACCCCTTCTCACTTTCTGCATATCTTTATGGGGTTGTAATGCATAGTAAATAGTCATCAGTTTTCTTGTTTTTTTTTAAACCAAACTGTCCAGTTCAGATTGTGTCTAGTTAATAATTCCAGTAATGTATTTTATCACAGATATAGTTTAGGCATTGATGACTTTGATAGTCTTTCAACTGTTCAATTTTGCCTTTAGCAAATTTCTAATCCTTTGGATGTATTCTTTACTAATCATATTTTCAATTTGTCCATATTTGGTGTTATCCAATTGCAAACTGCATAGATACTTATAGGCATCATCCTGATGCCTCCTGATTGTTTGGATACTCGACATTTCAGTTCTATTACTGTTCATGATTTTATCCCACTTTATTGCTATTGTGGCACATTTCTCTAGGCCAAATTCCATTGTTATATGAGTGCTAAAAATCCTTATAGTGTTTGTTGATGATCAGATTGGATTTCTGATTATCCATAAAGCTTCAAGTCATCTATATAAAGGAAATGTGAAATTTTATTAGCAATATTGCTGTTTATTAGCCAAGATGTTTTCTTTTCCTTGAAAATTGATGAAAGTGGATAATAGCATTGACAAATAATAAGAGTGATAATGAAGATGTTTTGTTATTATTATGTTTTATCAGATAACCAGCCAGATACTTAAACTAGATTTGGCATTTTTCCTACTTACTGAATCCTGCGATGCCTTGCTGAATTCTAAATATATTATGTACACAGTATTTCGCTGGTCTACTAATTTAGTCACTATGTTGAAGAATGAAGTAAGATTGGTTTGGCATGATCTGTTTTTAACAAAACCATGCTGACTGCTAGTTATTACTTTACTTGTTTCTAGATGTTGGCAGATCTGTTTTTTTATTATCTTTTCCAGTATCTTCCCGGGTATTGATGTTAGGCTGATTGATCTATAGTTTCCTGGGTCTGTTTTTTTCCCTTTTTTGAAGATGGAACTACCATCAGGTCTTTTCTAGTCCTCTGGTAGTTCCCCAGTGCTCCAGGATTTTTGAAAGATATAGTGCAGTGGTACTAAGATGATCTCTGCCAGCTCCTTTAAAACTCTAGGAGTTTTAAATGTTATCTGCATTGCTTGCTACTTTTTTGAGTACTAGTCTTATAGTATTTTGCCTTTCCATGTCTCTTTTCCGTTCTTTATTCGGTCTTTCTTGTAGGCCAGTTTGCACTGTCCAGTACTCAGTAAGCCTTCATAGTTGCCTTCATCTATTACGCATGCTCTGGTGATGGTTGCTGGCAGCGTTTAGAGCTCCGTGATGGGGAGCGATGGACTTGGCTTGTTGAGGTGGGTAGGGGGCTCGGTTTTCTCCCCCTGGTCCTGGCACTGGCAGCTGAACTCTTGGGGGTCCGGAGGATACCAGCTGTGCCGGCCCCTGTCTGCTAAGCGACGGTTGACTTGCTGCTAGCAGCGGCGGTGGCGGTCGACAGAGGATTCAGCGGCGGCTGGAACTCGTGCCAGAAGCGAGGCCAACATGGGAACCGCCACCGCTGCTGACACTGCTGTTTGCTGTTTTTGTCACTGTTTCTGTTTTTGTTGCTGTGGCTGGAGCTGGGGTTGGAGTCGGTGTCATTGGAAGTCGATGCATCGGCCGGCATGAAGATCTTCCTCCAACTTGGAGGTTTGCAGGCATGGTGAATGGGCACCACTGCCCCCTAACGGGAGATGGGCCTACCGGCCTGAGGTTAGGCCGGTTGGGTGACTTAATCCATGTTGTTATCTGGCAGCCTCTGGGGCCTGTGCTGGGGTGGCCCCTGGGCTTGTCCCGGGAGCTGCTGGAACCGGAGCTGGGATGGCCTCAGACCTTGGCCCTGGGCGGACAGTGGCGGAGTCCTGGCTAGGGCAACCATGGATTCTTGGAGCCTGACTTGGAGATGGGGACAGCCCCCGGCCAGCATTGGCCGGTGCGGGGGTGCCTGGCTGCCTGGTTGCCCCAGCTGGCATTGGCTGGTGCAGGGGTTGCCGGGTTGCTGGTCTCTGCTCTGCTGGCCTGAGACCATGGGTGCCTTGAAACTTGAGCTGGGGATGCCTCCCCTCCCTTTTCATCGGTTACAGTTGTTTGGCCTGTCAGGATGGATGGTGCCCACCACCATGAGAGGGTGGTGGTTGAACCATTCTAGTGCACACCCAGCTAGCCTGTTCTGAGTGGACAGTGAAGGCTGGGTGTGTCATCCTGTTGGCGTAGGCCTCGATCTTTGGATGTGCGAGTGTTGGAGCGCCACTGGTGGTGAGAGAGTGGTGGCTGGTCCTTTTTACTTGATCCTTTTCATCTGGACTTCTTGGCTATCATGAGAGGGTTCCCAGGACTGGACTGCTCCAAAATGCTTGAATTACACCTGGACCGACTGATGTCATCTGGCCATTTCCATCATATCTATTATTCTTCTCCCCATCTTTTGAGATCTGTGATGATATGGACCTATTCAGCTGCAGAGCTACAGGCCCTGGGGGATTCCCCTCTGTCCCTGGTGTGGCCTGTTGGACTATCTAAGGCCTACCTTGATGACGGATTTTGGGATCCCGAGAGGAGGTATTGCTCAGATGGGGCTGGGGTCTTAGGTTTAAGAGAAGTTTTAAGGGCTTAAAGGTTTTTTTAACCAAATTTTTAAGGGGGTCGGGGAGCGGGGTGGGATGTAAGGCCCGGTTTCAGTCCAGATCAGGAATGGGTCACAGGGGGATGGGGTTGGGGCTGTCCGGGGCTCTAGGGGAGAGGGTGGGGTTTGCGATACCCACAGTGATAGGGAATGGCAGTAGAGGGATGAACAGGGGGCCATACTGGATTTTGGGAGCGTGCCCCTGCTGTCTTCGAGTGGGGGCGCGCTCTGACCCTCTTGTTGCTGCCTGCTTCCCTGGGGGTTTGGGGGATCAGGGCCCTGGGCTCAGGTTGGTCTATTTGAATGCCAGGTCCGTGATGAACAAAAGCTCCTCTCATCCGGTAACTGATCAAGGAGGAAGACGCGGACCTGGCTTGCATCACAGAGACCTGGTTGGGCCCAGAGGGAGGGGTCCCTCTGTTGGAGTTATGCCCACCAGGTTTCTGTGTGCTGCACCAACCTTGGGCCCAGGGTAGGGGTGGGGGGTGGCTGTTGTGATCAGGGAAACCCTTTGTCCGAGGGAGACCACTGTCCCTCAGATAGGCGGGTGTGAGTCTCTCCTCCTGAGGTGGGGTCCTGGGAGTCAGTTGGGCCTGTTGCTCATGTACCTTTCTCCCAGCTGCATGGCAATGGCCCTGCCTGATCTACTCGACATCCTATCGGAGGTGGTGGTTGAGTTCCCCAAACTTATTGTGTTGGGGGATTTCAACTTGCCCCCTCTGGGTGGGGCATCGAGGATGGAGCAGGAGTTCATGGCTTCCATGATGGCCATGGACCTGACTCAAATAATACAGGGTCTGACCCATGGGGGAGGGCACACACTTGACCTTGTTTTTATCTCGGGGCAGTGGCTTAATGCTCTGGATGGGGGATTACCAACTATTCAACCCCTGTCATGGACTGACCATTATCTCCTATGGCTGGTCTTCCAATATACCACCCCTCGTTGCTGGGAGGAGGAACCGACTAGATGGTTCCGCCCCAGGCACCTAATGGATCCGGAGAGGTTCCAGATGGTGCTTGGGTTGATTCCTTCCTCCCTTATCCCCAGCCCGGTTGAGGTCCTGGTGGATGCCTGGCATAGGGCTGCCTCCAGGGCACTTGACCGAGTTGTTCCTTTGTGGCCTCTGACCCGGTGCAGATCCCGGTTGGCTCCTTCATTTTCCATGGAGCTCCGGGAAATGAAGCACCAGAGGAGAGGCCTAGAGAGCTGTTGGAGGTCCAGCAGGTCCGAATCTGACTGATTGCAGTTAAGAACCTATACTAGGTCTTATCTTGCTGTGATGGGAGCGGCGAAGTATGCGTACTTTTCCGCTCTCATTGTGTCCACAGATAATCACCCAGTCACCCTGTTCAGTGTCACCTGTTCCCTCCTTAACCAGGGGGACCCTCTGTGGGGATGGGCCAAGGAGTTTAGTGAGCATCTGATGGACAAGATCGCTCAGATCCGGGCCGGTCTGGATTCCAACTGGTCAGAATCTGATGGGAGTGGGGTGACGGGTCTTATGGATTCCATCTGGGAGGAGTTTGATCCTGTGACTTCAGATGAGGTGAACAGGATCATGGGGAAGCTGAGTGCTACCATGTGTTTATTGGACCTGTGTCCCTCCTGGCTGGTTTACGCCACCCGGGAGGTTATGCGAGGCTGGCTCCAGGCAGTGGTCAACGCTTCTTTGAGTGAGGGATCCTTTCCCTCCACCTTGAAGGAGGCAGTGGTGAGGCCCCTCCTCAAGAAGCCTGCCTTGGACCTGGCTATTTTGAACAACTTTCATCCTGTCTCCAACCTTCGCTTTGTTGCAAAGGTTGTTGAGAGGATGGTGGCCCAACAGCTCCTCATGTTCCTGGAGGAAACCGACTATCTACATCCGTATCAATCGGGTTTCAGGCCTGGGTACAGCATGGAGATGGCATTGGTCGCACTGGTGGATGATCTCTGGAGGGCTCGGGATGGGGTCATTCCTCTGTCCTGGTCCTATTAGATCCCTCAGCGGCTTTCAATACCATTGACCATGGTATCCTACTGCGATGCCTCGAGGGGCTGGGGCTGAGGGGCACTGTTTTACAGTGGTTCTCCTCCTTGGGTTGTATGTAGGTGGTGTTGGTGGGGCGGCGGAGATCTTCCCCGAGGCCCCTCCTTTGTGGGGTGGCTCAGGGGTTGGTTCTTTCGCCCCTCCTGTTCAACATCTATATGAAACTGCTGGGTGAGATCATCTGTGGTTTTGGGGTGAGGTATCATCAGTATGCTGATGATACCCAGCTTTTTTTCTCCACCCCAAACCAACCCAGTAATGCCCTTGATGTGATGTCCAGGTGCCTGGAAGCGGTACAGATCTGGATGGGGAGGAACAGGCTTCAGCTCAACCTGGCTAAGACTGAGTGGCTGTATCTCAAGTTATCCAGGATGTTCCATCTTTAGCTATGGGGGGAGAGGTGTTGCCCCCCAAAGATAGGTACACAACTTGGATGTCCTCCTGGATGCACGGCTCAGTTTGGAGGATCAGGTGGGAGCCGTGGCCAGGGGGGCATTTGCCCAGGTTCGCCTGGTGCACTAGTTGCACCCCTATCTGGACCAAGATGCCTTACGTACAGTCACTCATGTGCTCGTTACCTCCCGTTTGGACTACTGCAATGCTCTTTACATGGGGCTGCCCTTGAGGACAACTCGGAGGCTTCAACTGGTCCAGAATGTGGCTGCACGGGTTGTGATGGGAGTGTCCCGATACTCCCATGTTGCACCCCTCCATGAGCTGTACTGGTTGACGGTTGCCCTCTGGGTGAGATTCAAGGTGCTGGTACTTACCTATAAAGCCCTACATGGCTTAGGACCAGGGTATTTGCAGGAAACCCTGCTGCCAGCAATGACTTCCCAATGTCCCGTGCGCTCCCATAGACAGGGCTCCCTTGGGGTGCCGTCGGCCAGACAATGTCAGCTGGCAACCCCTAGGGGTAGGACCTTCTCTGTGGAGCACCCACCCTGTGGAATCAGCTGCCCCTGGAGCTTCGGGTGGCCCCTGACCTTCAATCCTTCCGTCATGGCCTGAAAACATGGCTTTTCCAGCTTGCCAACCTGGACTGATGGAGGGATGGGGTTTTTTAGTGTCAGTTTTATCCATTTTAATTGGTTTATTGGGATTTTGGTTTAATTGTTTTTTAATATTTGCATTGTATCTTTTTATCATTGTGAGCCACCCTGAGTCCTTCGGGAGATAGGGCGGCATAGAAATCCCAAAATAAAATGAAATAAAATAGTATTACCATAGTTGATATGGCCAGAGGCAAAAGGAAAATTGGATGCTGAAAAGATACAGATTAGCATTTGTAAATGGAATGTCTTAATACCCACCCAGTGTCACTTGGGTGAAATGGGCAGTATAGAAATGTAGAAATAAATAAATATCATAAACTGAGGTTAAATTGATGATATCAGATTGGGAATATCAAGACTGAACACTGATATTCCAGAAACTAATGAATTGAAATGGGCCCACTTCACATCAGGAGCATCAGAACTTGTACATTTAAAAAAAAAAGTCAAAATGGCATAGCCATTATTATTAATAAAAAAAATATAAAAGTCTTTGCTTATAGGCAACCTCCTACATTTCAGAATAATCTCAATTTTAGTCCAAACTAAGCCGATCAATATTCAATGACCTAGGTTTACAGATGTTGAAGAAACAGAAACTAATAAGGCAACTTGCAAATCTACCCATGCCATATTTAGAGCAAATATCTCATTTCAATAATTTAAGGTATGACTCTTTGAACATTGTTTTTGCACATCAATGGCTTTCTTGGCTAAAAAATCGAGATGAGCACCATGCCCTACAGTCAGACATGACTGACAGGGAAATCTTTATCCTTTTACCTTGTGAAAAAATAACAAAGCTTAATAATGCTGAAACTACCACACTGTAGTAAAGGTATAGTAATTGCCCAGTTTGTTTTTTCCCCTTATAATGCTGTCTCAATGCAGAAATCAAAACTGTATTCTTCTTTACACATTAAGTTCTATAGTCAACAAAGCCATACTTCTTCCATGAAAGCCCTAGCAACCATTGAGTACAAAATACAGAACATTTGAGAAGAGAGTAAAAAATACTGGAAATACTATATGACTATTGGGCTTGTAGGAATAGGTTGTTCCAGAAAATTAGCAGATCCTGTAATGCTAAATGTTTGGAGGGGCAGTGGGTTTTAATGCACACTTCCCAATGAGCTGTGCCAATTCAGTTCTTTGAACTGAGGGGAGGGAAGGCACGCATTGTGTTGTGCATACATGCAATCTCTGACTCAGTGCCTAGAATACAACTGAAAATACTTATTCTTATTATACATAATTTCCCCAATTTTAGCAGTCTATCACAATTTAACTGTTGTGAGTCCTTCTTACACACACGTAGCCACTGGGAAATGGAAACTACAGAAGTGCAGATGTGGATAGTGAGAACATGAGAAATATTTCACTTATTTAATTGCCTTCCAGAACTTTGAAAGCAGAAAAGTAGGAAATCTATGGGGTTTGTTGATATCCCAATTTGTCTGTTAGATGGAAATGGAGAGAAAAAACAGTTGAAAGAATCATGCATTCTAAATGATCACAAGCAGCAAATTACACCTCCAGTTTTTTGATAGGTTCATATCATTTTGGCTTTGTTCACTCATCATTCAAAAACTATTTTTTTTAACTTTAATTTTGAATTGATCTTAGAAGCTTTTGGTGTATACACAAAATATTAAATATTTTTTATTAATGATAAAGGCATAGTTTAAAACCTTGTGGCTATAATTAATATTTAGAAATTATTGATTTCTATATTGACAAATCTGCTGAACAAAATAAAATTTATCTTTACATGGGTATTGTATGACAAGTTTTGTGTACATGAATTTAAATGTGTTTTTCTCTCTCATGTTTAGACAAAACATCTTTCATTTTCACATCAATAGAATAAACAGATAATTCATTTCTTTTGTTACAATATTCATACATTTTCATACTCTGCTTTTGCAAAACTTCAAACTTATGATTTATTCTTTTTTTAAGAAGTAAGTATAAGTTGTGATCAGTAAGTAGTCTCTCTCTCTCTCTCTCTCTCTCTCTCCACCCCATTTAACACAGGGTAATTTGGCTTTAATTTGGCATTGACATTTTAAAAAATGTATTAAAATAGCAAGTGTTGTTTTAAAAGTGCTGCCCTACCTAATATATTTTATACTGAACTTTCCATATGCATATGTTGTAACAGATGTGTTTGTATACTTTTCCTTTGTATATTTTAATTAATTTCTTCAATCTATCTATCTGTCTATATATCTTTCTATCTATCATCTATCTATCTATCAATCATCTATCCATCTATCATCTATTTATATTGGAAGAAATTAATAAAGAAAAGAACAAGAGAACAGAACACAGGTTGTTACAATAGCTTCATGCCACTATCTGAGTTTTTAAAGTGACAACTTTTTACATATGGGAATATAGTAAATAATTGTTTCTGTTAAGTCACAACAGAGTCAATCTTTGAGCCTGAGAAAGTTAATATTGGAGGTCCGGTTCTTAATTTTTTTTCATTTTTTTTTCAAAATGTATATTTTTAACTGTAAATGAAGCTCCAGGAATCCAAAATTCTTGATAAATTAAAGATTTGGGGTAAATAATACAGCACAACTATAACCTCTTTGTAACTTATTTTTCTTTCCCCAAATTATATTAAGAATTTGAGAAGAAAATGAGAAAATACTAGAAAGGCTGTAATATTATTTTCAGAAAATTAGCAGATAATATTATCAATAATAACACAAACAACACAACCATAGGAAAATCACATGACTTAGTTCACTCAGTTATATCTGCAGTTGACAGCCAACTCTTCTTAAACATTGGTCCAATAACCAAGAAGGCAAATCTTAATTATTTAATATCATCATAATAAATATATTAAAATTCTTTAAAATCAACAGCATTTTTCATTTTTCTTACCAAAATTACTGATATACTTTTTTTGCCAGTTGTTGTAGATAAGAGATAGTGTTCTCCCGCTGCATTTTGAGATATTTTTTTTAAAAATCTGGAACCAAAGTGGCCTTCAATTTTGTAGCCTGAATAGAATATTCTTACCTATTGTTATTCATGAATTTGAAGACAATTGTTTCCAGTCTTGATATTTCATCTATATATATTGTGCAATTAGTCTAGCTCACATATAGATTAATTTACCATTACAAATTTTATATATATCCTATAATAATGCTAACATGAATTTCTAAAAGTGATGTGCTATTGCAGAACATTATTTAATATGGAGAAAATGATTTCAGTTTAACACGATGCAATGCAACGCATTTTCTAAAAAGAACAATTTTTCATTCACAAACAGAATGCAAAAAAGCATCAAAAAGGCATATCTGTTGAGTGCACTGAAATTGTGCTACTGCTAGTTTTTTTTTTTAGATTTGCCCTAAGAAAGCTACTTTCTTTATTATAATTTAAATCTTAATGTGTTTCCCAAAGTGGATGAGTGGCTTGAAAATAAATAAATATATTTGGCAAACATCTAAGGAACATCCTTTGTGTCATATTCATAATGAATTTTGATTGAAGAAGCATGTGTTGCTGTCTCTGAATTATAATTACAGCCATGCAAATTGGAAGCATATACTTGCCAACATAATTTTAATATGCCATTAATTACTGCATTGTTCAATATGAATTACTTGAACACAAAATCAAGAACAATCTCTTACATGTTTATAATTTTTAGAAACATGCTTTGGTTTTCTTTAGCTTGCATACATTCAAAGTTTATTAAGGACAAAATATGAGCAGTTAATTTGTGATATGAATATATTTATGTATACTAAGTAAATATATGATATTCATATTATAGTTTTTGTTTATTTGACAGACTGAGGATAAATTCACAGTAAATTTCCTCTTTCTTTCAAATATGTAAAAAAAAACCACAAATATTTCTATGTCCCTTTCTTCCCGCTCCCCAAGTAAATATACATCAGTGAAGAAAACTTGATAAAATTTGCACATTATGCCATTCCTATTTAGGCAAAAATTATACAAAATGCAGAAAAAGAATAAGAAGTGAATAAAAGGATGTAAAGAAAGGAAATGTAACAAAAACCTGGCTAAAACATGTTCACAGCAACACCTTTCACTATATTTCTCTATACTTTTCTTTCCTGTCAAATAAAACTTGTTTTCCTCATGTCCATATATTGCTTTGCTCTTTTGGGGAATTTAATCACTGATATCTTACCACAAATTTCTCACTTTTTTATCCTTCTTCTAAACCCTTTTGCTCTTCGTTTGTTTATACATTTGGTTGTTTAATCCTTATTCTTTCTCTTTTTAAAATCTCTCTCTCTATCACTCGCTCTATCGCTCTCTCTCTCCCTCCCCCCTTCTCTCTCTCTCTCTCTATATATATATATATAGAGAGAGAGAGAAAGTGTATCCAGTATTTAGAGAGAAGGCAGCTCCAATCACACTTTGTTGGCACAAGCACGAAGCCGAAAACACCAGCCTGAAGAAGGCGAGTGGGATCTCGTCGAACGCGTTGATACTCTCAATCTTACATGGGATAAGACCCGAATACACCAAGACCTGCATACCTTTACCTGTGAAAATCTATGAAAACAAATATTATATATATATATATATATATATATATATATATATATATATATATATTTTTTTTTTCACGGGTAAAGGTATGTAGGTCTTGGTGTATTCGGTCTTGTCCGTAAGATTGAGAATACCTTGGCAATGTTTCGACGAAATCTCATCCGTCATCTTCAGGCTGGTGTCTTCAGCTTCTCCTGGGAGAAGTGTGTGATCGTGGCTGTTTTTCCCTTTTAAATTCTAGAGTTGGCTGTGTTGTTACTTCTTGATTGGTTTGTGGAGTTGATGTATGCAGATTGGATGGCTTTTTCCTGAGACCCTGTGTGGCTGAGGTGCTGGCTGTGTGTCTCTCAGCCTTTGTGTTGTAACGACCTGGGTAATGGGCTGTGTGATGACCTTCTGAGTTCTATTGTTGTGACATCCTGGGTGTAGTGCTGTAATCTCCTGGGTCATTGTCTGTGTTGCAACCTCCTGATGTTTTGTGTTGTGATCTCCTGAGTTCTGTGATGTAGTATCCTGGGTGGAAGGCTGTGATGTGACATTCTGGGCCTTGGTTTGGCTCCGAGTTTGAGGTCTGGAGATATATATATATATATATATATATATATATATATATATATATATATATATATTGTTTTAGTAGATTTTCACGGGTAAAGGTATGTAGGTCTTGGTGTATTCGGTCTTGTCCCTGTAAGATTGAGAATACCTTGGCAACGCTTTTGAAATCTCATCCGTCATCTTCAGGCTGGTGTCTTCAGCTTCGTTCTCCTGGGAGAAGTGTGTGATCGTGGCTGTTTTTCCCTTTTAAACTCTAGAGTTGGCTGTGTTGTTACTTCTTGATTGGTTTGTGGAGTTGATGTATGCAGATTGGATGGCTTTTTCCTGAGACCCTGTGTGGCTGAGGTGCTGGCTGTGTGTCTCTCCTGATGTTTTGTGTTGTGATCTCCTGAGTTCTGTGATGTAGTATCCTGGGTGGAAGGCTGTGATGTGGCATTCTGGGCCTTGGTTTGGCTCCGAGTTTAAGGTCTGGCTATGTGTTTATAGCGTGTGTCAGTTTGCTTAGTTTGAGGGTTGGAGGGGGGTGTAGCAGCTGGTGTTGCAGCCATGGTCTGGTTTCTGGATGGTGGTTGCCTTTCATCTGTGGCGTGGGCTTGGGTTTGAGTCTGGTGAAGGAGATTGGTGGTGGCATCATGTGTTATTTTGGGTCCGTGTTGGTTTTCGTGGCTGGGACTCGTTTGTTGATTAGGGCTAGTTTCCAGATGTCTGGTAGGTGGGAAGTATCATCCCGTTTATTTATGTTATAGGGTGTTTTTCTATTTCGATGGCTTCCCTAATTATTCTCTTGTTGAAGTGTTCAGTATTGGAGATAAGTTTGGATCCCTCAAAATCAATTTCATGTCCTGTGGCTTTAAGGTGCTGGAAAAGGGAGGAAGTTTTTTCTTCTTTTCTGACTGCATTCTTGTGTTCTGCGTGCATTTATTCTCCTGTTGGTTTGTCCAATGTATGTGGCTGGGCAAATTTTGCATGGTATTTTATAAACTCCTTGGTTTTCTAGCTGGATCTTGTCTTTGGGGTTTCTTAAGATGTTGGCTATATATATATATATATATATATATGTAGGTCTTGGTGTATTTGGGTCTTGTCCCGTGTAAGATTGAGAATAACTTGGCGACGTTTCGATGAGATCCCACTCACCATCTTCAGGCTGGTGTCTTCAGCTTTGTGCTTGTGCCAGCAAAGCATGACCTGAGCTGCCTTCTCTCTATAAATACTGGAGGGGAGGTGTGGTGTGCTGGCTCTGCTGTAAGCGGGTTGGTTGGCTGTGTTGTTGGCTGTGTTGTTGCTTCTTGATTGGTTGATGGAGTTGATGTTTGCTGATTGGTTGGCTTTTTCATAAGAGCCTGTGTGGCTGAGGTAGTGGTTGTGTGTCCTTCAGCCTTTTGTGTTGTAGCTACCTGGGTAGTGGGCTGTGTGATGACCTTCTGAGTTTTATTGTTGTGACATCCTGGGTCTTGTGCTACACAAGAGAGTATCTTGGCGACGTTTCTTTGCTAGCACAAGCACAAAGCTGAAGACACCAGCCTGAAGATGGCGAGTGGGATCTCGTCGAAACGTCGCCAAGATACTCTCAATCTTACACAGGACAAGACCCAAATACACCAAGACCTATATACCATTACCCGTGAAAATCTACGAAAACAAATACATATATATATATATATATATATATATATATATATATATATTGGCATGCACACACACACACATACACAAGTTGCTCACTTTTCAATCAACATTTATGATTTGTTTTTGATTTTATCTCTTCTTTTTGACTATATACACTTGCACTGCACTAGCAAATTTATTTTACTCTTATGTCACTTCCATGAACAATCTGGGAAGAGGCTCATTCTTATATACCTCTGACAAACACTCATTCTGCACAATAGATAATATAATTGCCAGTAACTTTTTACCAGCAGAGTTGTGTATCCATTTTGTTCTACCTCTAGTAACATTATAGGTGGACAGGTTAGAAAAAAACATAGATTCTCAGCTTTAGTTATACCCATGCCATATCCCCTGCTAAACATCTAGGATAATACCATTCAGGTTTTGGCACATTTTGGCTAATATATCGCAAGCACGACTCGGACTCAGTTTTGCCCAAGCAGGTGTATGCTATTTTATGCAAATCAATATCTCTGTTTACAAGTCAACATGTTGCCCATAGCCTACCAAGTAAGAGTACTATCATAGATGTATCTGATGAAATTTGATTTTGGAGTAAATATAGATTATGGCTGGAATGACCAACAGTTGTTTTATTGTGTCATTAACATTCCAATTTATTGGAACCTTCTATAAGTCAGCTAAGAAATCTGCTATTTCCCTAATTCACCTATTCATTAAAGAATCATGGCTGCATTTTCTTTCTGGCAGTACTCCAATGTAGTCATTTGATTTAGTTTCTTACAGTGCATTTCCAAAGGTGTGATTAAACTAAATAACGTTTCTGAGGACATGTTTTAATATTCTTTGTTCTTACGCATCCTGCACATTTCAGATTTTTTTCTTTCCCAAGAAATCAAGTGATTTAAAAAATAAAATAAAATTCAATTTATTTCAGTGGATCTACTAAGTGGGAGGAGGTTTGGATCCAACTATTTATGCTGTAGAAGCCATATTACATCAGATCTGCTCCCCATTTCACATGGCATAGTCATAAAATAATAATATCAGAACTCAAACATAACAATAGATTGTCTGCTTTTGCTTTTTATTCTAATATTGGCAAAATGGCACATTCTTCCTGGACTTAGGTAATATAGTGTGATTGCTTGGGCAAATTCAAGCATCGTGTGACCTATCTGCAATTAATTCTCTTCTCCTTTTCTTCTACCTGAGCTCTTGAACTCCTCTCTGTTCATAACTTTTCCAAATTCCTCAAAGCAGGTTTTAAGAGCATGAAAATGATTGGGGGAGGGGGAGAGAACATTGTTCATAAAATATTTATAACTGGTGGACACCATGACCATCCTCAAATTTATTTGATGTTGACTAAAATTTCAAAGTATTTAATTATATCTAATAAAGAGATGAGCAAGTATTAATTATTCTTTCCTAGAATATACTTGGTAGAGATTAAAGACTTAAACTACGTGATCAAGTTTGGTTGCTGATAAAATGTTTTTATACATATTTATATAAATAATATAAAAAAGAAGGAATACAAAAAATTATAAAAGAAGGAAAAAAGCTAAATCAAATAAATTAAAAATATGCAGGCCATATATTTACAGACATCAACAAATTAAAGTTATTCATTCAATCAGTTAATAATATTTATTTTGCTAATGACCAGCAATAAGGGTGAAGCAAATGAATACAATAATACAGTAAAAATTAGAAAACTAAATCACTTAGTATAACATTCACTCAGATGAAATAAATTCACTCATGATTCTGCACACCACTGAATAATTGGAGACCTGTGTTAGTCTTTCAAAAAAATATGAGCATCTGAAAATAGTTGAGTTAGTGCATGCAATAACTTCTTTCCCAAATTGAACAATGTACTGTATATTTTAATCTCTAACATCATAAAGCCATGTTTCGTTCATTTTTTAAATTTTTATGTTAAAAGGCCATAAGAGTTTTCTGGTTAACAGTAAATGTAGATAATGTCTTTTCTCTAACTGAATAAGATAATTTATCCATGTCAAAAAAATCTGTCAATTTTACCAACTATTCCTCCATAATGGATAATGTCCAGTCTTTCCATCTCTATGCATACAGTAATCTTGCTGCTATGATCATATATTGAAATAATCTTCCATGTTTTTTTTCCAAATGTTTATCCATTATTCATCAAGGAAAAAGTTCTGGCTTTAATTGACTCTGAGATACATCATTTTATTGTCTATATGCATTTCAAAAGTTTCAGTAGAGCATTGACTCTTTTGACTTTATAGAACAACATTTCCCCCCAAAACACAGACCTAAGCTTCTCAGTTGTCTTCATTGCTTCACAGAGTATATACAGCACACACCATTATAGGCATAATAATTTAATGCAGGAGCTGCACTGGCAACCAGTAATCTTTGGATGTAATTCAAGAAGTTTCTTACTTATAAATCTCTTCTTATTTCTGAAAACCTGCCTGTTTACCCAAGACTTGTGTTAGAATGAGTGCATGTTTCATTGCTTTTCTTCCATGGTTTGAATGGGAGTTTTGTTGCTATTGCCTCTTGTAATTGTATTGAATAAGTTATTGTAAGCTGCCCAGATTTATTGTAGAGTTGGGCAGCCTTATAAATTTCCAAAATTAATTAATAAAGTACAGACAATAGATTCTTCACAACTCAGCATTATATTTAATCTTGGAAAAGTTTATTAGTACTGCATTGCAGTGGAAAAAAAAGACAACGGATTCAACTAATTCAAGTGAGCAGTCGCTGAACCATAAACTATGACTCTATAACAAAGAAATTCTTCATCTCTTGGCCCCAAATTCCTGTTGCCTGCATCCAAGAAGAAGCCACAGTCAATTGGACAGAATCAGTAGCATATAGTCTTCCTTCTCCTTCCGCCATGACCTCAAAACATGGCTATTTTTGCAATCCGGCCTGGACTGACAGGGGATCGGGGTTTTTAATTTGATTGTTTATTTGGCATAATTTAATATCTTTTTAATTTCTTTTAACTTTTGTACTTTCTGTCTTTTATGTATGCCGCCCTGAGTCCTTCGGGAGAGAGGGCGGCTTATAAGTCCAAATAAACTAAACTGAACTAAAACTAAACTTTAACTTCCTTGGGCTTTCCAAAGTTACTCCAGCATGTTAATTTTAACATGTCAAAAGAAGAAAAATATTAAATATATTGTATACTTAATTATTTTAATACTAATGAAATTCAAATAAAAGTACTTTCATTTTTTTGTCCTACCCTGTCCACTCAGCTTTCTGACATAATCTGTCTACTCTTTCAACTGTGTCCCATAAGAAGTTATTGAGGGCCATGTGTGACCATCAGCCAAAAAAAGATTGTAGGGAAAATAAGTATCTCTGTCACTCTGTGCATTGGTTTACTATCAAAAATAACTCTAAATAAGCAAATTTAGCCAATTACAGTTTGGATTTTTTTTTTTTGCTCACAGACAAGCCTCATTATCCCTTTTCATATAAATATTTGTATGAAAAAATGGAAGAAATATGACAGCCTTAAACAATCTAGTGACAGCCAATTAACTTGTTCCTCACTTTATATTTTTAATCATAATTGATTGGTATTAAAGTATATTCTTGTTAAATGATCTAGTGTACATTGTTATAAAATTTATTTGTTTAATTTTAGTCCATAACTATAGTGGATCACAGCAATACATGAAATGTATTTAATTATTTCTATTTGAACTTAACATCCTTGGCAATCAGAAGGAACCATACTCTATCATGACAAAGTCTGGTCTACTGTGTTTTGATCAGCCGTTGTGATTCATTTTGCTTAAGCTTATTAAAAGCAGAGATCTCATTCATCTTCCATTGGCACAGCAGATGTAACTGTGTCACAAATGATAAAGCCTCCTATTTATTTAGTTTTTTTTTCAAATTTATTTTTTAATTACAATAAATTTGGGTGACAGGTGCAAATTTGTGAGATGTGCACCATTTTTAAATACCATTTGTGCATTTTCTTAAAAGCAAGTGACAAACCTTGCTTCCGTCCTGCCCTATGCATGAACAAATTTTATACTCAAGAACACAGTGCAAAAGTACTAGTGTTCAAATTTTTAAAATGAGTTGGAATCCAGGATGATCACATAGGGTATGGTTTTCAAAGGGTCCCAAGATAGATAGTTAGAATTTTAAAATTAGGCTAGGGTTAGGTTTAGATTTGGAATTGATGGAGTTGGATAGAGATAGATAGATAGAGATAGAAATAGATAGATAGAAAGATAGAGACAGTGGTGGGATTCAAATAATTTAACAACCGGTTTGTCCAGGGTCAGCTTGGCTGCTTTGGGGGGCATGGCCCAACCTGACCCTGAGTGAACTGGTTGGTAAATTACCACCACCGCTTCCACTATCAAAGTGGATCATTGGTGCTTGCTGCAATGGAGAAATGGGCAACGGAGCAGCTGGCATGAGGGAAGAAGGAGGATCAGGAAGAAGAAAGAGGGAAAACGGCCATCTCCTTCCCTCATGCCAGCTGCTCCATTGCCCATTTCTCCATTGCAGTGCAGTGCAGCACCCAGGATTCACTTTGATATTGGAGAGTTGGGTAATTTAACAACCAGTTTGCCTGAACTGGTGCATACCTGCTGAATCCCACCACTGGATAGAGATGGAGATGGAGATGGAGATAGAGATGAGATGCAGATGGAGAGAGAGAGAGAGAGAGAGAGAGAGAGAGAGAGAGAGAGAGAGAGAGATAGAGACAGAGGGAGGAAGGAAGGAAGGAAGGAAGGAGGGAAGGAAGGAAGGAAGGAAGGAAGGAAGGAAGGAAGGAAGGAAGGAAGGGTTAGTTAAATTCTATTTCAGTAGTTTGCTCATCAGGATTGTCTCTACCACTCAGCACAGGGTCACTTTCACCAGGTGGTCTGTGACATAAATTTGTTTTATTTTTGAAATAAGCCACTTTGCCAGGATCATTGTTCTGTAAAGCAGGCTATAAATAACTTCCACAAATATATAATTATAATAATTTTTAAATATTATTTTCTTATATTATTATTATTATTATTATTATTATTATTATTATTATTATTATTTAGACTTGTATGCCGCCCTTCTCCCTAAGGACTCAGGGCGGTGAACATATAAAAAGGAATACATTTACAATAAAAAATATTAAACAAATACAAGTCTATAAATTACTAAAAAACATTAAAACAATTAAAATTACAATAGTATATTGTAATTGTAATTAGTATATTCTAATATAATAATTAGAATATAAAAATAACACATTATCTGCATATTACACATAACTTTGAATAGCAGTTGATCGTGTTATGTGAAGCTATTCATGCCTTGGACCTCAGGACCTAAAAAAACCCTCTTCTGCAAGAACACTTCAATCTGAAAAATATATGGTGCTTAATGAAAGGAAAGATTCCAAATATTTGTCTCCAGTTTGTCTTTCAGTACAGTTATCTTTCTATGTAAGTAACTTATTCACTAGTTATTTGCAAGTACTAAGGTAAAAATAGGAATATTTCTATATGTCAGAACAGAGGGGAGACCAAAGGATAAAATTATAAAGGGGATGTGCAATTTCATCAAATTGAGAGCTGCACCAGAAATTTCAAAGCATGTCATTTTTCCTCATTTTTTTTTTTAAATTCCTGATTTATTTCTTAAATTTATTTTAATTTTAATTTTTCTTTTTGGAGGGGCAGGTACCAATAAATTCCTCTCCTCAAATCAACCCCCATTAGTTGCTGCATTTTTTTTCATTAATAGAAAAACTTAGTTTTTTTCCCCTAGTGTCATACAATTTTTAACAGATGGAAGAAATCTGATTTCTTGTTTAGGGCTTCCAATTTAGAGAATTTTGAACAATATATGAAATTAGTGTCTTGGAGAGGCTAGATAATTTTTTATAATATTTAATGTTGTTTCACATCTCATATATGTTACCTCATTTCTGTATGTATGTTGTGGTTCGCCAGCAGCAGGTGCGGACATCAGAGGTCTTGGAGAGCAAGGACTCAGATGAGGGGTCTGCATGTATGCAGGGATGGGGCCAGGACTATCAGAGAGTGGGAGGCTCCCTTCAGAGCTTGTGGAGTCTGGAATCAGTGATGCAGAGAACCCCGAGGAGCCTGTGCCCAGTGCACGTGCATGCAGGATTGCTTGAAGGGAAGAGCAGCTGCAGCAGCATGGGTGACTTGGGAGTAAGGCTGAAAGATGATGGCCCCTTCCTTAAGGGATAAAAGCCAGCCCTCAGAGGTGGGATTCTTTGCAGGAAGCAAAGAAGTTCTTGCACTTCAAGTTATCATGGAAGTTTGATCTATCCTGGGTTGTTTTCAGAGACTTTTGGCTTTGAATAGTTCCTGGCAATTTATCTTGTGTTCTTGGCAGCCTTGCACAATCTTGACAGGGCTTGATCTTATCTGGGACAATTAGTTTTAAGTGTTTTACTGTGAATGAATGGAATTCACACAGACACATTAAAAAGGTTTTGCTTTTATCTCTGTTTTGCGTTTATTTGATTGAATGGGTCAGAACAATGTGTCTATAAAATCTGACCACTGTTATTCCCCTCCACATGTACTTATTTAAAAATAGAGCAGAACTCTAATACCAAATGCTACTTCTTTCTGTGCATTAATTGGAATTTTCTCTGAATAACTGTTTGGCTAGCAAATTACATGTTTGTCAGTAGTGACTGGGTTCAAGTCAATCATTAAAGTGAACATTTAAAGCTCTATACATTTCATTCTAGTTTTTTTTCCAACTTAAGAGTTTGAGTGGTCCTATACAGTGGTTAGATTCAAAAACATTTTACTACTGGTTCTGTGGACATAGCTTGGTGGGTGTAGCATGAGAAGGATACTTTAAATCTCCAATCAGAGGTGGTATTTGCCGGTTCCAAGAACTACTCAACATTTCTGCTACTGGTTCTCCATAATTGGTCAGAATCTGCTGAATGCCACCTCTGGTCCTATATTTGAATAGCATATTTCTGACTTGCATTTAAAACTTGTTTTAATTTTACGTTAGCAGGAAAAAAAAAAACCTCCACTCTTCCATTCTTTTCTTTTTCTTTTTGTCTTGTGATTGCATTGGAGGGAAGACACACACAATCATCTTAGAAATTTGCACACAGGCATTGTCTTGAAGATAACATTTTCAATTTTATTTTATCTCCCCACTCTCTGTTTTCTGTTTAGAAACTAAGTAGAATGCTATAACAGAATTGGTCTATCAAGCACTCCGGTTATTCTCATGCCAAGTTTTGGAGACCTATAGGGAAACAGCAGATGTGAAGGTTACTTGGCATTAAAGGATATGAGTGAAAGGCTTCCCTTTGGGAGAGAAAGTGCTTCATTTCATTTTATCTCTACTAAGAACATTGGTTCTATCAAGCTGTCAGAAAATTAGAATGTGATTGGGTTTATTACCCCAGCTCTGCCAAAGCAGTTTTAATAGTTAAAAAAGTTAGAGATGTCTTCTCTTCAGGGAATTTCAATATATGACTACGGCTTTAGTAAACTTAATCAGAATAGTACAACTTCTTTTATCGCCAAACGGTGCAGCTTGATCCAATTGCCATTGGATGCCAGTCTTTTGTTTCTCAGTGACCATTGCATTCTCCACAATTGAAACTGCTCCTTTGGATAGCAGTTTTAATCAAGAAATGAAGTTGTGCCCATGCCAGGAATAATGGATTTGGCACTGCATCTGTTTCATCTTTCCAGAGCATTCATGGCCGAAGGCTTTCGCTTTTTTCAAATAAAATGGTTGTGAGCTGGATTTTGTCCAAAACCTACAGCCGAAGAATCAAGTATGTTGCTTGATTCTTGTTGCTGCACCAATCAAAATATGGTGATTTAGAGATACTCTCTTCTATGGGGTACAAGGATATAAGTAGTTTAATAGAGAGATGTGAAGCAGTCAGATGAAGAGGAGTGGATCGGAAGTAAAGGGATAGAAAGGAAGAAAAGAAGGAACAAAGGAAATAAGAAATATGGAATAATTTTAGGTTATATCTATGGAGATTCTCAGTCATCCAGATCATGGTTGTCACAAATGAGCTTTTTCAAGAGGCAACTGGACTTTCTGGTTTTTATTTGAAGATATTTCACTTCTCGTCCAAGAAGCTTCTTCAGTTCTTCAAATGAGCTGAAGAAGCTCTTGGATGAGATCCTCAAAGAAAAACCTGAAAATCCAGTTGCCTCTTGAAAAAGCAGTTTTGGGACAATTTTAGGTTATGTTTAGTTTTTTAAAAAAAATCTCATTGTTTTTAAACCATGAAGGCAAACATCCACATAATTTATTTATAAAAATAATATTTGTACACTATTTTTAAGAAAACAAACTTCATTTGTATAGATCTAAAACTTAAATAACATATTGCTGAAGATGCTTTAGCAATAATATGAAGGAAATCATGAGTATACATTTATCCAAGTGTAGCATTTTTAAAAGAGCCAGTTTGGTGCAGTGATTAAGGTACAAGGGCTTGAAACTGTGAGTTCTAATAGAATCCTTTATTTGGTCAAATGTGATTGGACACACAAAGAATTTGTCTCTGGTGCAGAAGCTCTCAGTGTACATGCAAAACAACAGAGTATTAATATAATAATTATACCAATAAGAGACATAGTAAAGAAGACGAAAAGGATAACAATACTACAGTCATACCACATGAGCAAATATACTTAGACATAAGACAGTACTAATGCTTTAGGTAGACAGGCAACTGGGTGACCTTGGTCTAATCCCTCTCTCTCAGCCTTAGGAAGAAAGCAGTGGCAACTCACTTCTGAAATCTTAGCAAGAAAACTGCAGGGATGAGTCCAGACCAAGGGTATCAAGCTCACGTCATCACAGCGGCATCATGTGACGTATTGGGACATTTCCCCCCTTTGCTAAACCAGGCGTGGGCATGAGCAGCACATGACACATCCAGCCCACAGCCTCGGAGTTTGACAGCCCTGGTCCAGACGGTCACCATGAGCTCACACATGTTCCAAGGCATGAGTGCACATGGTCACATGCACATGCATGCTGACATACACACATACACTCTTTAAAGACTAAATGAAGAGATTTCCAAGTTTTTATCCAAATTGTTCTGTTTACAACAGTTTATAATCTTTTTTTTCAATTAATTACACAGTCATGAGACTAAGATATGTGTGAACCCAGAGTTAGCCCCCACCATTCTTTCAAAATAGCAAAAAAGGATACATGATAGATCCTGCCAAATTCTAATTATTGAATCAGTAAACACTGTTACATTATTTAATAACCCTTTATATATCACTGGATTTTACCTGGATCCATCCTTTAACTTTTCATTATCTTGAATGGATTCTAAAGCCAATGTTTGATGGAGGGTTTCCAGAAAGATCTCATGTATGCCTAATCAGTGGAATGTGTAATTTAGAATAAATAGGAAAAAGACAAACAATGGGATGCAGACCATTGAGTCTTTCTGTTGGCACTTTAAATGGCATAAAATGTGTTGTTTTATTCAGGATTACATTTTAAATTGAAAAAAAATCCATGGAAACTCTTTGCCTCCTTTCTATATCTGCTTTATCAGAAAAATACAGCAGCACATGATTTTTCCATTCAAAGAAATAAGGTCATGCATTTCTGAGAATATATGAACTTTTTTTAATACCTCAGAAGGACCTGCATAGGAACCAGACTATATACCTATTCATTTAGTTATTATGCTTATTATTATAGATAACTCTCTCAATGATTAAACATTGCAATTATATCTAATTATGGTATACAAGTATAATTTTCCAGCCTCCTGATATTTTCTTGCCTATCATGAATTCATGTTTATTTTATTTCTGTGACAAATCAATAAAGGATATAGAGCTTTCATTTACTGAAATTCATTGTATTTATTGTAAGAGTAAAAGACTAAAATATTAAACTGCCTTGCCTAAAATCAAGCTGTGTTGAGAGGGGTGAAATGAAGTAAAAAAGAAAATCACATACATATGTAAAGTAGCAAGATTTGCGTACTTTTACATTAACGGATGGTTGAAATCCAACACACACAGAAAATTGGTAAAAGAGCAATGCATCCATAATATACATATTTTTTTAAAAACCTATTTCATGGGCTCAAGAGTAAGACACATTGTATGTTTGAAAAATGGGTTTTCATTACCCCAAAGGCAAACAACCTTTTGGTGACTAGTGGTTTGGCAGAAAGACAAGGGAAAGAACCACAGCGCAAACTGCATGGCAGGGCCACAATATCAACCATGTGACCAATGATAAGTATTTCCCTTGCAGTAGCTGGTGGTATTTAAATTTCACTTGATATGGTTTTCCACTTCCTCAAAGTGACCCTAGACAGCTATCATTAGATAAAATATAACTTTATTTGTTTGTTTGTTTGCTTGCTTATTAAATTTCTTGCAAGGTGACTGAGTGATTTACACCATCAAAATAAAATCATAAATATACATACAAATGTATAAAATCGCAAAATTGTAATAAAAATACAAATTATAATTGAAGCTAAAAGAGGGAGAGGGAAGGAACAGAATGTACAGTGGGGAAGTTGGGAGCTGCTATTAGTCAATTCGACAAAAATAAATATATAATTGGCAGCTGAGGTAAAATTACAAACACTCATTGACATAAGCAAATGATAGGCTTTGCCATATATTTTAATACCATAACTGATGGCATAGCCACATCTTCAAAGTTTTATAAAAGGCCAATCTAATTTTCAAGCTACAGCAGGAAATGCTCCTGTACCACCACCACCCCAACTTGTTTGAGGAGAATAGGGCCTTTATATGTGTGGGAAAGTTCATGAGAGTTTACCTTAAAATTGTGAGAAATCAAATGTGTTGTTTATAAAGTGGTGGTTTTGGGTCTACCAGAGAAACAAAGACAGAGAAGACTGTGTATTATTTGTACTTTTCCTATGCCTCTGTAGCCTTGAGACAGTGGTGGGATTCAAAAAAAATTTACTACTGGTTCTGTAGGCATGGCTTGGAGGGCATGGTAGGGGAAGGAAAAATCTCCAGTCAGAGGTGGTATTTGCCGGTTCTCTGAACTACTCAAAATTTCTGCTACTGGTTCTCCAGAACTGGTCAGAACCTGCTGAATACCACCTCTGCCTTGAAATAAATGCATTAAATTTTAATTTTATTTATTTTATTTATTTATTTTATTGTATAAAATACAAAGAAAAAACAAATAGAAATAGAAAATTAAGGGAAGGAAAAGAAGCGAGAAAAAAAAGGGGGGGTGATACAAGAGGAAAAGAAGAAGAAAAGGCATTGATTTCTGACTCAGCACAGTAGGATGAATGCATTAAACTTTAATGTGCAGAATGGGGGCGTCATCCACATAAGATCTGTATACCTTTTAATAGGATACTTACTTTGTGACATAAGTGAGAGAATAATTTTCATATAGTATATGCATGCCTATCACACTATTCTGTTCCAAGATAAGTTTTGCTTTCATCAGAACTGTCTTCTAGCATTCGGTGCAGGAAACAATCCAAAAATAAGGATTTGAGGAATCTGATTATAATAATTCTTAGAAGGTAGGTTAAGATAACAACAAAAAACTCAGTATTTTATTTTCAAATGAGTCACCTTTCATTGTCTCATATTCTTATGGTGGAGGGGACTGGAAACCTGCCATATTTGTAAAGGCAAAGCTGTATGAGTCTATTTATTGCTTGGTAACAGCTTATTAACTTATAAAAGTGAGATCCATCTCTCTCTCTTTCTCTGTCTCCCTCTCTCCCTCTTTCTTGTTGTCCTTCTTTTGCCACTTCTTGCTTACTCTTTTCTTACTCTCTTTTTTAAACCCTTCCCTGCTTCTTTTTCTTCCCTTCCTAATGGTTTTCTTTTCTTGCTTCTATGCATCATTTATAGAAAGATAAGTGTTAAGTTTGCATGAAGAGTCAGACGCGAGGAGTTCCAGCAAAGAGTTTATTAATTGACTACAGCTCGAAATGGACCCGTCCTGGCTTGGCTACGGCTGCCTCTTATAGCCTGCAGCCATAGCTGCCAGCCAGTGGGAGTGCAGGGTTTCTTCCCGCACTATTTAAACCAATACCATTTGACATTTTACAAGAACAGTTCAAATAAACCAATAACATTCAAACCTACATACATAACAATAAGTATCTGGATCCACCAGTTGAGCTTCACTCTTTTGACCATATGGATATGTCTGGTACTGTCTTGGATGTTTTTCTCATTCTCTCTCTCCTTCTCTATGTCTCTCTCACACATTTTCTTCCTTTGGAATTTCTGGTCTAGTCTATAGTCTTGGGATGCAAGATTAGAAATCAGCTAGTTGCTGCTGAAACATAAACAAACAAACAAACAAACAAACAAACAAATAATGCTATTTTTTCCAATGGTAGTTCTCTCAAAACTATTTCAATAAGAATAATTTTGAAGGACAACAAACAACATATATACTCTGGATGCAGGGAAGAGGCAATTAAAACCAATGCAACTTTATTAAAAATATATTTAATTCTATGGAACAGGATAGAGTTCTCAATCTATATTTTTTGTAGCCCTCTGTATGACAGCATTATTCTTATATTATAATCTGTTGGAAACAGGATATGGAATCGTAATGCTGGCCTACCAATTGTAGAGAGAAAATTTGAAAGTTGCCAAGCTATTTTACATTTCAGGAAAAATATAGCCATGATATTATATTAATTTATAATTTTATAATTCACTGAAACTTACATTAATAATATTTTGAATCTTAACTTTTATTAGTTACTATGTGCCATTTATTTCCTCAGACACTTAATTTGTTACTCTTATTTCATTTCTGTTTCTCATAAGTAATTTTTGTGATGTAACAGCACTTTTGTTGCTAGAATTGCATATTCAGAATAACTCTGTTTATGTGTTAGAAACTCTGGGATTAGAATGGGTTAGAATAACTCTGATTATGGGTTAGAAATTTGTATCTGGGTGTATTGCTCAATTTCACTTTTTTATTATTTTATAAAACCTACATTCAGTAAATTTGGTTATTTATGTGTATGTATATAGGTTATTAATATTGATACAGATTGACACACACACACACAAACACACACACACACACACACAAGCATGATAAAATTTTGCATATTGCATTTTCCCTAAAATATCTTTCTATATGCATACTTTTTCTCTCAATTTTCAAAACATTCTTCTGAACACATTATTCAGTCTTCTAGTCTCCAAATGTTTGGAATTCAATTTCCATTTCTATGATCCAATAAAAATTGTGGAGATTATAATTCCATAGTCTACCAGTTTTCTTATTCTTAATTCTAGTATTCTTAGTTCTTAATTCTATCAAGAACCCATTAATTCTAGCTTCTAGGTTCCCTTTGCAATACATATTTTCATAAGTTGGGTAGCCCTAATAATTTTAAAATCCAAGCCGTGCAGTTTAATAACTAATTTCTGGTGATCTTAATATCAGATAAATTAATACCACACATAAAATATTGTTTTAAAAATGCATCAATATAAAAATAATATTAAAAACAGCCTATGTCAGTATGTACTAATTTACTAACAATTCTTTCTGTTCTACTAATAGAATATTTTGCATGGTATATGAAGTGATCGATTCTGTTTTAATTACAGATAATTTTAATCCCACCAGGCTCAAGGTTGACTCAGCCTTCCATCCTCTCGGGGTAGGTAAATTGAGGACCCAAGATTGTTGCGGGCAATAAGCTGACTTTGTAAAAATGCCACTTAATAATAAGCAGGCATATACAATGGAATGAAGGCTATTGCTGAGCACACTGGGTTGTATCCCAAAAATTGTAAGCCTCCCTGAGTCTTCGGAGAAGGGCGGCATATAAATGTAATTAAAATATATATATGAAAAGTTGGTGAAATAATCACAGTTGACACAGTTAAAAAGATAGAAGATAGAGGATAGAAAGGTAATAGATGGATGATAGATAGAGGATAGACCAGGGGTGTCAAACTGGTGGCCTGAGGGCCAGATGCATCACACACAGGCCATGCCCACCCTGGCTCCGCAAAGGCAAAACAATCATGATACATCATGTGATGTCACATGACACAATCGAGTTTGACACCCATGTGATAGATAATAGATAGAAAGATAGATAGATAGATAGATAGATAGATAGATAGATAGATAGATAGATAGATAGAATACAGAGACTGTTGGACACTTCTATTTCTTCTACATAATAGAATAACACACACACAGACATACAAACACACATATATATACCATGAACTTGAACAGCTGCTACAGAACAAAAGTTGTAGTTTTACTTTCCATACTGTTCCAGGTAAAACTAGAACCAATGGGTGTATGTTTTACAGAGAGAAAGAGATCCAAATTCCAAATAAGGAAGAATTTCCTGATTCTGAGAGCTATCAAGCTGTGAAACAACCTGCCTCATCCAGTTTTAAAAACTGGAGATTTTTAAACAAAGGTTGGACAACTATTTGTCTAGGATATTCTGAGGATCCTTGCTTGAAGGGATCAGGATGGGTTGGACTAGAAGTTTCCCACAGACCAGTGGTGGGATTCAAATTTTTTTACTACTGGTTCTGTGGGCATAGCTTGGTGGGCATGGCAGGGGAAGGATACTGTAAAACCTCCAGTCAGATGTGGTATTTGCCGGTTCTCTGAACTACTCAAAATTTTCGCTACCGGTTCTTCAGAACTGGTCAGAACCTGCTGAATACCACCTCTGCCACTGACCAACTCTGTGATTCTAAATATGATTGGCTTTTTCTAAACAAGTAAAATTCAGAGCATTAGATGATGTATGTTCTATTAACTCCATCAATTTTCAGACAAGTTTTTTTAATTGATCAGGATATTATAACGCAAATATAGGTTGGAGGTATGGAAAGTTCACTACTACAGTAATAGCATTGAGCCCCAGTACTGCTTAATCCCTAAAAATAAAAATTCAAGCCCTGGCTGTTTAATTAATTACATTTTTTTTCATTTACTTTTGCTAAACTTGGAAAAAAGTACAGGATAAAATTCTTCAGTAATTATAATTTTATAACTGATGGTTAATTAGTAGTGATCATATAAAGAAGCCTTCAGCTATATTTTCTATGTTTTTCAACCAGTATCTGAAAAGATTTTCCTGAATGTTGAACCTCTTGAGACATATTTTGTGTTAATGTCATATTTATTACAGAAAGAGTTTGTAATGTACCATTCTAGGATATGCTTGATAATTGGAGGCCCCTTTGGCCTCCAGTGTTTTGCTGATCTTATTTATGTAATTCAGAAATAGAGAGTGATCTGGTCTTATTTATGTAGTTAGGTAAAACCAGAAGTATGCTGCCAATTTGTTAACAGTTCAGAAATAGAGAGTGCAGGGGGAAAGGGGCAGTAAAAGGTTTTCTTGAGTGTTCCTGAATAACAAAAACATCCTTTCTCTCTGGCTTTTTCTTCTTTGGAAATCAAATTAATTAAATCTAGAGACTCGAATGAGTGATGCAGCAAGTGTCAATACATTAGTCTGTCATCTCTCAGATATTTCTCAAGTGCTCTTTCACTCAACAACCCTTACAAAGGATTGTGGCGCCTACCAGCCTTAATTTCTTTGCCCTTGTAGACATGGCCAGGCTACTATGAACAGTACCTTCTGTAATGCTCTTCTCTTTATTGTCTAGTCACACACCACAGCCACAGTGTTTTAATTTTATTCAAAAACTTGTTAATCAAAGGGCTCTAAAAAAATTTATTTAGTGCAACCCTTGTTGAGGTTATATTTTTCAATCCTGGCTGTGTGCTTAAAGTTGTGTACATTAGTAAACAAATGGAATGGCAGAATGCTTTGAAATATGGTATTGCCAGGCCCACCAGGTTTAGGGGCCTTTCACTTTATATTTAATCAACCCAGATGCAAAAGAGACAGTATTTTAAAACAGATGTAGTAGCATTATCAATTCCCATAAACCACAAGAGATTGCCAATATTGAAGATTGATAACTTATTATCAATACCATATGCTTTTGATTCATAAGCACAGTATGATTATTATCGTTATTTATGATGCTGCACTGGGATTGCACATAATGTCAAACCATAGTTAGTGAGTTTAGGCAAAAATAAAAGTTTCTCTGATGGCTATGTTAAAATGCTATTTACCAGTCCTTGAATGAGCAGAAAAGCATGCTAGCATAAATTATACTAATCCTGTTGTCAATTCCTATTCTGCCATAGTTCCAAGCTTCAGAAATAATGAGGTAATTTTTTTTTTGCAGGAATGGAATGGGATTAGTGGATTCCGACAGGTTAAATTTTCCTCCCACCAGGCATTGCTTGTCAGGGAGAAAGTAACTACCAATTATTCTTCTTAGCATAGGTGGATGTAAAGAATGGTGAGGTTTACCACATGTCAAGTGCTTGACTGACAGAAGGCAGGCATTAAGAGTTATGTGAGGATTGAATGAAAGGAAACATTTCCCATGGTCCTGCTTGATGAAGTCTCTTTTCACTACTTGTAATATTTAAATAAGGCTGTGTCTGAGTATGGGTATAACACTTTTCTGAAAAAGCACTAAGCCCATATTCAAAATTAGTTGACTGGAGGCAGCACAGGATGAAGAGGGAGAAATTGACACAATATTAAAGGAATTTCTCCCATAAATCTAGAAAAGTTTCTTGCAGGAACCTCCATATACAAATTCTGTTCATTTAGTTTACAGTGTATCATGTTTACTTAGCAGTTTACTTAAAATAGAATTCATGCCTGATTAGAAATGTAAAGATTTGCATATTAATTTCCGGTTGCTCCCCAGTGTATGTAAGTTCAAAGATTTGCTTTCAGGCCAAGGAACCATTTGGGTGCTCTTTTTTTGTAAGAAAAATTGTAAAACAGCCTATAATTGCCATTTAAGTATTGAATACTTGATCTTGTTTTTAATCTAGACCTGGAAATGACATTAAACCAGGAAGTACATTTTTCCTTTTTCTTCTTTAAAAAAAATCTATTACATGGAATCCAGACAAAACTATTGAATTTCTTTGTAGAAGTACATAAAGGTCAGATGAAGATTTCATCACAAGAAGGATGTGCTTGTTCAACCTTTTTCTAGAAATGTGCAAGTCTTCAAGAACCCACAAACCTCTGACTGAATATGACATTCCTTATATCCATTCTGTGTTCTTTTGTTACTAAGGAAAGGCCTCTTTGGATGGGAGGGTACCACTGCTAAGGATTTGAGTGTTTGTTCTGATAAATATAATATATAGAAAATTGACTATAAAGTAGGATGAATGCCCATTTTTGACAGGTATCCCCAGTTGAAGACAGATTTGATCAAAATTCAATTGGCACTTACCAGATACAGCACTGAGTCATTTGCATTATTAATTTCCTCCACTTGAATGCTTAGCTTATTAATATTCTCTTTGCTTCTTCCTATAAGGTATTATATATTTATCAGCCAATCTATATTGGATTAATGTGGTAGATAACTATATATAACCTTCATGAACTGATTCAGGTATTAAATTCCATAGTTTCCATGAGGTAGTCATGTTATTATGTTGCAGATTTATGGGCTAATTATATGATAACCATATTAGGCTTTTAAGAACCACCAATTCTGAGTTATTAATCTGGTGAGGATTGTTGTTGTACTTGATAATAAGTGTCAAATCAATATCCATTGGGCAATTGCATAGCATGTACCTTCTTTTCAACATGCATTTCAAGATATATTATTCTATCCACACACAAATATTATGGAGGCTCAAGAAAGTGTTATTGTTGTTGTCCAGATGTAGAAATTCTGGGTGGCCTCCTTCTCTACCACCTTCTTCTTCTATAGAAAATAAGTCACATGAGTTATTTATTTATTTATTTATTTATTTATTTATTTATTTATGAGACTTATATGCCGCCCTATCTCCCTGAGGACTCAGGGCGGCTTACAATAATAAAAAACAATAATACAAATATTAAAAAACTATTAAACCCAAAGTCTCATAAGACCATTAAAATTTAAAGCTACAACTAAAAACCCTCCCCCCCCCCATCAGTCCGGGTAGGCTAGTTGGAACAGCCATGTTTTTAGACCACGGCAGAAGGATTGGAGGTCAGGGGCTACCCGGAGCTCCAGGGGCAGCTGGTTCCATAGGGTGGGTGCTCCCACAGAGAAGGCCCTACCCCTAGGGGCCGCCAGCCGACATTGCCTGGCTGATGGCACCCGGAGGAGGCCCTGCCAGTTGGAACGCACGGGACATTGGGAAACCGTTATTGGCAGCAGGGTCTCCCACAAATACCATGGTCCAATGCCATGAAGGGCTTTATAGGTCAAGACAAGCACCAGATTAGGGTCTAAAGCAAATTATTGACACTGAATTTGCTGCCTGTGTGTCTGATTTTTATTTTAAAAAGTAAAAATTGCTAGCTGAATGCAATCTAAAGAAGCTTTAATTTGCATTCTCTCCATTACTTTAGAGTTACAACATAGTAATTACTTCAGTATTCATGTTAAATGGCTAATTTTCATAGAACATCTGTAGCATGTCTTATCCTACCTATATCACATTAATTTTATAAAATGATTTCCCCCTTTCTTCTTTCATATTTTGTATTTTTAAAAAGGTAGTAAAATGTACCTAATTAGGATACTAAGGGCATTCTGAATTAGAAAACTGATATATTATTTTTATTCTTTACTCTGACAGGAATTAAGCTACAACTACCATTTAATAATGAGAACAATGAAAGCTAGCAACTAATTTGAATCCAATTTGCAAACAATATTCTTCTCAGGAAAGAATAAGAAAAATAGCAATACAATCCAAAACCTAATGCTGACATGCACTGGTACTATCTATAGGTCTCTTTCTGAATAATAATAATGAAAAATTCTCCTAGAAGAGCAAGAATGAGAACCAACGTGAGTAGTTAAATGTATAGAGGTCCCATTGATGCCTTTACTAAGAAAAATGTGAAAGGTTTCAGCAAAATATCTCAGGATCTCAAGGAAAAAACAAAATCAATATCTAAGGCTAGCTATATTTCTCTAATTGATATTGTAAATAGGTGTATTGTCATAGGATCTCAGTAGTGAGAGATCAAAGGATTTTGAAACTAAGATATTGGTAAATTAAGATACATTTCAAAGATAGAATGACTGATTGAGTACTGCTCTCAGACCCATGCATACATACTCATACCAATAATAGATTATTCTTTTTTCTCTAGTTTGATATTTAAATTTAAATCATGCCTCTGTCTCCAATTTGCCACATTAAGACATATTTTAATTAAACTAGAGACATGTGAGTTAGAAAAGGTTCCTTCAAACCATCCCCGATGGTTACCATTTTAGATTTCCCAGAAGAGCTTTTTCCATTGATCCATTATGACTAAAATCTTGGTATCCTCCTCCCCCCAAGAAAAAAACATAAGACATTTAATGCGATCCACTGCTAGTACCAAAATTTTGACTGATGGCTCACATTCTTCAACTTTCTGGGATAATTTAATCTGACTAGGTGAGTCACGTGTTACAATTTCCATCCTTTTCAGCCTGTATATTCCACTGCTCTAATTGATAGTAACATTCCTAAATGAGTAAAAGTCATGGGGCATAGGACATTTCCTCACTAACAGCCCTTGTTGGTATGCTTAAAAGCTCTTGGCAAAATGATATAATCATCCTCATCATTCTCTTTGCTGTTATCTATGTTTGCGGCTATCTGATATTTTGTGGTATGAAAATAAGCAGGAAATAATTTCCTGGGGATATTCAGCATCATTATCCAATCCAGTTATGCTTTAAAAAATTAGATGGTTATTAGAAGCTTTGTGTTTGGCAGGAGAATTGTTTGCTTTTAAAATTGTGTATTCACTTAATTATAACCAGTGTAATTCTGTCTGTAGAAAAGATAGTTTGAAGAAATCCTTAATGGGTGTAGGTGGCACTCACTGTCCTATTACACTTCTGTTGGATAGAGTAGGGCCAAGTGATAATTGTTTGAGAGCTATCTAATAGCTTGGGAAGAGATGACTTGTTCCTTCCAGATCTGCAGTCATGCCCTAGCTAAAATCTTATCCAGATAAAAGGAGCAGTGCCAGGTTGTATATTATCTTTGTCCTCATTTCCTCTTCCCCTGGCATTCAGCAGTTGCCAATGGAGGTAATTAAATAATCCTAAACAGGGGGACACCCTCACTCAGTATTACATACCTGAAAAAGAAGGCAATAGAGGACACCCTAATTGAAATGAAAAATGAAATATTCCAGGATACACTTTGTGTATCTCTTTTTATATTCAGCCTGTGTTCTAGAAAAAAAAAACAGTCACACATTGAGAAATTCTTCAGGAACATAAAACACGCAGTGAACCTTGCTAGGTAAAAGGCTTGAAAAATCTTCAAAGAACTTCAGAAGTAGTGTGAGTTCTTGCATGCATGTTTATATGCACACGACACCCTCACACACATACTGATGTAAAATAAAAGCCATAAATGAAGATGGATGGGGTAATTAAAAAGTAATTAGGTGAAAAATACTCCAAGGAATAAAATGTTCATTTTTTCTCATCCTCCATCTACTTTCTTATGGCAGATAATGCTCTCTGCATAAGTGCCTAGCTTCTCTGCCTGAAGTGTTCTTAAAAACATGTGTTGCTCATCAGTTGTTACTTATTACTTCAGGCTCTGTCTTCGGACATGTACCATTTCTTTCCAGAATCTAATTCTTTAGTTCAGTGCACCTTGCTTTATCTATCTGAAGGAGACCTTTGTCTATTAATGAACCACTCAAGCCACACTCAGTTACACAATGATCAATATTAGTTTGAATATGAATATGTGTGTTTCACATTGTTTGACTTCAGCAAACATTTCTGCTTCCTAGTAAACTATGGATTAGAATGTGAGAATAATCTATTAGAGCAGATGAGAGTAACCCATTTGAAAAATGTGGTCTTCCAGTCATTCATTTTAGGGAATTCTTTAGGGATTCAATTAAAATATTGAAATAAACAAATGAGTGGTATAGATGAAATTCATATACTTTCTATAACAGATTCTTGAAATTTTACCATCAATATTTCAGGCATAGTTTGTAGCTTTCCTAGCCCTTTGTTCCCCATCAATTCCACCAAGTCTTCAGGCATGGCAAAAGAACCCACAGCTTCACTTAATGTACCAGTACAAAGATATATAACTGGGTATATAACTGCGTTCTGATGATACCTCGTCATGTGGTAATGAATGAGCTCAGTTTCTTGACTACCTTTTCTTAAATGGGCAAATGGATACAGGATGAAAATCATCCAGCACAGTAGGCTCTAGCAATAGCTGTGCACCTTTAGAAGTTTCTTGAGCAGAGGATACACCAGCCTCTTTAAACTGTTCCGGGAACCTCCCTCTTCCTCAAGGATGAATTATTATCACCAGGATCCTTCTTCATGTCACCTCCCAGCTCTCCTTCATCAGCCAGGATGGGCATAGATTTAGTTTGCAGGTGCTTGTTTTCACAGCCCTGAGGATCCTGTCCACTTCCTTGGGTCCAAAAGGATAAAACTATTCCCAGATGACTGGCTAAGTCCATTCCTCAGGCATCTCCAAAGAATCTGTACTATACTTGATCTCCAATCTGGATCCAAGCAATTTTATTTACAAGCTATAAAGATAATTTCTCTCACAGCTTTGAAGGTAAACCTCCAGATTTCCCTAACTTATGAGGGTCTTGGTAACCTTAAATAGCCATTGAGTGATAATCTACAGATGCAATAAGAGTAAGAAATATTGACATTTTGCCAGTCTTACACTATGAGGTAAACCTGAATAGTGGCTCCAGTTGCTGGATTTGATTTGTCCCTTGTCTTCTTTCAGTGGCATTCTAGATGTCTCTTGACCCTTTTCAGTTACCTTGGTTCCTCAATAAACTACAGGGAATGTCCAGAATGATGGGCCAAAAATGGTCACAGGGCATGATCCTGTCCAGAACCTCAGCCACTTCCCTACTCCAGGCTGTGGCCAATGCCTTAACAGGACTGTGCAGCAGACCATTCAGAAGCATGTCAGTTCCCTTTGGGACCTGCATAGTTTATCAGTCACAGATGGACCAATTGGACCTTTCCTATTTTCCTATGAAGTGGACAGCATAAGAGAGCCACCAGGGTGTGATCTGTCCATAAGAGAGGAGACAGCAATAGCTCCTTCCTCAGATCAATTTGCCACTGCTCTGACAAGAAAGCCATGTCGGTGTGTGGCCACTGTTTCAAGTCAGGCCATGAATGATCTGGGAGAGGCCCAAGGCGACAATACCAACCATGAATTCTTGAGCTAACTCTAAGGCCAATTTCAGGAATAGCTGATTAAAGTCCCCAAAGACCATTAGTTTGTGATATTCCACAGCCAACCTCTTGATGGCCTCCAGAAACTCAGGCAGGAAGGTTGCTATACAACATGGAGGCTGAAACTGTAGCAACAGGTCCACCTGCTCCAATGAGCCTACGTTCAGAAACAGGGTTTTACAGCTGGCAATTTGTGAAACAGTGCCCCAGTTCCCAGATGACAACTGCCACCTCTCCCCCTCCCTGGGGTCTTGGCTGGTGCCATATCCTAAACCTGGCCATATTTCAGAAGAGGAAAATTTATTTTTCATTGCTCAGCCAAATCTTGATAATACATGTAGCTGCATGATTTCTCCAATTGAGCTATTGGCCTGCTGAAAAGCATTACTTTGTGAGTCTGTGAATCCAATACCCCTTCCCTTTCTTCTCCAAGGTGTTCTGGATAAATGCTTATAATTTTTTAAATTGATTACTTATTTGCTTTTGTGTGCCTTTTGCATTCCTTCCATCCCTACAGCCCTGGAGAAATAGAGACTGGAATTTCACAAAAGCCTAGAATTGAAATGGAAAGATTTTGTACATATTTGTTTTTTCCCATGGAAATGAACATTTATTCTAAATTATTGTACTCCATTATTCAGTTTAGGTTATTGCAGAGTCCAAGACTAACCCGGGTGTTCACATGCATGAACTTAGCTGTCTATTACCACATACACTTCAGAACAGAATGTACTCTTTCGACATACAGCTAGCTATTGAAATTTAAATTAATGGTGACCTTCAAGGATGACCTTTGTGTTTTTCCTCCAAGATACTATTTTAGTTTAACATATTGTAGACCAGAAAAAGCAAGAAATTATAATTGGTGGTTTGCAAGTGAAAATAGTTATTTCAGGTTAATGGAAAATGTATAAAGTACTGACAAACATCTAAGCCATGTAGTGTACTATGATAAAATACAGAACTGCACATTTACTCAATTCAAATATAATGAGTTATATTTCTAAAATAGCAGTTTTACTTTAAACAAACAAAATGGTTCAAGTCTTAGTGTCCAATACTCCTCTGCCCCTCTCCCAATACCTATCCTCCTTTTATTGTAAGCATCTGCTGTTTCCAACAAAGGTGCATCTTTTATTTGACAAACATTCCTTATCCTTAAACTAAATAATAGTTTTTGAAACAAACCAAGATTAAACTGATGGTTTCAGAATCTGATATGTTCAAAGAAGAGTTGTTTAAAATAAAAACAATTCTTGATTTAAATATAGTGACAAAGCAGTTTCTTTCAGGTTAAAAAACAAGTTCTTGTAAATTTCATCTCCATCTTCAATAGGAAACTCATTTTATGACACTAACCTGGGATTTAGAATTAATCTTAAACCACACTTTTTATAAACCATTTGAATGTGTTGGCTGTATGAATCAGTGTACTGATAGTTCTCATTTAGCAACTACAATTGGGACCAGCACCTCAACTGTTAAGCAAAACAGTCACTAAGTGAAAAAACCACATGATCATAACTGTGCTTACGATTTTACTACTGCTTTTCTTTGCTTTACTGCCGAGATGTCAAACTCGCAGTGTCATGTTGTCGTCAAGTGACATATCATGACTTTTTTCACCTTTGCTAAACTGGGGTGGGTGGGTATGGCCAGAGCATGATACCTCAGGCCTGCAGGCCACACCCCTGCTTTACAGCATCAGAAGAATATAACACCAAACATCCAGGGGAGCTCAAATGGCAGGAAAGGTTTCTGGACTTATGAGGAAGCCGGATAAAAAGGCATGTCTTATAGCCCTATTTTCCAATTTCTCTGTCCCTTGGAAGAGAAGAGAATTTATATTTGTATTACACTTACTGAAGAGAAAGGAATTGCAAGAGAATAAGCAGCACACAATTAAGAATACACTTTGAAAGGAATGTCCTGGCACCATTTGTTTACCTAGCATGCAAGGGCTACAAGCCATGAGTGACTTAAGTAGCAGACAAAAACTAAATATTTGAAACTGATTAAAGTCTTGTCAGTTTCCAAAAGCAGCTGCTAGATCCTGAGAGAATTCTAATGAATTAATTAAAACGACAAAGCTGTGCTTGTTAACTTGTGGCTAGCACTCTTAGGGACACACTGCAAAGAAAACAGCTGAGGAAGAAATGAATTGTTTAAACAATTTCTCCACTTTGGAGAAGGGCGAGGATCAGGCCCAGTATCAGAGGTGGTCTTCAGCAGGTTCTGGCCAGTTCTGGAGAACCGGTAGCAGAAATTTTGAGATGTTCAGAAAACCAGCAAATTACCATCTCTGACTGGAGATTTTACAGTATCCTTCCCCTGCCATGCCCACCAAGCCACGCCCACAGAACCAGTAATAAAAATAAATGAATCCCATCACTGCCCAGTATACATAATCCATACTAACTGATTCTGTGTGTGTGTGTGTGTGTGTGTGTGTGTGTGAGAGAGAGAGAGAGAGAGAGAGAGAGAGAGACAGAGACAGAGACAGAGACAGAGACAGAGACAGAGACAGAGACAGAGAGAGAGACTGTGAAGATTGTCTCTGGTTGTATAATTATTTTTTATCATCATCATAACTGCAAACAGTCACTATCCAAGGCAGTCATTAAATGAGGATTACTACATTTCCTCCTTGCTATGGAAATACATTAAAAATGATTAAAAAATAAAATTCAAGATTTATCTGTTTATTTTAAACTGATTTAAATTAAAGCTATTGTGTTTCTTATCTTTTCTTCTGGATTTTACTGCAATTTCTGGCTGGTGACTCTAAAGAACTACATATCACAGGCAACTTTCAAATTATGGAAGCCTCATGTAGGGCACTTCTTTCACACAAGGTCTCTGTGTCAAGGCTAGATTTTTATAATCCTATGGTGTTGGCTATGTCTGATCCAATTTTTTTCTGGTTCACTTGCGGTACATTTGACATCATTATAAAACTATTTCTTTTGTTAATGCTGTAGCTCTATGGAGCTTGAGAGTAATCCATTACCCCATTTCTCACCTCATCATATCTTCCAGCTTCTAAGCTGCAAGTCTTACAAGTAGCTGTGACACATTTTCAGCTGCCCCTCAAAGGAAACCTTGGAACTGTTTCATATAATCAAACACACAAAACATGAAGTAAAGACATAGATGAAAGATGGGATGAATGCAAACGTATTATTTCTCATAGAGTGGGAATGAGATTTTTGTTACTGAAGTTCTTGTGGCAATTCAAGACAAGACAGGGATCCTTGTTATTGGTACTTTGAGGTTGAAAGGTTTGAAGACAATTTTGGATTCCTGTGAACTGTTTTGGGGGAATTGGGAATGGAAGTAGTCATAATATGGAAATATTGGAATATTCGTCCTCTTACAGTTAGTTCTCCTTAACCCTAAAGTTATTGCCTGAATTTTTGGAGAGAGGAAAAACAAACATTCATGTAAATTCTGCCTCAGGGTCCTAATACAAGGTTGTTCAATCTTACCATGTGGAGCAAGACTAAAAGAAGAGTATTTCTGTATTATGTATGCTTCATTGTCTTCTGCAAATCTGATTTATGAGTATGTATTCTAAAAAGGAAGTGTGAACTTTCCAATTAAAGCAAAGAGATTTGTGCCCAAAATGATTCAAATATTCCATATGTGAGCAATCATACAACAAAAACTCTACACTTGAACTATGACACCAGTATTTATCAGCCTGCTTAATTACCTAATCTCAATATAGAAAGTACAGAGAGAAATATAAACACATGTGTTTGTTTTTATCTTTTTTTCCATTTTATGTAAGAAAAACAACAGGAAATAGTCTACTTGGTTCAACATATAGAACAAACAGACAAACAAATGAACAAAAAAAGGCAGTTTGGTGTAGTGATTAAGGTACTGGCCTAGAAACCAGGAGATTGGAAGTTCTAGTCCCACTTTAGGCATGAAAAAAACTAAACCCTGGGTGACTTTGGATTGGTCACTGTCCCTCAGTCTAACTCTAACCCATTTCATAGGATTGCTATTATATGGAACATAGGAGGAAGAAGTGTGTATGCCACCTTAAGTTACTTATAAAATAATAAAGTAGGGCTAAAAAAAGCCTCTTAACAAATCTAGTGGCTGTTGCCTGGAGGTTTCCACTTAAACATTTCTCCCTAACTTTTCTGTTACTGTTATCTTTCCCATGAATCTGTCCAGTAATTTTGAGCTGTACTCACTTACAGATCTTGCACAAATCTATATTGCCTTTCACTTTGAAAGAATGATCTTTTACTAAAACATACTACAGTACAAGTAGTAAAATACCTTTAGTTCATGATATTATGGATTAAATACAAAGGATTCCCTAATTACACATTTACCTAATAGCCTGCAATCAGAGACTGTGGAGTAATTAGTGATTAAAGCACATGTTATTTACAGAATAGTTCAGGACCTCTTTAAGTGCCATCTCAAACTATTCCTATAATTATGCAATTTGTGCATTTTAGAAAGGGTACTTTTTATGTTCAGAGCATTGCATAAAATGTAACTCTGCAGCTGCTGACATTCTGCTTTCCTGGAACCTTTTCCTAGAAGTTTAAAAAAAATGGTGTAAGGATATTGGCATGAACTCATGAAAATCTAGGTGGCTGAGGAAAGGATGAAATGTTTCAGAGTCAAGAGGGTAGAGAGCATTTGGCAATATTTTCTTTGGCACTGAACAACTATAGGAGCCAGCAATTTGGTTTTTTTTATTTATTTATTTATTTATTTATTTATTTATTTATTTATTTATTTATTTATTTATTCGACTTGTATGCCGCCCTATTCCCTAAGGACTCAGGGCGGCGAACATTAAAACAGAGAAAAATTTACAATAAAACAAGATTAAACAAGTAAACAAGCCAAATAAAGTTAAAATAAAACCCAACCCCCCCCCCGGGTCATTTGAGGCCGGCCCGTTGGAACAACCAAGTCTTCAGGTCCCGGCGGAAGGAGTGGAGGTCAGGGGCCAAACGGAGATCCACGGGGAGCTGATTCCAAAGGGCAGGTGCTCCCACAGAGAAGGCCCTAGCCCTGGGGACCGCCAGCCTACAATGTCTGACTGACGGCACCCCAAGGAGGCCCCTCCTATGAGAGCGAACAGGGCGATCAGAGAGTGATGCTGGCAGGAGGCGTTCCCGCAAGTACCCTGGACCCAAGCCATTAAGGGCTTTATAAGTTGTAACTAATACCTTGAAGGCGACCCGGGAGGCAACCGGCAACCAATGCAAGCCGCGCAGGAGGGGTGTAACATGGGAGTATTGGGATATCCCCATCACAGCCCGCGCGGCTGCATTCTGCACCAGCTGAAGCCTCCGGACCGTCCGCAAGGGAAGCCCCATGTAGAGAGCATTGCAGTAGTCAATCCTAGAGGTGACAAGCGCATGAGTAACCGTTCAAAGGGCATCTTGGTCCAAATAAGGGCGTAGCTGGCGAACCAGCCGAACCTGGGCAAAAGCCCCCTGGCCACAGCTCCCACATGCTCCTCCAAACCGAGCTGTGAGTCCAGGAGGACACCCAGGTTTCTCGCCCTATCCACGGGGCAACACCTCTCCCCATGACCAAAGATGGTACATCCAATAAAGACCGAGATGCCGGTAAGAACAGCCACTCCGTCTTGGTGGGGTTGAGCTGAAGCCTGTTACTACCCATCCAGACCCGTACCGCCTCCAGGCACGGGACATCACGGAGAGAGCGTCACTGATCTGGCCTGGGGTGGAGATATAAAGCTGGGTATCATCAGCATACTATGATACCTCACCCCAAAACCTCGGATGATCTCACCCAGCGGTTTCATGTAGATATTGAACAGGAGAGGCGAAAGGACAGACCCTGCGGCACCCCACAAGTGTGGGGTCTCGGGGCCGACCTCTGCCCCCTGCCAACACCGACTGCGGCGGCCCGAGAGGAAGGAGGAGAACCAGCAAAACGGTTCCCCCACCCCAATCCTCTAAGCCGCTGCAGAAGGATACCATGGTCGATGGTATCGAAAGCAGCTGAGAGATCTAAAAGGACTAGGACAGAGGAAAAGCCCTGTCGAGCCCTCCAGAGATCATCCATCAGTGCGACCAATGCTGTCTCCGTGCTGTGTCCGGCCCTGAAGCCCGACTGATACGGATCTAAATACTCAGTTTCCTCCAGGAACAAGGGAAGCTGCTGAACCACCACGCTCTCAACAACCTTCGCTAAAAAGCGAAGGTTGGAGACAGGACGATAGTTGTTCAAAACGGCCGGGTCCAAGGCAGGCTTCTTGAGGAGGGGCCTCACCACCACCTCTTTCAAGGTGGCAGGAAAGACTCCCTCACTCAAAGAAGCATTAACAACTGCCTGGAGCCAGCCGCACGTAACCTCCCTGGAGGCATATACCAACCAGGAAGGACACGGGTCCAATAAACACGTGATCCTGTCCACCTCATCGAGGGAGACCAGGTCAAACTCAACCCAGATAGGTTCCACCAGACTCACCGCCACCCCATCATCAGACCACTGCCAGTCAGAGTCCAAGCCAGCACGAATTCGAGCGACCTTATCCGCCAGATGTAGGCTAAATTCCTCTGCTCTGCCCTGCAACGGGTCATCCCCCTCAATTGAAGGAGGGAGCGGGTCACCGAAACAGGGCAGCAGGGCGATCATCGGCAGACGCAATCAGAGCAGAGAAGTAAGCACGCCTCGCCGCCCTGATTGCTTCCAGATAGGTCCTGATATAGGATCGCAACTGGACACGGTCGAATTCGGAGTGGCTGGCCCTCCATCTGCTCTCCAGGCATCTTCTCCGCGTTTCATCCCCGGAGCTCCTCGGAGAACCAGGGGCCCATCGGGTCTATGGCGGGGAAGAGGCCGCAAGGGGACAACCGGTCGGCGCCTCCGCGCCGCCCTTTGCCAGGCGGCTGTCAGCGTCTCGGCCGAGCTGTGGTCGAGGGAGGCGGGCAAGAACCCCAGCGCCGTCTGAAACCTTTCGGGTCCATTAGGCGTCTGGGGCGGAACCATCGTATAGGCTCCTCATCCCAGCAGCGAGGGACAGCCAATTGAAAGACCAGCCGCAGGAGATAGTGATCAGTCCACGATAAAGGGAGGGTAGATGGAGAACCATCCCCCAGATCACTACACCACTGCCCCGAGATAAAAACCAGGTCAAGTGTGGCTCAGGTCAAGTATGTGGCTCAGGATTATCATCCAGATAAGACCATTTAGAGAGTATTATCATTTTATTTGGTGCTGCTATTTCTGCTCCAGTTCCATAGTCTATATCATGGGTATCAAACTCATGGCATCATGTTTCCCTCATGTGGCATTTTGTGACTTTTTCCCACTTGCAGAGCTGGGGTGACCATGGTCTGCATGCGGTCCATGGGCTACCAGTTTGACACCCCTGATCTATATGGACCTTGTCTCAATGCTCCTTTGTATTACTCTTTATCTTCTTCAGACATAATTTAGTAGAAAATGAACAAGTCTACCGTCTTCTGAGCTTTTCCCTTCTTACAATGCCAAGGTGACTATGGGAGATGTTTTACTTTTGTTTTAGTGGTTTTAGTGGTCACCCAACCTTAAACTGTGGTGAATCAAATGTATGATTGGGGTGGGGGAAGCCAGGCTTACAAGGACATTTTCAGAAGGTGTGGGTTAAGAAAATCAAAATGATGGCTGCCACCATGTAATCAAAGTTCCTTTTTATGTTGCCACGAATACAGCACAATACCTTAAAAAAGCAAAAAAAGGGGATGGACCTTCAGAATGATAACAATTGCCTCCTTGCCTTTTTCGCTACCTTCCTGCTCCAGAGGCCTTCCAGTTTCATCCGCTGTAATCTGAAGTTTCTCAACTTCTCTCCATCTTTATGGATACCCAGGTTAATGTGAGCCCATTAGTGTGATCAGGAGCTCATCAAAGGCTCCCCCCCCTCCTTAAACAATTCTGTGACACATCTTTGACACCTTGTGGGATAGAAGAGAGGGAAAGAATGAGAAAGAGAGGACTTAATCAGGAAAGCTGATTTTGTCTGTGCCCATATGTGTGCAATTTCATTTGTTACAAAAAGAGAATTTCTTTTTAATGATATTTTATGTAGGGAAGGTCTTATTGAAGAATTTCAGAGTCCTGTTAGTCTGTCATTTATTGACTGTCAGGTAAGGACCTTCATAGTATCATTTTTCTGATTGGCAGCTGCTGGATGTTCACCCTCATTTCATTTTTCTTTCAGAAAATTGCTCTCTTTCAGTTTATTATCTCTCCACTATCTCTGTGTCATAGCCTTTAAGCAATCTGGCAAGCTCTGGCAGAAGGAAGTTGAGAAAATGGGTAGCCCATCAAGTACAGCATCTTCAGTCTGAAGCTTTCAGCTGCTTCAGCTGGAGAGTCATTGCTGCTGCTGTTGCTCAGGCCCTTGATATTAAGGGGTTCTGTCACCAGAGTTTGCCCACAGTGAACTAATCGATACTTGATTAGATCAAAGACATCTCTCCCTAAAATTTCAGGTGAACTTAGGCCACAGGCTTTGTTCAAAATATGCTTCTGCTGAGCTGTGCCTCCCTGTAATTGCTAAGCCTGCTTAATTTGATAACATACATTGCATATTGATTATCCCACTGAGCAGAGAAATTGAGTTTTAGCAGGCTGTTTTTTTAACTTAGTGCTTTTTAACAAAGCACTAGTACTTACCTTAGTAGCCTCTTATGACTCTTTAGTTACATTAAAAATAGATATCTGTATTTATTTTAATGTAATAAAGAACACATTAAAAACTCATTCCTGCTCACCACCTGCTATAGGTATCTTCTCCATACAAGATTGTCTGTCACAAATGGTAGTAACATCAAAGTCATACATGCATAATTCCTAAATTTCAGTTCTTTGTCATATACTTTTTTCCCCAAAAATGTATGCTAATTTCTTAAAAACATTTGAAGTATTTATTTATTTATTTCATTTTATTTTAATGTCAATTTCTTCATGTGAACTTAGTGAAGAACAATTCTAGACTTCTTAGATCCTGAACACAACAGCTTTGTACCCACTGTCTGTCACTTTGTTTCTGATTGAGAAACAATGTATAATCTGACACTTGTATTTTAACCTTGTGTCTCTATTTTTATTTCAGACTGATTATTCTAGTACTATAGTACTGTCACTAATCTAAGGTTAGCATTGTCCTTGAAGGCATTCTTTTTAGCTCATCTTTTCTTTGCTAAAAATACAATAAAGGCTAATTATTAACATAAGGAATTACAAACGAAAGCTGGCAATCCTGATTGTTTTCCCGTTTATAACACTAAGTTTAAAAGTATTCTCCAGTGAGTTTAAATTATTTCCTGTAGAAAAGAAACCTGTAGAAAAGCATACATCAGTGCCCCCCCAACCTGGCATCAGGGCATCAAGGACCAGTTCTGTGAAGAGAGGTTTTTCCGTGGACTGGTTTTGCATGTTACCTGCATCCCATGGAAGTGGCTTCTCTTATTTGTGTGGCCCAGTTTCTGGCATGCCGTGGCCAGTACCGGTCCACAGACCAGGGGTTGGGGATGCCTGCCATACATAACAGAAGTAGAAAATAGGAAACTGCAGTGATGTGTCTTGATACATATAATAGTATTAACTTATATTGTGAAAATGTAATAGTATTACTATTTTGATGAGCAGTCTAATGGACTTTCAATAAATGAAGGTGTCAATGAGAAAAAAAAATCTATTAATTAGTGAGCTTGCATTCATTCCATTGTTGTTTAATTTTCTTAGAGTGGTAAAATTATAGAATTTCCATACCTAAAGAAAAATATTTCTAGCAGTAAAAGTTGTAGAGAAAATCCAGAAAAGTTCAGCGACTGGGTGAAAGCATATCAGATAAGGATTTATAAAACATTATAAATACTCATTTCTTCCTTATACTTTCAACTCTTACTTCTTAACTATTGGGCCCCTGTCTCTTTTCTTTTCTTTCTTTTACATTTAATGGTCTACTAGCAGTAAAATCATTTTTTTAAATAATTGTTTAAGCATAATATTACACCCTAAAGTTATTTTATGTGATTTCCCCACCTTAACCTCAGAGCAATGAAACAGATAGTTTAAGGGTAGAAGCACCTAAATGTCTTTTGAAGCCTGCATAATTACTTAGTCCATTTCATTTTCATAGTTTTGTTCATATCAGAAGTACATCAAGGTGCTTCTCTGAGATTTAAAGTCTGGCGTAGCAGAAAATATTCAAAAGCTAGCTTGAAGACACTCCTAAGACTCATTGCCATTCACCCCATTAAGCGCCTGATAAAAAGTAAAAGCCTGAAAGCTGCCAAAAAGATATATTTCTTTCCGTTGTTTTTATCAGAAGTATGAGGGGGGGGGGGTTTGATGGGGAGAGTCAGGCAGGAAGGAAGAATGACGAAGAAATGTCATGTAATATAATAATAATGTATGTGGTAGGAATTAAAATTGTGTGTGTGTGTGTGTGTGTGCATGCACGAATGTATATGTGTATGATGTTTGCATATATGTCTGTCAGATTTTGGTTGTGTTTAATTAGTCCTTCTTTGCACTTAAATATTCCCTGATGAGTTGTTGGCATCTCCAACCCCTCCAGAAGGGATAAATGCAAGCAGGGACATTGATGGAATTGTTCTTCTTATGATATACATAGCAACAAGGCTTGATAAGGCATGCCTTGATCTAGCTGTTCTGGGAGCACTATTGGCAGTACTCTAAACCAACATCGTTTTGTGGATACCCAAATTCTAACTGGGGGATTTTATCCATCCATTCCATCTTAGCTAATGGAAAACATCTTGGATGAGAGGTTCTATCCAATGCACATCTCTATTTTCTGTTATTAGGGTGTTCATTACACAATGGGCCAGTGGTGGGATTCATTTTTTTTTACTACTGGTTCTGTGGGCATGGCTTGGCTTGGTGGTCATGGCAGGGGAAGGATACTGTAAAATCTCCATTCCCACCCCACTCCTGGGGAAGGTTACTGCAAAATCTCCATTCCCTCCCCACCCCACTAACCTGCTTTCCAGTTCCATTCTCCTGTGCAAGGCAACAAAAGAAGACCCAGCCAATCAGCTGGGACTCAGGAGGCAGAGAATAGATGGGGGCAGGGCCATTCAGAGGTGGTATTTGCCAGGTCTCCAAACTACTCAAAATTTCCACTACCAGTTCTCTAGAACTGGTCAGAATCTGCTGAATGCCACCTCTACAATGGGATCTTTTTTTTTTCTTTTCAGAGGAATATAAAGCCCTGTGCGATTGTGTGTATCATACCAGTAGTGTCCAATATACAGTCTTTAACCAGCTTCAATAGGTTAAACCCAGCACTGAGAAGTAGGGGGGAATTGTACAATATGGAAAAGATAAGACCATGGCTTTCAAATTTTCTGTTTGCTGGAGATAAAAGTGAAACAGAAGGATCTTTGAAGTTCTCTTAGTGACTTTAAAATAAAATCAGATCCCTACCAAAATCTCTGTTTTCAAGCACACATAACCAAAAATATTGGAAAGAGAAGAAAGGACTGAAAACCACCCCCCCACAAAGGATTTACCCCAATCAAAAGGAATTTTTCTTCTTCCTTCCACTGCTGCCTAGATTTGCTGTCTTCCTTAATGCTTAGCACCCTTTTGATAACTCTTACCTTTCTGCACTTTATCTCCTGCCAGAAGGGATGGCAGGAGGACTCTAGTAATCCATCAATTGCTTTAAAGCAAATCCAGTGCATGACAGCTTTCCGTAACTGGCAAAATTGCAATGCATGAAACTAACAAAGCACATTCATTTGATTGGGACAAACACCCAGTAACTAAGATACAGCGCCTGTCTAATTTCTCTTTGAAACTTGTATGAGTATCTGAATGGTATGCATGATGAATGGTACTCCCTGGGGTTGCTTGGTGCCCTCTTTTTAGGTCTTCCATTATCCATATTTATGTTTCTCTACTCCTGTGATTTTAAAGCTTTATGATTAATCAAGTACTGCCATAACCAATTAGTGTTTTTTTCCAGTATCATTCTGTCTCTGTGTTTTGCCAATAAACTTTATATCATAGGAATTTGCTCATAGAATCAGTATTATCTGTTGCTTTTGCCTGCATTGCACAGAAATGTTCAACGTGTTTAACCATAGACCCCAGGTATTATCTTGTACATAGCCATTGATAAAAAAATGCTAGACAGATTTTAATAGTTATAGGTTACTTTAAAAAAAGAAGCAATATTTGATTTGGTGAAGAAATACACATGCATACAGGATACGGAAGAGACAATACAGAAAGTTTGTTAGCATCTAAGTACTAAATTTAATGTTATAATAAAAAAGGGATTTTATGGAAATAAATACAAGCAAATCTACTGCTTTAGGCAGTTTGACAATCTTTTTAACAAGTGGTGTTTGCTCACCAAAAAAAGAGATTGCCTATAAAAGTAGTTCATAAGCAATAAAAGTTACTTGATGGTTGGGCTTGAGAATAGCCATGAGAGACATAAGAAAGAGCCACAATCTTGGCAAAGTCTGATAAGGGAAATCTGAGTCAAAGCAGGAATGTGGGTAGAGAAAACATCTTAGAATTGACCTTCCCTAGTTCTCTGTAAAGGTGACAGGAGTGCTTTCAGACTTGCAAAATGCTGTTACTGTAACCTCACAATAAAGATAATATTAATATTTTAGTTTTGGTTTAATGTACTATCTCAAAAGGTCAACAATGATATTGACATGGCAACTGACAATCTTTTGTGTAAATGTTACAGGTTGTTCCTGAAATTCTGGGCATTGCTATTATCTTGCCTCATTTAGCTGCACTTGTACAGTCTATTAATTCTGGGGTATATTTCAAACCATATGTAGGGCATATCTAGGATAGAGAATATTTTGCCAGCTCCTGCATACAAATATTTACAAATTTCTAACTGTAGCCAGAATTGTAACCATTTTCATCTAGATATACTTATTGCCCTTTATAATTATTTTTAATAGGTCCCTGTATAAATAAGTGCAATTTAGGGATGACAGCATTAATAGCAATAGCACTTAGACTTATATACTGCTTCATTGTGCTTTACATCTCTCTCTAAGATATTTACAGAGTCAGCATATTAATCTCAACAATATGGTTTCTCATTTTACTGACCTCAAGAGGATGAAAGACTGAGTCATCTGTGAGCTCGTGAGAATCGAACTGCTGGCAATCAGCAGAATTAGCCTGCAATACTGCATTTAACCATTGCGCCACCATGGCTCTATTAAAAATCTATTTTTCCACTTCAGCTTTCTTCATTCCATCATCATCATCATCATCATCATCATCATCATCATCATCATCATTAAATTTGTTTGCTACCCATCTTACTGTGAAGCAAATTTGGGCAACTTACAGCATTAAGGTAAAAAATAAAGGTACAAAATATTTTTTAAAACTGTCAAGGGAAATGGCCATCCTACTCAATAAAATAACATTTCTCTTGGATACTATGGTATTAAGCAAAAAAAAGGGGGGGCATCTTCTGCATATAACTAATATTGCCTATAATTGTATTTTGATATTTGCCCTAACTTGTAGTGGATTGAAATGTTCCCCTATCATTGGCAAGTTATAACATGGCATAGTATTAAACATTAAAATTCAATTTTAAATCCTATGTGCCATTTTGTTTTGGTATGCAAACATTGTCTCTTTCTAGTTACATGATGTATCAGCTTTAGATGCAAGTATTATTACATTTTTATATTCCTTTATTTTGGTTTTCTTTTTTCACTTTAATGGCACTGATTACTTTCCTGTCTTGGAGCTGCAAATCAGTTGATAGCCCTATTTATAGATTCCAGGCTCACAGCCAGTTACCTTGGAAACTGTTTGAAGCACATCATCTTGAATATTTGTTCTGCTAGAGTCACTAGGCTGCCCTTCAGCCTTCCATTGCCCATATGCAAGCTCATATATAGAGCTGGTCTCCTGCTGGATGTTCATCCCAAGGCTAATGAGGATGACATTGTGCAACAAGTGTCCAGTCACTTTGAGAAGGTAAGTATGCAGATGAGACCCAGCTGTACATCTCCACCCCGAACCAAATCAGTGATGCCCTTTCCCTGATGACCCAGTGCTTGGATGCGGTACGGATCTGGATGAGCAGGAACATGCTTCGACTCAACCCGGCCAAGACTGAGTGGCTGTGCGTATCGGCATGTCGGCCCAGTCAGGAATATCCATCTTTGGCCATAGGGGGAGCAGTGTTGTCCCCTGTGGATAGGGCGTGGAATTTGGGGGTCCTCCTAGATGTTCGGCTCCGGTTGGAGGAGCAGGTGGGAGCCGTCGCCAGAGGGGCCTTTGCCCAACTCTGTCTTGTTCGCCAACTACGCCCATTCCTGGACCAGGATGCCCTGCGCACAGTCACTCATGCCCTTGTTACCTCTAGACTCGACTACTACAACGCTCTCTACTTAGGACTGCCCTTGCATACCATCCGGAGACTGCAGCTGGTGCAGAATGCGGCGGCGCAGGTGGTGATGGGAGTTTCCCGATTCTCCCATGTTACCCCCCGCCTGCGCTGCCTGCATTGGTTGCTGGTTGCGCTCTGGGTGAGATTCAAGGTTTTAGTTTTAACATACAAAGTCCTTCATGACATGGGTCCTCAATATTTAAGGGAGCAACTCCTGCCGACATTGAATGCCAACCGCCCTGTGCAAGCACACAGGCAAGGACTCCTTGGGGCGCTGTCGGCAGGCCAATGCCGGCTGGCGGTCCCCCGATGACGAGCCTATTCTGTCGCGGCCCCTGACCTCTGGAACCAGCTCCCCCTGGGGCTCCACCTGGCCCCTGACCTCTGCACCTTCCGCCATGATTTGAAGACCTGGTTGTTTGATCAATCCGGGCTGTGACCTTTTCTTTCCTGGGAGGGGTTTATATTTTTAATGTATTTTAAATTTGTTTGGGCTTGTAATTGGGTTTAATCTCTTTTTAATTATTTATTGCTGTTGTTTCTTAGTTGTGAGCCGCCCCGAGTCTTTGGAGATGGGGCGGCATACAAGTCCCAATAATTAATTAATTAATTAATTAATTAATTAATTAATTAATAAGAGAGATAAGCATGATGGTACATTTTATTTTCCATACATTCAAAGTATATAATCATAGGTATTCTCTCTACTACTCAATTGATATTTATAATACATTCAACAAGCCATCTCTAGATTTATAACATTTAGACAACCTAATTGCTAATAGCTCATTTTGTTTCTTTTATAAGTTGTAATTTGTTTGTGGAAGGATATGGACAGAACTTTATGATGAAAGAGAAGATTTTACTGAACTTTAGAAATTGTTTTGTACTGAAGATCTAAACCTGTGGAAGTTTCTTCACCTTAACCACTTTCTTGTCCTGGGTGCTTTATTGCCATGGGCAAACAACAAATGAATGCTGAGTGGGAACAAAAGATAATTGGTTAATTATAATGCTGTGAGAGATTGGAAGATAATTGGATCCAATCTAAGTTAACACATTTTAAAATCTTTGGAACTAATTCATATCTAACTTATCACACTGATTCTAGTGGCACTGAGCTACAAGTAGCCAGACATAGACTCACAGAATTGGAAACAGCTATTTGGTATATTGAGTCTAAATTCCTGCTTAATGCAGGAATGCAAATTAAAGCATCTCTAACTATATAGCCTTCTGCTTCAACAAACCTAGGTGAAGGAAATTTTACCTTGTCTCTATATAATTAGTTCCATTGTCAAACTGCTTTTACATTAAATTGGAATTTGCCTTCTCAGTATCTACATCCATTATTCTTCACTCTAGAACATTCTTAATCTTCTTAAAGCATCCTTTCACATATTTGAAGATGTATAGTTATCATAGGCCAGCTCATGTGTTTCTTGATCTCTCTTAATGGGACTTGGTTTCTACTTCCCTAATTACTCTCTTGGCTTTTTTTCTGAATCTGTTCCATGAATTCCTAAAGTGAGATTCCCAGAACTGGCCACTCTACTCAAAATGGTTCTGAACAAAATAAATAAAGCAACTCTTTACATCTAATGATTTGGCAACTTATTACGCTGATGTATTCTATTCAATTTTTTTTTGCTATGCCGCTTTGTAGATTCACATCTATTTATGCCATCACTCATGCCCTACTGACCAAATTGGACTTCTGCTTTGTGCTCTTGTCTTTATGAACTGGTGGAAAAAGTCCATCCCAAATTACAAGCATTTTTTGACATGGAGCATTTGCAGCATGGGCCCTTTGCAGCCAAGCCCCAGAGACAAGGTCACATACCCACTTATTTCTGGAGGCTGGTTGCAAATGTCCCATGCTGAAAATGCTCCATATCAAAATTCAAAAGGGCCTTGGTGGTGCAGGCTGTTAATAGCCTAGCACTTAGTTCCAGCTGCCTGTAATTATTGCAGGCTCGAATCCCACCAGGCTCAAGGTTGACTCAGCCTTCCATCCTCTCAGGGTAGGTAAACTGAGGACCCAAGATTGTTGGGGGCAATAAGCTGACTTTGTAAAAATGCCGCTTAGTAATAAGCAGGCATATACAATGGAATGAAGGCTATTGCTGAGCACATTGGGTTGCGCTCCAAAAATTGTAAGCCGCCCTGAGTCTCCAGAGAAGGGCGGGATATAAATATGAATTAAAAAAAAAATTCTGCTTGAATTTCGATATGTACCTTTTCAGCCAGCTCTCAGAGTCAAGAGGACATCCTCTCAGCAGGTGGCAGCAATTTGCAACCTTCCCTTCTGGCTTCCCCATTGAGTTTCTGAGGAAGCTGGCAGGAAAGATTACAAAAGATGATCACATAATCGTGGGGTATTTGGCAATGAGTTGTAAGTGCAAACAGTTGCCAAGTGTCCAGATTGCAATTGTGTGACTGCATGGAAATGCAACAGCAGTACTTTGGGCATAGGTTATAAGACCCTTTATTCAGTGCCATAGTAATATTGAATGGTTGATGAACAAATGGTCAGTAAGCAAGGAGTACCTACATTTGCACATCTGAAAATGTGCCAATTGGAACTTTACCAAATATTCTCTGAGGTAAAGAAATGTATCTATTGTTTTTGCTTTTTCATCATTTATCTAGAATTTGCAATTATCCATTCCATTTTTCTTAGTCCCTTACTTTTCAGATCCAGGCTCATTGTTGTATCAAATGATCTAGCATTCCCTGAAAATCATTTGTATTAGCAGGGCACATAAGTCATTTTTGAATGATCTTTTAGAACAGTTTTATTAAGCAATTGTGACAGCAGGTGTAGAAAAAAAATATTACTGCACAGGACATCAATATGTTAAACCAAAGAAATAATTGATAAAGACTCATGGAGAACGTGTCACTAGTACTAGTCTTGTTTTCACAAATTGGAGTGGACATTATGGTATTCTTGCCAAGAACAACAAAAGAATATCAATATACTATTGTATTTTGTGATTATAGAACTTGGGACCTGGAAGCAGTTCCATTGCATATGACCACTGGGTAAAAAATATCACAGATGAATTAGTGAAGACTTTTACCTGAATAGAGAGATTATGAGATCCTCACAAATCAAGATCTAGGGATCCCAGGAGCACAACCTAGTTCTTAAGGATATGAGATTGAATGTGTTTATAAAGGGATTTTCTGCTCTTCTTTGTTTCTTAAAGTTTTGGATGTTGGTTTTTTGTTTTGTTTTAGTTAATCTGCTGTTGTCGCTTGGTGGAGTATGATTAGTTGAGAATTTGGTAGTTGGGAATGAATATTTTACTTGGTCTGTTTAATTTGTTGAGCTCATTCACCTGCAACTGCATTGCACCAGGAATTCTTTGTAGCAGGATAACATAGAATTATTCTTGGATCCATTTGTGTAGCCACTAGATTGTGAGAGGAGCAATGGATCACAGTAATGATAGGATGGCAAGAGGAGGTTAATGATGATTGTGCCAGCTGGATGCCATGATAGAGGCAGAGGCTGGAATCCCAGGGACTGTTGAATCATGTTGGCACCAGATCCAGAAGGGCAGAGCTGGAGGATGAGTTGGTCTGCACCAGAAGAGGCACAATGTTTAGGGTCTCTAGAGATGAGCAGGACTGGGCTGGGCTGAAAATCTACCGTTTGATAACAGTTTCAATAAGGGAAAGACTGAAGACACCAGAAATTGATTGGTCAGAAGAGTCCCAAAGTTGGTGAGTAACAATGATACTGCAATTGAAGAGTACAGAGAAACTGGTGGAGCAATGAACTGACAGGGCCTGGCCATGAGGACTGGAGACAGGATGAGGACCTCTGCCTCCTGGAAGATTGGGTATTAATTACCCACCTAGGGGGTGTTAGTGGATTTATTATGGCTGTGGGACTCCCTGGGTGATCAGGAGTTTCACAGATGCTGAGTGCTCAAGACAGAGCAGCTGGTGGGGGCCTGGGATCAAGGGGATAGATATAAAGGTGGTTGTTATATGGAATGGGTGTTGTTGTTGTTGTTGGTTGTTTGGTGAGTAGGGATTCTGTTTGGAGGATGGGAAGGATGGATCTGGGATAGAGGAACTAAGGATGAGGGTGGGCAGGGGAGATGTGGGGGTAGGAGCACTACTGGTACAGTGTCATGAAGAGAGAGATATTGTGGTATCTGGGAATGATTCATGCTCAAAAAGCAGAGCATTCTGTTTGAGTCTGGTCCTTAGCCTTCACCCTCAGGACCAGGTAGACACATCATGGGTGGCCTCAGGTTCAACTGCTGCTTTTGAATTATGGATTGATATGTTACAAAACTGCACTCATACGCAATCTAATTGTGAATCAGCATGCAACATGGCATGATATAATGGAACCACCTGCAGAAGGGAAGGAGAATCCACTATGGAGAATAGCAGAGAAATCAGGGCTGCTCCCCCCACTCAGCAAGCCGGGCCTGGAGAAGTGTGGAGAGTTTCAGGTGAGTGTCGGAGGGTCAGAAGACACACTCTGATGTCTCTTGGGGAGTTCTCTTGTGTGGAGGCAAAAGGGGGGGTGTCGAGCCCAGAAAAGCTTGAGTTCTCACCTGCACAAACAGTGATGAGGCAAACTATGGGGTTTCCAAGGCACTCAGCCTCAACCCAACGTGGAGTTTCTGTCAGTCCCACAACAAGCCGGCAGTGAAGGTTGGATGCCCAGACCAAAAGAGTGCCAAGGAAGACACAAGAGAACTCCCTGAGAGATGTCGGAGTGAGTCTTCTGACCCTCCGATGCTTGCCCCCAACTCTCCATGCTCCTCCAGGGCCGGCTTGCTGAGTGGGGGGAGCAGCCCTAACATATCTGCTGCCCACTCCCACGGCCCCAGCCATCGCTGCCTGGGGAAGGCACAGGAAAAGAAAGTGAGCAGAAACATAGCTCTCATTGGGGCAAAAGAGTGGAGATCAGGGAAGGCACAGGCAACAGAAAGTGGCACTTTTCAAAGGCTGCAGCTTGCGTCTTCTGTTGCCTGTGCCTTCCTCGATCTCAGCTCTTTTGCCCCAGCGAGAGCTATGTTTCTGCTCGCTTTTCCTGTCCCTTCCCTGGGTAGTGATGGCTGGGGCTAGTGGGGGGGGGGCAGCAGAGGAGAGTGCCAAGAGGGACGAGAAAACTGATGACGATGATGACGCCCCATTCCGAACCTCTGAACTGGATGATGAGTGCAGACTTGCCCACTCTGCCCCTTCCCACGACCAACAGCCGGTACTTTTCCTGTCCCGGGCTGTTCCTACAGCCCACGGCCATCGAGGAAGAGCCCAGGCTAACAGAGGCAAGCTGGAAGATGTGGGAGTGTCATGCAAATGCAAGTAGCCTGGCCATCTGCACCTTCCAGCCATCTCCATCAGTGCTTCAGCCCACCTGTGCTGCCAGTCCCCTCTTGCTGTAACAGCACCATTACCTCATCCTGGCCAGCGAGGGCTGTGCTGCTTTTTGCAGGTTTGAGCTTGGCCAAAGGGTGGGGGCCAGCAGGTGAATGGGCTATGTGGGTGGCGCAGCCTTGTGTTCCCACACAGCCTGGATTAATTGCTTTGCGGGGGGTGCTTTGAGGGGGAGATTTCTCTGTGGACCACCAAAATTTTCTCATGGACCACAGTGGGCCGCAGTCCACTGGTTGGCGACCACAGGTTTAAAAAACCAAAATTAGCACCATTGTTTCCATTCATTTTAATTTCTTCTGATGATGCCTCTCAGGCAGCAATTAAGTTTATTATAACAAGTAGTCTTATAAACATGGTTGAAAATGTGCTATGAATTGGCATCTAATATGGAAGCTTGCCATGAATATCTCTGGACATAAGGATCCAAAAACATTCTTGACTGGTCTAAAAAGAAATCATAGTTTCTCCTTTATAGTAGTTTGATTATATGGATATAGAGTTGGAGTTGGACATGACCTAAAATGGACACCTAACATCAAAAACGTCATCAAAAAAGCACAACAAAGAATGTTCTTTCTGCGCCAACTCAGAAAGCTCAAACTGCCCAAGGAGCTGCTGATACAGTTCTACAGAGGAATTATTGAGTCTGTCATCTGCACCTCTATAACTGTCTGGTTTGGTTCTGCAACCCAACAGGACAGACACAGACTTCAGAAAAAACAATTACTACCCACCTGCCTTCAATGGAGGACCTGTATACTGCACAAGTCAAAAAGAGGGCTGTGAAAATATTTACAGACCCCTCACATCCCAGGCATAAACTGTTTCGACTCCTTCCCTCAAAACGATGCTATAAAGCACTGCACACCAGAACTAGACACAAGAACAGTTTTTTCCCGAAAGCTATCACTCTGCTAAACAAATAATTCCCTCAACACCATTCAACTATTGCAAAGTCTGCACTACTATTACTGTTAATCTTGTCATCACTCCTTATTACCTATCCCTCCCACATGTGATTGTAGCACTGTAACTTTGTTGCTTGTATCCTTACGATTTATATTGACTGTTTCCTAGTATGATTTGATTGCTGATTGTACCCTATGACTATCATTAAGTGTTGTACATTATGATTCTTGATTCTTAAAGAATGTATCTTTTCTTTTATGTATACTGAGAGTATTTACACCAAGACAAATTTCTTGTGTGTCCAATCACACTTGGCCAATAAAGTATTCTATCTTCTATCTACATGGCAAAATCCATTATTTTTTGCAATCAGACAAAGATTACAACACAAATATTTGATTCTGAAGTGCTGAAGCCAGTTTTTAATGCATTTTCAACTTATTTTTTTCAAAACACATGCCTGAACGATGTGAGATATGAAACTTATTTGGAGATATGAAATAGAGATTCTTAATATTTGATTAGTAAAGGGGAGAAATAATTTAAGAGAATGTGACTGAAATGTTGCTTCTTTCTAAGCACCAAGTATTGGTTTGATTGGACAACAAAGATTTTTCTTCCTGAACAATTTTGAATGTCTTTTATAGATTTCTGGCTGCTAATCCCTTCAGTACCAGTACCAGTACCAGTACCAGTTGGCTATGCTCCACTCATGAAAGAAACATATGGAAACATGAAACTGTTGTTGAAGCAGAGGTGGTATTTAGCAGGTTCTGACTAGTTCTGGAGAACCAATAGTGGAAATTTTGAGTAGTTCAGAGAATTGGCAAATACCACTTCTGACTGGAGATTTTACAGTATCCTTCCCTTGCCATGCCCACCAAGCCATGCCCACAGAACCGGTAGTAAAAAAAATTTGAATCCCACCACTGTGTTTAAGCATATCCAGTACACCAAATACAACTGAAATATCTGTGGAGATCTAAACGTAATGGCTCTGCTGATTGGAATGCAGTTTGGAAATGCCAAATATTGTTGCTAAACATGCATGTGAGACAATCGTGCAAGGCATTACATTAAAAGAAATGGCCATTCCAAAAGAATTTGGCTCCAGGACAGAAAAATGTGTTGCATGAACTACTTGTTGACCTTACAGAAGTATTTTTTGCCTCTGTGTCACATAAAATTCAGACTGATGAAACATTTTGTGAAAGTGATTCACAAGGAAGGTGAAGATTTTCATTATTTGAGACACATGTTTAAAATAGCTGATGCCAAGATTAAAGAAGGCATTTTTGTCAGTCCATAAATCAGATATATCATCAAAGACAAGCAGTTCAAATATCTGTTAGTGGGGCCAGGGAAAACTGCCTGGAAAGCATTCAAGAATGTTGTTAAGGATTAGCTTGGCAACTATAAAGCAGCAATTTTCATTCAGCTGGTTGACAACCTTCTAATAGCATACAAAACCATGAAGTGCAACATATCATTGAAGATTCATTTTCTCCATTCCCAGCTGATCTTCTTTCCCAAAATATAGGTGCAGTCACTGATGAACATGGTGAAAGGTTTCAACAGAACATTGGAAAAATGGTATGAGGGCAACTGGAATCCATTGATGCTGGTTGATTATTGTTGGACTGCAGTGAGATGTATTGGAAACAGTACAAATGAAAATCAACAGCAAAATACTTTCAGCCCTATTGAATTCATGCAACATGTCAGAAACATTGTATGATTAAATACATTACAGTCATTTAAAGTTAATTTCATATTTCTCAAGATTCCTATGTGATGCTGAAATTATATTTGTGTTCAGCGGGAAGGATATCTATCATAAACACAAAAAGTTTTTCAGGTAGCAAAACTTATTTATTATTATTTTTGAAAAAATAATTGTCTAGTGTTTTTTTAAAAAATATTTCTCTAGAGAGCAAAGGGAAAGACATATTATCTATGTTCCTGGTGGTGTTTATTGATACTATTTCCTAACCCTCTAGCTCATTTCACCTTATCAAATAAGTTAACTTTCCTTTGTTCATCACAACATAATCCCAATGAATTATGTACTGCTCTATTGAGTATCAGTTTGAGTTCTACTTTCTATTATCTTTTGTAGTTTGTCATTGGCAGATTTCCAGGCCAGCCAGCAAGGTACATATTAGCACTAGCAAAACTGTTATAGAAGCCAGACTACCTTTTCCCACCAGATTAAAGGGCTAATGCTTTAGGAGGTCATGCTTTGTGGCATGAAAGACATTGGCAGATGATTTACTTAGATCTGCTCTCTTTTCTAAATTCCGAAAAGCCCTCCAAATTAACTCCAAGTTTGGAGCTTGATCAGTTTGCCTCAGGTGACTGATTCATAATATAAACATCTTGTATCCCCTGTTTCAAGCAACCCAAGCAATACTTTACACATGGTGACAAAAATATACTTATTATAGCTTCATCTTCTGTTACCGAAGTGACATATCTGATTGTGGTAGGATTTCTTGACATAATTGATCTGGCCCTTACTATTCTAGATTTTGTATTGATTGATAGTGTACAAAAGAATCAGTTTTAAATTTATACATATGTGTTGATTATTATAATTAATGATTTTTGTCTAATGAATCGTAGAATGAAAGTATTAAGGAGTAATAGTTATTAGTTATTAATTTCATTGATGTTTTTAAAATATATATTTCAGACAGTATGCATGAAAGTGCCTTCCTTCCTTCCTTCCTTCCTTCCTTCCTTCCTTCCTTCCTTCCTTCCTTCCTTCCTTCCTTCCTTCCTTCCTTCCTTTCCTAACATTTGTAATGCTGCTGAATTCACTATTAGATTAATTTGGAAAAGAAATTTTATACAGCCTGATGGGTCTCAGTTGTTAATCCTTAGGATTTTCTGCCATCTGGATGATGAAAATAGACTGCCGTCAATTATTATTCATCCTAAAGACTCAGTGTCATAAACCACAAGGTGAAGCTTGACTGATTGATGACTTCCCTAGAATGCCAAGGCATTATGAGATTCCTCAATCCCATATTGAATTGTTTACAGACACATGAATACTTAGCAAAATTATGACAATGCCACCTACCCCAAGGCCAAGGTTTTAAATAAACATAACTAGTGTCAGTGAATATGAGTATACCTGATAGTCTTTGACTTTGTAATGCATACTCATACAAAGAAAGACAGAGGGGGATTCCTTTTTTCAGTTTTCATGGTTCCAGATCTGAGAGCTATTTCAAAATCCAGGGGTGATAAATAGACTTCTTTACTTGCTAGCACATCTGTATGAAGAGAATTTTTGGCATTGTTTGATTTTGCAAATAAGCACTCATATTTCCTCTCCTGTTCTTTGAGATTGAACCCAGACACATTTTTTTGTCTTTTCACACCTTAAGCATGAAAGCCAGCTGGGTCACTTTGAGCCAGTCACCTCACAAGGTTGTTGTGGTGGGGAAAACAGGACGAGGAAGACGTATTAGGAATGTTTGCCGCTTTATTTATAAAAGTAACAAAGATGAGATTTTTAAAAATCTAAATAAAAAAATAAATAAAAAACAAATCTAACTGATCCTTCCACAGCTGGAATTTTATTACTCTACACCTTTATTTCTGTTGTGCCAGGCACAGTTTCTTAGCAATCTTATTAGAGACTCTCCTAATCAAAAACTACAGTGAGTCCACATGTCATTGTGTACTCAAGCATGCTTCTGTCTATGAATACCAGGAATAAAATAATAATTAAAAAAAGGACATGGTAATGATTTAATAATGTTTAACACAGCATGCATCTATGTGATTGTGGATCACTCAGTGCTTTGTTTCTTTGTTTTGGAAGTTCTCCAAAACACTGCAACACATAATTATATTTCATGGCATCTGAAGTTGTCAAAAGGGAGTTATATTAATTTACTTAAATGGAATCCGAATTTCTCTTATTTATTTATGGATTTCTTAAATAAACCATGCCGCTAGTTCATTCTGTCAGATATCCATACATTACAGAACCAGAATTCCAATCTAGGTGGTTTGGATTAGGCTTCATCATCCTAAAACAGGTTAAGTGTAAAGTGTAGGACTACCAGAAAATCTATAGCACTCCAGGTGCTACCAAAGAATAGGAGTCTTCTATATTATTATACTGTCATTTTGAAATTTCCTGGTTGTTTCTAACCTCTGCTTAACAGACCTAACGCAGTAGGCCCTTTCCTGCTTGAAATTATTGATTGATTTATTGTGATTTATCTACTATTTTCATTCAGATGAAGTAATCCATGATTCTGGGAACTGCAACATGCATGTCATGTATTCCAAATCACCTTTTTTTTACTTTTGAATCCAGATTGTTACACAAGCTTAGAACCATAGAAATATAACTATACAACCAACTATAGCATGTTAACAGATATGAAAACTACATCTCACTATTTATTTTTTCTCTGATTTTTAAAAGTAATTTGTTGTCTAACAAACCAAATGAAAACTAGAAAACCAGAAACATAGACAATACTTAAAAACATCATTAATTCTATTAACTTTTAAATGGGCCTAAGCTTAGGTAGCAGACCAACATCAGGTGGTTTGCAAGATCCCATCAGTAGGAATTAGGCAAAGGGGAATTCGAACTAAGGAGCCTTATAACACAAGAACACCTGGGAATTCACTTAAATTGGATAGAAGTTGTTCTTGAGGCCAAGGTTAAATCATGAAGAAATTTCTTTAATTTAGACCTTTCTGTCAAGAAGTGTGCAAAAAGTCTTCCTAAAGGGAATGGAGGGGATTCTAGGGCCTAAAAAAACAACATAAAGGATTTGAGTACAAAGTGATCTCTTAACACCATTATTGAGTTGCTCTGTTGAAATTAAAAATTTCTTAATTCCAACATGACAGCCAGTCTGGTGTAGTGATTAAGGCATCAGGCTAGCAAATGGGAGACAGTGAACCCCCGTAGGCACAAAGCCAGTGGCTGACCTTGGGCCACTCTCTCTTTCAGTTCTAGGAAGCAGGCACAGTCAAACCACTTCTGAATCTTGCCAAGAAAACTGAAGGGAATAGTCCAGGCAGTTGCCAGGAGTCAGCCTTGACTTTGAAGGCAACCTAAATAAAAAAAAGGAAGCACCAACATTCTGATAAATGAGTCAAATATTTCAACTCTATTGAATATTTAAGATAAATTTTATAGTGTCTATGTAAAATTATATAGATATCTACAGTTGATCAAGCTATATTGTGATGACCAGGAGTGTGGCCCAAAGGCAACACAGTCAAATAAGCAAGAGTCCCTTTATTATCTCCAACTTTGCCCCCAATGTCCAGGTTACCTTTGGCTGCAGAAAAACTGGAGGAATTTAAAGTACATACAAACTGTAACTAAAAATCCAAACAAACCATGCTGCAGTAATTAACTTGACAGGGTAAGAGAAGGAATTGCAGACTTGAAAATACAGCAAAACACACACAGTTGGGAAGATGCCAGGAACATAGATAAGCCTCAACGATACCAGATAATTTACTATTTGCTCCCAACAACTTGCTGTGTGCAGCTTCCCTTTTTAAATACTGTGTTCCCAGCTGCAGCTAATGAATGGAATCTTTCCTCCCCCAAAAGCCATGCAACTCACCCGTAAGCCATGCAACTCACGTTTCTCCCTTCTCCGTTCCTCCCTGCGTGCCCTAGGATGAAGAGGGGGTGGGCCTGGGTTTTCCTCCGAATCCCCCTCCCTTGCTCTACCTCTTCCTTGCTCTGCCCAGCTGGACTTTGCCTTTCCCCAGTTTCTTCCACAGCCAACAGAGCCACACTCCCACTCTCTATCAGCTGCTCGGCCTCCCACTCCAAATCAGATTCCGACAGGGGCATGACATACATGCTCTCTACTGGACATTTTGCATCTAGCTATAGAGCCAGTCCCTTCATCATGATCACAGAGGCAGAATTTAAAGTGTATTTAGAACATTCAGAGACCATGAACTGTCAGTGAGAAATGGATCCAAAGAGTTTTATGAAGTCATATCGATAATATTTTTAATGGCAACCTAATAAACAGGGAAATAAAAATAAATATGTTTCTTAAATTGGAAAATGTGCTATGGAATAAACTGCTTGAGTTCCTGTATATAGTATCTAACATTCTATTTCTATTTAGACTAAGAATGTAACCTTCCAGACTCACTGACTGTCATTCAGAACCTTGATTTGCCAAGGTGTCAGATCAATGGCTCAATGGTTTTTTGACAAGCAATTGATAAACTTGTTGACTGACAGCTTAATAACAGCAACATGGCAGCTGCTGTTTTTGAGTGCATAGTGTTTTTCTGCAAGAAAGATTTGTTGCCATAAAGGTCTGAAATTCTATAGAATTATCAATGTACTACACCCTAAGACTTGCCATGATACAAAACAGTATTGGACATGTAATTGTGAACTACATTTCTTTCATTAGTCATACCATATGTCTGCTCTGATACTTTGAAAGCTCAGCTAATTGTATTTATATGTGACACACAGCTTGACTCTCTGGATCTGAAATGATTCACTTAGAAATTTTGAATGCTAGATCATTATCGTTTACATTCTGTATAGAAAAGAAAATCAGAGACTGACTTTTTGAAGCTTGTCTGTTAAATAAGAATTTGTTTTGACATATCTGAGTTTTAAAATAATGAAATCAGTTATTTAGACAAAATAGATAAGCATTTTCTTTGGACAGGGTATGAATTCAGACAGTGAGAATCTCATATTTATAAGACAAAAAAAAGTTGCAATGATAATTAATTCATGTGTCTTTTTCTAGAGCAACCTCATTGTATTTCCAAAATGTAATTTTTTCTCGTATCAAATACATAGTTTACCATTTATTCAAGCCCATACATGGATAAGGAGATCCTCGCATTTTTAACCAAAATGTTATTAAAAATGGCACAGATAAGCTTGTTATGTTTTTCATGATGTTAGGTTAAAAATGTGAGGCCCACATATTGGTGACTGGGCTTATCCACTAGTATATACTGGTAGTGGGAAGCAATATATAAACCTATAGTACCTGCTTCACCTGTTGATCCTTTGAATTAATCCTGTCCTTTATCTATTTTCCTTCCCAAATATCTATTGTAAACTATTTGTATACAGTTGCAATGATAATTTAAAATGTGTTGTAGGTAGATGATGTGATCTATTGTTCCTGGCAATTCTCTTTTCCAAGGTTTGGATGCTCTCTTGACTCAACAATTTATGCTTATTACTGAATGTCACAAGGTGATATTCTGAAACATATGCACTTGCCACAGAGAATGGCTGGAAAGTAATAAATTGCTGTTTTGTGTGAGGTGAGGCCATGGCAATCTGATTTCCAGTCTATGTATTCTTTCGGTCAGCACAGTTCAATGTTAACATTATATGAACCTAACTGTGTTGCTAATGATAAAACACAGTCGTCTTTACTCAAGCATTATACAAAAGAGATAAAGCAAAATTGCATGTAACTCTTCTACTTGTAATTGAAAACATCAGGATATTTTCCACCTGAAAAATCAGCCCAGTAATAGCTGTGACAAATCTTCACCATGCCCTCACTGGATACTGTGCTATGATTTTCTGAAATACATTTAGGCAGATCAATTAATTAATCCAAACTGAGCCTGATGCTCTTTCGCCTCTTGCTCAGAAGTCAAGCCCTTTTCAGTGACCTTTCAATCCTCGGTAAGCATAACTAATGATGAAGTCTGAGTTTTCTGATCATGATGAAATGATTCTTCCTCCATTGTTGGCACACATTGATTGTAATTGGGGATCCCTAACAGATCCTCCCCTTGTCATCATTTGATATCAGGTTCTCTGTTTGAAGTAAAAGAAGTAGCTTGGGGTAGATACTTTATTGATTTGTTAGTCTGTTTATTTATCTGCAATCTCAGCCTTTGAGGGCTCATTGCTTTGAAATATGCCAATCACAGCCAATTTTGTTTAAGTTCATCATATAATTTCTTTTTCAAAATTGTCAGCTGTTTTTTTGTTCTGTCAGACTATGCTGTGTTCTGTAGGTATTCCTCCTCCACAAGGATTCATTAAAAAGTAAATATGTGTCTTCAAATAAATTGCTAAGGACTAATTTGTACGATGTAAAAAGAGGTTAAAATAGAAAGCTGAGTTAGTCAATAATCTGAGTAGCACTGGGAAGGATGTATTTTATCTAATACTAGCTCTATACCTGTGTTTTGCTATGAAACTAAGTTATCGGGGGCGGGGGGATGTGCCTCTGCCTACCAGCATCCATCGATAGTCATCTGGCTAGCGTCCTGTCAATGTGTGAGAGAGTTGAGGGTTGTTTGGAAACTGAAACAGTATTTGCTGTGTGAGCAAGAAGGAGACACCAAGGAGCCTGGGTGTGGCTTAGCTCAACTGTTCTATATTAAGCTGGTTGCTGCTATGAAACTAAAACTGGAACTCCTCTCATCTGCTTGTATTTTGCAATTGAAACATATTTCTTTTCAGGTGGGAAGGGGGAGTAGAACTCCTTGGCGTCAGAGCATGTTAATAATAATATATGAAATACTAATGCTCTAATTGTGATTTCAAAAAATCCTTTCTTAGTGAGCACCTAGAAGCCAAGAGGAACATAGGCTCCAGCATTGCAAGTAATATTAGGCACCTTGATGTTGTTCTAAATGTTATGCTGTTTTTAAAGCTATAAATAGTTGTTCAGCTGCATTTTAGAATTGTAATTTATATTTGACAGCAGGCAGACTGAACAGGACATTGAACATTTTATTTTTCTTTCCGATTATCCAAAAAGCAAGAGTTCTATTAAGTTAGGTGACATAGCTGAGCTTTTGATTTAAAAACGGTATCCTACAATATGAGGATAAATAGCAAAAAAAACTAGCAAAACTCAGTACGCACACAAACACAAGTGTGTTTATAAATGCTCCATAACAGAGTTATTGCGTATGAGTATATATATGTATGCATGTATATAGGTCAGAAGTTGTATTTTTTTTATTTATTTATTTATTTATTTATTTATTTATTTATTTGATTTGATTTGATTTGATTTGATTTGATTTGTCAATTGCTTACAAGATAATAGATATAAGTATAAACATGAGTAAGAATACAGGAAATAGGTATGAATAAATGGGAACAATAGGACAGGGATGGTAGGCACGATATGATGCATGGGGTGAGGTCAATAGTGGATAGTTTGAGGTTAAAGGAGTGGGGGTTAGAGGATGTAACAACAGAGTCAGGTAGTGCATTCCAGGCATTGACCACTCTGTTGTTGAAGTTGTACTTTCTGCAATCAAGTTTGAAGCGGTTTACATTGAGTTTGTATCTGTTGTGTGCTCTTGTATTGTTGTGGTTGAAGCTGAAGTAGTCATTGACTGGTAGGACATTGTAGCAGATAATTTTGTGTGCTACGCTTAAGTCTAACCATAGGTTAGAGTTCAAGGTTGTCCAAGCCCAAAATCTCAAGTCTGGTGATATAGAGTACTCTGTTGTGAGCAGAGGAGTGTAGTACTCTTCTTGTGAAATACTTCTGGACTTGTTTGATTGTATTAATGTCTGATATGCAGTGCGGATTCCAGACTGATGAGCTGTATTCGAGTATTGGTCTGGCAAAAGTTTTGTATGCTCTAGTTAGCAATTCGATATTTCTGGAGGAGAAGCTTCGTAAGATTAGATTTACAACTCTTAATGCCTTTTTGGCAATGCTGCTACAGTGAGCTCTGGTGCTTAGGTCATTTGATATGAGAACTCCAAGGTCCTTGACAGAGTGAGGATCAACAACGAGGTCATATCTGCCTAGTTTGTATTTGGTGTACTGATTTTTTTTTTACCAATGTGTAGGACAGAGCATTTGTTGGTCGAGATTGGGAGTTGCAGATGTTTGACAATTCAGACACATAGTCAAGGTCACTTTGAAGGATAGTAGCATTGTCAGTGGTGTTGAATAGTTTTACGTTATCTGCAAAGAGGACTCAGTTGCTTATAAGGTGATCACAAAGGTTATTTATATATAAAGAATGTGGGTCCTAGAACGCTGCCTTGGGGGACACCACTGTTTACTGGAGCAGGGTTTGATATAGCACTCCCTATTTTTACTATTTGTTGCCTGTTTGACAGGAACGCAGTAATCCAGCTATGGAGGGATCCGGAAATGCCATAAGAGTTTAGTTTTTGCAGAAGTCTATGTAAATTGTGTCTATAGCTTTACCCTGGTCAAGTAGAGTAGTCCATATTTTTTTGCAGTGTAAGAGTTATAGATTGCAGGACAATTTTTTCCTGAAACCAAATTGTTTTTTTTTTTGGAGAGTTGTTTGACTCTAAGTGGAGAGTGATGAATTGGTTAATGATTGATTCCATGACTTTGCACAGTGAGATTGGTCTGTAGTTTTCAACCAGGCTGGGGTCACCTTTTTTGAAGATAGGGATGACCATAGCTAAGGACCATAGGTTTGGTAAGGAGCTGGTTCTGAATGATATCTCATATATAATGCTTAGGGGTTCTGTTATGGCAGAGGAGAGCTTTTTTAAGAAGTATGCACATAATCTATCGGGGCCAATAGATAGGGATGGTTTTAAGTTTCGTAGTGCCTTTTCTATGTTATCTTCTGTAAAGTCAATATGTAGTCGGTCATTACAGTTAATTGTGGTATGACTAGGAAATGTGGGGCATGAACCATTACTGTTTACAAAGACTGAACTGAAGAATGTTGAAGAGATTGGCCTTCACAGCTTCATCGTTGCAGTCTTTCCCATTTGGTCCTGACCAGTTCCGAAGAAACTGTAATGGAAATATTGAGTAGTTCGGAGAAGCAGCAATATCACCTCTGACTTGCCCCACCCCTATCTATTCTCTTCCTCCCAAGTCCCAGCTGATCAGTTGGGTCTTCTTTTGTTGCCCTGCACAGGAGAACAGAGCTAGAAAGCAGGTTAGTGGGTGGGGAGGGAATGGAATTTTGAAGTAACCTTCCCCTGCCATGCATACCAAGCCATGTTCACCAAGCCACGCCATACCCACCAAGCCATAGCCACAGAACCAGTAGTAAAAAAAATTGTATCCTACCACTGATATAGGTATGTATATGCATGCATGCATGCATGCATGCATACATACATACATACATACATACATACATGTATACATACACACATACACATATACACACACATATATGTACAAATAGATGATATAGATAGATGGATAGATGGATGGATGGATGGATGGATGGATAGATAGATAGATAGATAGATAGATAGATAGATAGATAGATAGATAATAGATACATTGTGTGTGTGTGTGTGTGTGTGTGTGTGTGTGTGTAGGGGTATATTTCCATCCTTCTAAGGTCAATAAAATGAGGACTCGGGTTTTGGGGGCAATGTGCTGACTCTGTACACCTCTTAGAGAGGCCTGTAAACCAATATGAAATGGTATATAAGTCTAAGTGCTACTGTTATTGCTACGTTCATTCAACTGCTTATCCCCAATGATCCTGGCAACTCGCAATTAAAGCATTAAAAAAAAACATTAAAAGCAGGCCAAAAATAAGTATATGGAGAAACAAACAGAATCCAACATGATTCCAACCCAGAATATATAAATCAGTGTTTTCCAGACTGTAGTCTTTCAAATGTGTTAGGACTGGGACTGCCAGCAGTTCCCCAAATTCCCATTCTATGGTCCTGCTGGCTCAGGAAATCTGGAGTGTCATTCCCAGCACACATGGAAGGCCATATATTGAGGAACATGCCCCAAGCAGTGACTTCATGGATCTCAGAGGGCAGACCCATTCTTTTCCACTCAGAAGCAGGTTTTATTAGGTTCAGTGTGAAGATAAATAATCACATATTCTAAATCACTTTATGTATGTAGTATGTATATATTTTTTCTACATTTGTTAATCACTCTTTGAGCCTCTTGTGAATCTCAAAAATTCACAAATAAACTAAGTATGAGAATTTTTTTTCCAAAAAAAAAATTACAAAACCTAAAGCCACCACAGAGCAACAGAACTACAAGGAGATTGAAAGCTTTGCCTGACCTCAAAAATGTTATATGCCAGGCATGACTTAAGACCGTTAATGGGCACATTCACAGGCACTTCCATCCAGAATTACAAGCAACATTTTAAAACATACTGCTCCAGGGTTGTTGTTGTTTTTTTAAAGAATTACAGATTCATTTAAACCATTAGCTTTACATTTCTCACATTTCTCTTCACAAAAAAACATTCTATGGCTTAAATGTGATCTTAATTGCAATAGTGTAAATCTACAAACCTCTTGCTCTTTACTTTTTTAACCCATTCTTTTCTGTAGAGTCTGTTGAGCTCTCTGAGATCTATTGTTTGCTTGCAGACTTTTCATTATCCAACTAGATAACATCAATGTAAGTAAGTGTGTTGGAGAATATAGATAAATTGCTGGAAAGGATGTGCTTTGGTCTTTAAAACATATCTTCTATATATTTTCCTTATGTATTTTTGATAAATCTACTATAAATAGGCAATATACATTATCTATTTTCTTTAAAAGACCAGAAAATGTATTATATAGCAGCCAACACCCATATAAGCTGGAATTAACACCAGTCAAACAGTCAAGCAGAAAACAAGATCCCAATCAGGAAACTACCACAGAGAAAACCATACCTTCACAAAAACTGGCAGGTCAAGCTAAACAGAGAGCAAAATACCACCCTTCTTTGCAGCGATGATAGTTTGGTAGTGAAAAGTCTGCAAATAAACTACCAAGATCAGAAAGCATCAAGGCCTCTATAGTTCAACCTGGACCTACATAATTTATCTTCTGTTGGAACACTTTTGTTAACTGAAGCTTAGAGGATTGGTCTTTCGCCAATATATAAACATGTTCCAATTTTGCAAGTACATAGATTCATTTTTTTTTAAAGTTAGCTTCTATGTCAGTCAGATAGCAAAGCATTTAATTGCTCTTTGCCCTCCCTCCTGCTTATGCTTATTGTTACAACAGAAGTGAGACTTGCAGAGTTCAGGATGTTAACTATCATATAAAAATATTGTCTCCAAGAGCATTTGATTTCTGAAGATCATTACCGATAAGGTATAGCAAAATATTTCTTTCTGAGTTGGCATCTTTAATACCTTCTATTTTATACAACATTCTTAGATGTAGACTTTCTTGTTGGATAAATTTGATTACTTAACATCATCATGTAGGAAGCTTCCCTAAGGTAATAGAGTAATCTAGAATTAACCATCAATTCATTAGAGTTATCTTAGCCACGTCAGTAACAGAATAAATACATCTTGAACACTTAATCTAATTATCTTCTGCTTTTTAAAGCCAACCATTCTTCATCCCTCTCTCCTCACTTTTTTTTTTTTTTTTGGCAATACAGTTGGCTGCTTAGCAGGATTTATTTTGCCTGGCACTTCATTCTTCATTCTGGGAGGCACCTTTCTTGGCAGGGGCTCCTTTCCTTCATCTTTGCTCTACGGACCATGAAAACTGCCATTACAAAAGAGAGAACACGGTATGAACTGTGTTTTTATATCAGTTTTGTGCTGACACTGCAAAATAGTCCGATTCACTTAAAGCCTTATAAGCCTCAGCAGTTCTGATTTTTTTAAAAAAAGAGGAAAAATATGCGCTGGAGAAGACCAGTCAGATAATCTTTCATCTTTGATCATTATCCTTGAAAACTGCACATAAAGTATGGTACTATAGTTGTTGATGGCTTAAAAATGAGATTCTGGTTCCTTTCACACACACACACGCACACATATATATTTGTTTCCTTAAGTTTTCACGGGTATTTATATGTATGGTATTCAGCTTTGTTCGGGTATTTTCCCACGTCACTATAGTTGTGCTTTTAAAGTTGTAGCGACATTTTGGCAGAATCTCATCTGCCATCATCAGGCTTGTGTATTGGGTTCGTCTGTGTGTCAGGCTTTTGCAGCCATTTCTGTTTTAAATTTGGTGCTAGCCTCATGCTTTGTTAGAATGTTTTTTTCTTCATCCTGATTGGTTGGGAGTCTTGGTCTGCGTTTATTGGTCTTGGAGTTTGCTGTGTTCTGTTTGATTGGTGTTTCTAAAATCTTCTGTCTGTTTTGTAGCATGTTTTTGTCTTGATTGGCTGGCAACATTGTGTTTCATGTATTGGGGGCTTTTAGCATGGCTTGGCTTCGGGTGAATGGCCGACTATTGTTTATTAGGAAGCTAGGTTTCATCTGGGTGGCTGGCTGGGCTGTGTTTGGGCTGGAGGTATCAGGAGGGGTCTGTTTGTGCCCAGGTGTTTCCTTGTCTTGTGGTGTGGAGATTTTTTTGTTTGTGTTATGTATGCAGGTTTGAATGTCATTGGTTTAGTTTGAACTGTCCTTGTAAAATGTCAGAAATGATTGGTTTAAAAAGTGCGGGAAAATCCTGCACTCTGATTGGCTGGCAACTGCGGCTGCTGGCTATAAGTAGCAGCCGCAGCCCAGCCAAATCGGGTCTGTAATGAGCTGTAGTCACTAATAAACTCTTCACTGAAGCACTCCACATCTGACTCTTCATGCAAACTTAACAGTTTGTGAGTGCAGGCTTCCAGATAATTGACAGTCTGGTGGAGTCATCTCTTCTATTCATTCTTTCAGGTCTTTTTTCAATCTCTATGGTTTCTCTGATGATTCTGTAGCTGGGGTTTTCTATAGTGGCTAGGGTTTATTCAACATGAGAAGTGCACCATACTAGCACACTAGAAATATGCAATGTGCTACATGTTTATGCTATTTTTGCATGTGGGCATAGAAATATAGAGGTTTAGAATCAAGATGGCATTAATTTCTATCTTGTACTTCTGGAGGTCTACCTGCTAACTTGATGCTATTATTAGTAGCCCTCAAGTTACAAACATTCATTTACCAACCGTTCAAAGTCCTTGCACTTACAATAGTTGCAGCATCTCCACAGTCATAATCAAAATTCGAGTGTTTGGCAACTGGCATGTATTTATAACAGTTGGAGCATCCCAGGATCATGTGATTGCTATTTACTTCCTAGCCACTTTCCAAGAAACAAATGGGGGTAAGCCGGATTTGCTTAATGGCCTCATGACTGCAATGACTCACTTAACACCAATGGCAAAAATAGATTGTAAAATGGGAGACATTCTCTTAACAACTACATTGCTTAGCAATGGAAATTCTGGTCTCAGTTGTGGTTGTAAGTCAGTTTTTCTTTTTGCTTTTCATTTTGTTTTGTAAAGCTGAACTGCAGTTTATAGAAATGTAGGAATTTCACCCTCAGTAATAAAATTAGTGGCTTGTAAAAACTCCTAAGAAGCATCTGAAGCAACAAGGCCCCTTCTGCTGTTGATCGCAGCAGCTGGTCAGTAGTGCATGATGGTTCTTAGCTTTGCACTCATGTCAGAAGCACCAAAGCATTCCAGGTTAAAAGGTTTAGCTGGTGACTGGATGCCCAGTTGGGACCTCCTTTCATTGTCCTTGGCAGGAGTTGGAGCAAAGGATGTGAGCTCACCCCATGGCAACACTCAGTCCCAAACAAAGGCTTGCTAACCAATCCAACATCCTAGCCATGAGAGCCACCATGCTCCTGGTTTTGAGCTATGAATTATATCAGTGAATTGACTCTATTATGCATTAAGGGAATTCAGGTAAATTCAGGAAAAAGTGATTGTATCTTAGTTTAGAGTTGGTGCAGAATGTATTATAGCTAAGTGTATGTACACTTCCCAAAACAACACTGAGGCAAGAAAAAGACAATAAAAAGTTTGTAAGCAGTAATTAATGGGCAAGTTGTTCCCAATACACAAATCACTAATCATTGTTTGGTTTTCAAGCAAGTAGAATTTCAGTCTTAGACATGTTTACTGTGAACCAAATCCTTTTGGTTCCAAACGGCTAGGGTTTAAATGTTTTGGCAGGAATTAGCATATCTTTAATGTCATAATATTTGAAGTTTTTCTCAGGAGCTGCCCATAGAAACATAGTTTGTAGATGTGAAGTGTACAAACTTTATTACCTAAAGAAAAAAAATCTGTGAATTGGCCTTATGCCTAATGAAATTTTCTGTATGTGAGAGGGTGTTTCAGAGAAAATGTTTAAAAATGTTATTTTTTTAAAGTATGTTTTTGCATAGACCTTGATACACAGTTCTTATGGTAGCTTTTTTCTGCATATTTTTATACTGTTAGTAAAATTGAAATCAGCAAATATTTATTTATTATTTATTTATTTATTTAATTACATTTATATGCCGCCCTTCTCCGAAGACTCAGGGCGGCTTACAATTTTTGGGAGCACAACCCAATGTGCTCAGCAATAGCCTTCATTCCATTGTATATGCCTGCTTATTACTAAGCGGCATTTTTACAAGGTCAGCTAATTGCCCCCCAACAATCTTGGGTCCTCAATTTACCTACCCCAAGAAGATGGAAGGCTGAGTCAACCTTGAGCCTGGTGGGATTCGAGCCTACAGTAATTGTATACAGCTGGATCTTAAGAGCAGGCATTTAACAGCCTGAGCCACCAAAGCTTAGTAGAAGTGTCCAATCCAAATGCATCACATGAAAGGTACAGGGTTAGGAAAATTAGAAATGTCTTTTTAGCATAGCCAATACTAAGTGTCCAAAAGACAGAAAGAAATAATAGATAATATGGGTGGGTATTTGTTGAGAGTTTGGGATTTTGATTTAGAATGAACATTTTGATGTCCAATCAAAGGAAACCAGTCTTCAATTTGATGTATGTATTCACTAAGGAATACAGAGCTAGGTAACAAGATCACTCCTTGTTCATGCACAGGATTTTTTTAAATCCCTCCCCCACACCAAAATACAGCTAGTCCTTGATTTACAACCACAACTGAGCTCAAAATTTCTATTATTAAGTGAGACATTTGTTAAGTGAGTTTTGTCCCATTTTATGGCCTTTCTTGCCTCAGTTAGGTAAATCACTGGAGTAACCCAGTTGTTAAGTTAATCTGTCTTTCCCTTGACTTTGCTTGTCAGAATGTTGTAACAGGTGATCACATGATCCCGGGACACTTCAACCATCATTAATATGAGTCAGTTGCCAAGGATCTGAATTTTGATCATGGGAATGCTGCAATGGTCATAAATGTGAAAAATGGTTGTAAGTTACTTTTTGCAATGCTATTGCAACTTTGAACGGTCACTAAATGAACTGAAGTTGAGGACTACCTGTAGAGAGGTTTGCTTTGTTTTGCTTTGCTTTGCTCTACAGTTTTCAAGTGTTTAGTGCTCAATTACTTCATTAATTTTGGTCATGATGCCTGGAATTAGTGGCTAATATATGCCATCATGCATAAATGAACACTCTTGTACGTTCTTTTCATCACTGGAATAAAAGAATACTTTTAAGGATGTTGCTTTCCATCTCCAGCTTTTCTAGATGCACCTAGCTTTGTGATAACTCAATGTTTTCATTATGTTTACATTCATGATGTCTGACACATAGTTATCTTCTAGTGATCTTTAATTTATGAGTGCTGAATAAGCTATAAAGCACTCTCTCTTCTGCATGCCACTGCAATATCTTTTGTCTTCAGCCACCAGGTAGTGAACTGTTTGACTTCTTTAACCTCTAATTGTCTTGCTAGTCCAGAGAGTCTTCAGGGTCTCAGAATCATTACAGTCTCATCTCTTTCGTATGAAATGTCATAAATAATAACTTTAAAATGCCACATTATCTCTTGAATGAGAATGAGAAAATAAGCTGAAGGTCTGTTACCACCAGGTTTCTTTTCTGGTTAATATTTCAAGGAGAGCAGATTATATCCTAGTGAGGTCTGATTTTAGGTAAAATAAAATCACACACCCACTAAAGGGCCCTGCAAGTCCCTTCATTGGAACCTTTAGGTGAGGATGGTTGAATTACAATAAAATATAAATTACAGCCTCTGATTACAGATGTGTCATTTGTATAAAAATAAAAATCACAAAAAACAAGGTGGCTAAAGGTAGAAAATAAGGAACAAAAAAGCTGTGTCCATCTTGCCAATAACTAAAGGGAAGAGCAAGGTAGGATGGAGATTGCTAGGGGAGTAGGCAAGGCAGTTGGAATTTTTAACCTTTTTGAAACTCAGTATTTACTTAGAAAATTGATAGTTTCATTTCCCCACCAAGGTTTTATGTGAGTCAGTTTACAGAGAGTCGAATAGGACATTAGCTTATATTTAGAACTCAAATGCCTGTAGTTACTCTTTATTATTTCCTTTTCAGAGATAGTACCTTGATAATTCAACATGTCTTTCCAGATACAAATAGAGTATTAGTTGTATTTCTTGGTTTGTTCCATAAGATAAGCACTCAGTTATGTCACTAACGGAAACAAAAGAAGCTCTTTCTCTCTCCCTCTCTCTCTCTCCTCTCTCTGTCTCTCATAAATGGAAGACTTTGTTGTTGAAACTTGTATGGAAGAAGGCAATTTAATCTGTCCAATTCCAAACAACTGCAGTTAATCTCTGTGAATTTGCTAGGTTTACATATTGAAGAAATAATTACATCTTATCAGGAATAAGAAATAACTGAAGCAATTGTGTCCCTCTTTTACTGAAAAGAAGTATTACCAAATGTAAAATTGTACAAAAGTTGAGAAATCTTTGCTCTCATATACTTGAAAAGATACATAGATGCATCGGTATTTGTATAGTATTTGACAACTTGGTGGGTAACCTTCAGAATTGCAATTTGTCTTGTAATTAGTCAGATTGTCTACACTGGAGACAACTTGTGTCCAGAATTCTTGGGAAATATCAGATTGTCTACCTGTGGACCTCTGTAGTGCAATCTATGCTATACATGTAGCACTGGATAGCATTATTAAATTTTGCTTTGCTATTCTTTCTCCATCTTCTGGTCATATGTATGTCAATAGAATGCTGGTATATTCTATGGTAGAATGCATGTACTATTATAATTTGAACATTGATCTGTACACAATAGCTGGATACTCACAATCTGTTCATTTATGAGTGCTTATGTGTATTCATGTTGTATATTTACTTTTGTTCAGGATCCTCTTAGTTTTGTCACTGAATTATTTAAGAGATAATTTTCTTTAGTATAAATATGTTTCTGACATCTTCAGCATGTGAAATTGGTATTTATTCAGGTTGTGCAACAGCCTGCTAAAGGTGTACTAAAATAGTTCCAGTCCCTATTTTGTTTTATTAGTGGCTTGAAGGTTTTACTGTACCAGTTCAAACCATAACTTACAACAGAGCCCTAAAACAAGTTTACTCTAATGGTGATTACAGCTGTATTCCACTTTCTACCTTCTGATAGTCATATCGCAGTTGGCATTCCTTTACAAATTCACAAGATGCCAATTTGAAGTATATTCTCACCTATCTTGGCAAACTTGATAAATTGATTCACTGGTAATTCTTCTCCTTCTCCTTCTCCTTCTCCTTCTCCTTCTCCTTCTCCTTCTCCTTCTCCTTCTCCTCCTCCTCCTCCTCCTCCTCCTCCTCCTCCTCCTCCTTCTCCTTTTTCATCACCATCACCATCACCACCATGATCATCATTTTCTGAAAATCCTGGCAATACTCTGGTTTTCCACTGCCCAATGTTTCCTCATTTTCCCATTTAGTGGGAAGGAGAGATAACAGATAACAGATAATCAGAGTTGGAAGGGACCTTGTAGGTCATCTAGTCCAACCCCCCGCCCAAGAAGGAGACCCTACACCATTTCTGACAGATGGCAGTCCAATCTCTTCTTGAAAGTCTCAAGTGATGGCACTCCCACAATTTCTGAGGGCAAAGTGTTCCATTGGTTGATTGTTCTCACTGTCAGAAAGTTTCTCCTTATTTCCAGGTTAAATCTTTCCTTGTTCAGTTGATAGAAGATATAGATCTCAGCAGAGAGAGATAAAAGATATGTGTACTGGCATTTTTCTTTAGAACAAAAAGAAATAAAAACACTGAAAATAATTAAGTTATAGTACATCTGCTCAATTTGTCTTTCATACTCCTACAAAAACAGCAGTTTTGTTGATGGGATGATCCAAATTAAGAGGGCAGTATGGAGACAATGTCCTTGTTCCTCTTTTTACGTATGATCTCAAATATGCAATTTTCAGAAACAGGTGATTCAACTCCCTATTTTTTTCTAAAATACAGTTGGTGTAAACAATTATTTTTAAAAGCATGGTCAATGTTTTCTTTTTTAGTCTTTGTCTGATGTCCCTTTTAAAAATAATAATAAAAATGTATACATGTCAATTATTCCTATTTTGTAATGTAGTTTTTTTTAAAGTAAGTGTTACATATTCTATGTAACCATTAGAGTTTGCCAAGTCTTTCAAAGGCAGCAAGGTCTTTTGCAGTAATAATTAAATGCTGCTATATTCTACTTATTAGTAATTTCAATGTATACTTAAGATAAGTCAAACATTAACTTCTTTATAATTAATCTTGTCACATAGTCAAATCTTGTTAGCAATATAACAGTGAGGACTAGAACATTATTATTTAAAAAAAGAATACAACTGCTGAGATCTTTGACATTGCAGCATGCAGCTTGAAGACCTCTGTTGTTAATGTAGTTGTTACCACTGAGCAATACAACCTGCTATAAATTTTTCAGTCAATTTATTCTCTTCTTCATTACTGTCACTGAAAAATAAACCTAGTCATGTACAGTTGAGATGCAGCTGTGACAGAAAAAGAGGGAGATACTGATGTGGGTTGATAGAGAAATTCTCAATTTATTTTAATACATTAATTTATTACTTAGGATGTTTTTTCCCCTTTATTCCACATGATTTTGTTTCCCAGGGAATCTAGTATTTGAGGCTCAAGTGTATTTTCTGCTGTATGTAGTTATATTGATACAGAACGAATGCAAAGATAGTTTGCTCTCAGATTGGAATTCATACAATATACCCTTGTTTGTGTATGAGAGATTCCTATTCATTATATTCTATTCTTTTTTTCCATACTCTCTTATTGAAATGCCCTTTCAATCAATAATGTATCATACCTTGACACTATCTCTGTGATGGATATAAAATTCTGTTTTCACTGCCATTGGGTTTTGAATGATAGATTTGCAGACTTCCTCGGGCAAATTGAAATAAGCCTTGAACTGCACCTCAGTAGGGATGCTAAGTTATCCTTATTCAGAATAAATGTCTTTTAAAAAAAACCCCACACATACCACTAATTCTTCTCAGAGACAGAAACTACAGGTGCCAATCAAGTCAGCTTTAGAGGAATCAGTACTGTCAGTGTTATACTTGTTTCCTATTTGAGAGAAAGAATAGTAATGATATATAAAGTAAGCATTAGCACATTAGGGAAGAGAGAAGTTTACCCCCTAGATATATGTATTGCTTTTGGGGATGAGTTAGCTTTGTGTGTGGCTAGTTTACCTTATCATCAGGTTGATTCCCTTGCTTGTTTACATTATGTAAAAATTAATAATGTGTTATCATTGTCATTGTAAAATGACAAACATTGCCGCTCTGAAGAAGTTCATAGGCATTACCAAGATACATTTAATGAACCTCACCTTAGTGAACTAAGAGCGCAATGCAAATTTTCATCTGAGCATCATTCTCCAATATTCATCCAAAATAGTTTACATTCACATAATTTACATTAGTGTTGAATCTAAATTGATTGGATGCAAATAACACAAATTCATGTAAAAGGAATTTTTAGGTTTAACATACACACTTTCTCCTGAATAAGCTGTAAAACAAGAAAATACTATACTGCCACTATTCATTTTATTATCACATGCATCAAAGCCCTTTGTGTGCACATGTGTGCTTTAGATTATTTATATTTATTAAATTTATAAGCCAGTTTTCTCACTATCCGAAGTGACTTTGGCTGGTTTACAATGCAATAAAAATTATACATACATACATACATACATACATACATACATACATGTGTGTGTGTGAACAATTTAAAAATTACAATTAAATGCAGACTAAAACCCAAGGGCTCAGGTAGAGCAGACGTGATGCCTTCTCTGCACAAACCACTTCCAGCCTAAAGCGTCTCCATTTGGGCCCCATGCCAATGGACCCCAATTATGTCATGCATTTATTTGACATTTTTGTTCTGGTGTATATATTGTATGCTCTATACATATACATATATTCTGTTTGGGTTTGTGGCTGGAGCAAATGAGAAAGAGAGTTAGAATAAAAAAAGTATTATTAGGTAAGTGTTATTGTTTTTAAATCTACTGCAGGAGGCCATGGAAGGCCTTTTCATTGTAAATTAGAGGATGTAATCTACTTCTCTGTTCTAACTTGTGTTGGTAAATCAATGTTATTCAACTGAAAGAGAATGACTGACCCACAGTTACCCAGGTGGTTTTTGCTAAAAGGAAGATTAGAACCTTGCTAGAATCTGTGTTCCTAATCTAGTACTTTAACTACTACCCCATCCTGGCTGCCCCAGAGAGAGTAAATTATTTTTGGATTCTTTGGTTGATCATTCCCCCCCCCACAGTTTGGTTGTTATTTATGCAAAGTGCTTCCAAAGGTGGCAAATTGAAGAAAGCTGCTATAGATTTCTCTGATACCAAGTCTAGTACAGGTTGCTTATATCATAGATAGATAGATAGATAGATAGATAGATAGATAGATAGATAGATAGATAGATATAGAGAGAGATAGAGATAGAGATAGAGATAGATGATATAGATATAGATAGATATATTCTTCCCCTTAGCCATCTAAGTATGGTATTCTGTCTGGGGTTTCCCCTATTTTAAATGGAGGATTTTCAATTTGCAAAACGCAAAACTACAAACAGCATCAGAAGTGGGATTATAACATGAGATGGTTTTTACAAAAAAAAAATGCCGATCTGAAAATGCTAATAGTTGTTTTCTAGGGAAATCAGAATATTCTTGAAGTGATTTTAAATGCCTTTAAAACTATAGCCAACAAAAAATAATGATCAAAGTATATCTTCATAATCAGGTTAACATTGCCTATGTAGATATCTTCTTAATTTAATTAGCCATGAAGCTATCTTTATTTCATGAATGCTTAAGGTGTGTTGGTGCACTGGTTAGAATGTAATATTGTAGGCTAACTCTGCCATGCCAGGAGTTAGTTCCTTACTGGCTCAAGGTTGACTCAAACTTCCATCCTTCCAAGGTCAGTAAGATGAGGGCCCAGATTGTTGGGGGCAGTATGCCGACTCTGAAAACTGTTTAGAAAGTGCTGTATGAAACAGTATATAAGTCTAAGGGCTATTGCTATTAAGCATGAATAAAATGTTGAGTTACAAAGCTGCAACTATTATTTGCAAGTGTATTGGTTTTACTTTCTTTCCTTCAAGGAACCCAGCAAAATATTGTTCTGTATGTGAGTCTGGTTTACAGTGACAATATTTTCATTTTTATAAAACATTTTCTAGGAATCTTCAGCTGTTAGTTGGACTATGCTAGTTAAAACAATTAATCCAGCTTTATCAAAAGCAATCATTCATCCTCTGCTTCTTATGCTTTGATCCAGCATATTTATAATGTTTCAAACAATTGGAAGCTCTTGACATTACATTGTCAACTACTGCCAACTACGCCCTTTCCTGGACCGGGAGGCCCTGTGCACGGTTACTCACGCCCTTGTTACCTCTAGACTCGACTACTGCAATGCTCTCTATTTAGGACTGCCCTTGCATACCATCCGGAGATTGCAACTGGTGCAGAATGCGGCGGCGGTGGTGATGGGAGTTTCCCGATTCTCCCATGTTACCCCCCTCCTGCGATGCCTGCATTGGCTGCCGGTTGCACTCCGGGTGAGATTCAAGGTTTTAGTTTTAACATACAAAGTCCTACATGACATGGGTCCTCAATATTTAAGGGAGCGACTCCTGCCGACATCGAATACTAACCGCCCTGTGCGAACATATAGGCAAGGACTCCTTGGGGTCCCGTCGGCCGGCCAATGCCAGCTGGCAGTCCCCCGACGACGAGCCTATTCTATCGCGGCCCCTGACCTCTGGAACCAACTTCCCTTGGAGCTCCGCCTGGCCCCTGACCTCCGCACCTTCCGTCATGATTTGAAGACCTGGTTGTTTGACCAATCCGGGTTGTGACCCTCTTGGGTGGGGTGGTTTTATTCTTTTATTCTTTTATTTTGTATTTGTATTCTCTTGGGGCTTGTTTAGTTTAATTTTTTCTTAACTATTTATTGTTGTTGCTGTTTTTAGTTGTGAGCCGCCCCAAGTCTTCGGAGATGGGGTGGCATACAAGTCCCATTAATAAATAAATAAATAAATTGTAATCATGTTGTCCTTATTAATATTAATTTCTGTTTCAGAAATCAAAAATTGCCACGTATGAAAAAATGTGGGCCTTTATGAATAGCAGAAGGCAGTCAGTGCTTGTCAAAAGCAATGAGGAAGGTATCCAACGTGTACTCACTTCTGATTATGCTTTCCTAATGGAGTCAACTACCATTGAGTTTGTTACACAGCGGAACTGTAACCTGACGCAAATTGGAGGCCTGATAGATTCCAAAGGTTATGGGGTTGGAACTCCCATGGGTAGGTTGCACATCCTTTCTAATTTGTATTCATAATTGTAGTTGCAATGATAACAGATGTTTCCTAGATTGTCAATCTGTGTAATAACATTCTGTCCTATTTATTGTAAATAGTATTTATATTGTTAAGGTAGTGTCCAAGTATTACTAGGATGGTATGCTAATAGTACTGTAAGCTTTACATATTTATTTTTCAACTGGAAGAATGTGATCTATGCTAAGGAAACAAATTCCATTTATGGCTGCCTAAAAATATAAATACCATGTTAGCAGATGCATGATTTAAAAAAAAAGATAATATTTTCTGGAAAAGAAAACTTTAATTAAATATGATTGTAGTTGACTTCTGTGAATATATTCCTGGTTATTCAGGGTTTTTTTTTTACTCTTTCTCCAGATGCCAAATTTGACTAGTGAAATATTATATTTGTAGAATTACTTTCTGCTAGCAGTGGATATAAGCCAGTGCTTGAATAGCGTCCAAAATTATTGACTAATCTCTTTATTTGACTAGTTTTGGACAAGCTAACCCTAATAGTTATTAGGTTTTATTATAGAGCATATTGTTTAATAGTGGAATCCAATGGGTAATGAACTGGGATCTCCCATAGGCTCAGCTCTTTTAGGATCAAATATTAGGCTCATGCAAATCTATAGATACTTAGATATCTGTAATTTGTAGGTTAACAAAGATATCTTAATTCAGAAGTGTCAACCCGATCGCATCCCCAAAGTTTCTTAATCTTCATTTAATCTTTTCCATGAACTTTTATGTCCTGTTCTATACTACTTTAACTGATTATATTTCAGTGCTGACATTATATTATTGCAATGAACTCAGCTTCTAAAGCATTAAATGCAGGCTTCAGAACTTTGAATTCACCTGGAAACCAGATAAACTGAGTGGTCCTAGTCAACAACTATTGAAAAAAAAATGAATTAAGGATGTTGCTAAGCAAATTACCAATAGTCACCTGGGATGCAATCTGAGGTATTATCAGACCATGCACAGTATCTTCAAGGCACAATATCTCAAGTAGATTTCAATATTTAACAGTTCTCTTCTAACATGTGTAGACTTCAGTGCCACAATTAAAGTAATAATGGGAACAATGAAAACAAAAAATCTAAAGTGGCATAGATGTCTTCCTGAAATTTTTCGTTTAGCCTCAATATTTACATTATATTTCAACCAAGGTATAAGAAGCTTGGTTGACAACTATTGATTTCAGAAGATTAAGAATATAGAAATGAAATATCTTTCTTTTTTTGTGTATAAGCCATCAGCCCTATTTAATATGTTACACACAACTGCAATTGTCAGAAAAGTTTCATACTCCCTGAAGTTGTATAATGTCTATCAAAAACAAAATACCATGAATAAAAATATAGCTTTGCAGTATAATTGTATTATTGTAATCTGTGGCTTCAAGGCCATTAATTGTAATCTGTGGCTTCAAGGCCATTATTTAATTTCAAAATTTTGGATTGAAATCAAGAACCATTCATATTGCTTTTGGCAAGGAGTTCGGTTTACTTCATGTTTTGGTCAAAATTGTATAAATGTTCTATGGTGAAGTTCAGTCTCAGTCTGAAAAGGATTTCTGTTATGTATTATGTTTTCTTATTATTTTTCCAGTGTAATTATCTGTTTTCTGCAAAGCAAGTGACATTGTGATTGGACAAAGTAGGTGATAGTTTTCATGTATATGCAGTTTTGATTAGATCTGCTTACTTAATTTAGTTAAATTATTGTCAGTAGTGTCTTGCGCATATTAGAAAATTATGTATTGTTACTGTTGTTGTTGTTATTGCAGCTTTTCCACCTAAGTTTGGAAAGGCCCCTGTCTACAGTTCTAGAGCATTGTTGCTAATCAGCTTTGACACTATGGACCTAGATAATCAGGTCTAAGTCAGTATAAGACGATTTCCTGGGTGCCTCTGGTTGCTGTTGGGGAATATTTTTCTTCTCTTATTTCAGTCAGCCGAACAGTGCATGATTAAAGTGCTCTTTGAAATTATCTCATTTTGAAGGCTTGTCTTTTTCATCTTAATTCATCAGGCAGAGCATCTAGAAAGAGGTATTTCACACTCTGCTCCTTTAAATTAAAGGCTTTGCCACCCAAAAGGGGTTTCAGACAATAATTTATGATCCACAGCTTCATACTGTATTCTGCTCAGAATATGACTTCATGAATTATTGATATTTACCCAGTCCATTAATGAGTGCATTATAATGCTGCTGTTCTACCTTGGTATGCAGAATCCTTGCTTTGAGTAGACTTTGAATCTGCCATATTTAATTGCTAGGCAATGGCCAGTAATAAACTGTTTAGCTTATTCAGTCTGCATTACCTCTTGGGAGTGATTTTGAACTTTATGTTCTTATGGCACTGAATTGTATAAAGCTAGCATTGCCTTTTCAAAAATTCTTTTCATTTTTTTTACCAGAGCAAAGAATTATGTACTTGGTTTTCTTGTTGAGCATTTTCAAGCAGATCCCTCCTAGGTTTATACCTACTCTTAAGCTGGATGATACAGAACAGGATGGGACATTTTTTTTCATTGCTTATTCTGTTCCATTCTTTATTCTGCAATTAGACATGGTGCTCTAAAAGCAGTATTTTTTGAAAATCTAAGAAAGTTTTCCAAAATATGTAACCTACACACATGTACATACATATGTATACTGTAAATTGGCTTCCAAGCAGTCTTATTGTACGGAATTCTGAACCTAACATGTTGTCAGGATTAAATATTTATATGAAGTTGATAAATACAGTCACTACAATATTATTGGCTGATGTCACCAGTAGATTGGTGATCTCAAGCTCTATTTTTCTGTTAGATCACATTCAAGAGAGACAGTGTGCAGTTAAAAAAGATTTTTCAGTAAAGGTAGAGGAAGAAACTAATCTCTGTAGGGCAAAAACATAATGAGGTGATTCCCTGGCAAAAAACATAATGAGGTGATCTGAACAGGGAATCATCCAGAACAGGGAATTGCCTGTTCTGGATGAGTTGCAAGGCCCCTAAAGCAAGGGTGTCAAACTCACATCGTCACGGCAGCATCACATGACATATCAGGACTTTTCCTTCTTTGCTAAACCGGACATGGGCATGGTCAGCATGTGATGCATCTGGCCTGTGGGCCAAGAGTGACACCCCTGTCCTAAGGGAACAGGCTTACTGTTATGATGCTCCCAGATTCATCATTATCCCAAGAATCCCAGGTGATTATTTTGGCTAAGATCACCACTTACCAATTCAAGTTTGTATATCAGATATGCTGCTTATGTAATAAGGTTAGCTTGGCCACACTAATCCAACCTCAAGATTGACAATGTACTCCATGTGAGTCTGCAATTGAAATTGGTTTGAAGCTACAGAACAACCTGGCTAACTTGTGTGTCTTATGGTGAACATACATCATAGCAATGTAGTTGCATCTCAATGTATTGCTGTAACATATAGATCCACAATGGATTTAGCTTTTTCATCCTTCCACACATTTCTAAGCATTGGAACACATTCTGCTTTAATTGCTTTCTGGTACCCATTCTGGAATAGGCCTTCTCTGTAATGGTATCTACCTTATTGAATAACTTCCCCTATGTGAGACTTCAGATTGGACAGCTATACATTTCTATTCTTCTAGAAACTCAGCCTGGATTAGGAGCTAGTTAACAGAAGAAACATCTACAGACTTGAGGCTACTAAATTAACTGTTGTATTGTAGACAAGAAATAAGTCACATGCATTCAAAACTTCAGTCTGATAGAGCCATGCCCCTCTTCACCCAGACACTAAAGCTGAATAGCTTCCTACCTATCAAGCCAATGTATCCTCTGCCATTCATTTCCCAGTTTTAAAAATGGAGTGCACTTGCTTTACACAATAGTTCTATCTGATTTGCAAAGTATTAGCTCCTATATAACTAATGTATGTCTTTAAACCTTTTGTGGTATTAAATTATTAAAGTCAGCAGAGAAGATTGCAAATGTCAATGACATGATTGCAGGCACTTGGCAACCAGTAATAAATATGAACAGGTTACCAAGCATCTAAAATGCAGTTGTGTGACTGGGAAGAGAGCAATGCAACATTTTACAGTAATTGATCAGTTGTAAGTTAAGGACTACCTGTATTGGAAAGTTTTCTCTAGTGTGAGACCAGTAAGGGAAGGTAATCCAAAATGCTAAAATGTTGAGAGTTCCAAGCAGCATAAAGCTGAATAGAGTAATAGGTTTGTCCTAATTTTAGGTCTTCAGAGTCCATGAGGCAGAAGCACTACTATTAGTATTTTTTTGTATGGAAATAGCTTGGGCTTGTGAAGAGGAAGTGCAAAGAAAGTGTTCTTCATTCCTACTTAGCAGGGTTGTATTACATTATGTTGTGTTGTGCTGTATTTTATTGTATTGTATGAACAGTGACTGGTATACTGATTTTTGCCTCAAGACCAAACTACACAGTTGATAGCTTTCTGGAAAATAAGTCAAACTTAATGGCTGCTTCCCTTATAGAAGAACAGTGTTAGGATTTTTTTTTCACATATGAGGTTCTTAAATGAAGAACTGCTCTTACCTCTTATAGGGTTTTTAATAGAAAACACTTTCATTTTTTATATATAAGAGTGCATGTCCATAATCTGGTATCATTTGTGTTAAGTTTGCATGAAGAGACAGATGCGGAGTGCTTCAAGCTCTTAGTTTATTAGTGACTACAGCTCAGAACAGACCCAATTTGGCTGGGCTGTGGCTGCTACTTATAGCCAGCAGCTGCAGTTGCCAGCCAATCAGAGTGCAGGGTTTTCCCACACTTTTTAAACCAATCATTTCTAACATTTTACAAGAACAGTTCAAACTAAACCAATGACATTTAAACCTACATACATAACACCCCTCCCCACTAGGTTCAGTCCATACTCAAACCCCAACCTATCTAATGTATTATTTTAAATAGGTGGGGCTGTTACGTGTACATTGAGACCTTCGTCGTTCAGATGTTTTAATGTGAGTGAGAGAGGAAATGTGTCTGCTGACATTTCCCTACTTGGACTTCTAGTAAAAGAAGACTCTGTTTGATTGTTACAACCTGGTCTCTCCTCCCAACCCATCTCCAACCCAATGTCAGCACCTAAGTCAGGTAGTGGTGTGCAATCTTCCACTTGTAAGGATGGATTTTGGCATTGTGACAGGTTTTGGAATGGTTCCTGTCGTAATGGCTCATTACACATGGGGTTGATTTTTGCTTGCTGATTATCCTCATGATCCTCCCCTTCGCCCCTAGAAAAGGTATTAGGTATGGGAACTAGAGAGGAACAATTGCGATGTTCCTGAGGTAATCTGGATCTAAGCCGATCAATGTGCCTGCTCCAGAGGACACCATCCTCTGTTTGTACCCTGTAAGATTGAGGGCCTGTGATTTGGGTTATTTCAGCAGGAATCCATGAAGGTTCACCCATAAGGTTCTTAGCATAAACAGAATCACCCACAGTGAACGTGCGAACTTTGCTAGTGGAATCTAGTGGTGCGTTGGGTGCGTAAGTGGGATGAAGGCGGTCAAGGTGAGATCTGAGTTTCCTACCCATCAACAACTCTGCTGGGGATAAGTTAGTTGATGGGTTAGGAGTGATATGCTGAACACTGAGAAGTTTTTCAACTTTCTCAGTGATGTCCCCAGGACCCAATTGCTGAAGTTTTTCCTTGGTAAAACGTACCATTCGTTCAGCCTGGCCATTAGCCGAAAGATGCCCAGGGGCTGTCAGGGCATGTCTGATACCCTGCTGTGCTAGATATGATTCAAAAAGGTTGGATGTAAATTGAGGACCATTGTCAGAAACGAGTACATCAGGTAACCCGTGAGTTACAAAAAGCTTTTTAAGCTGTTTAATGACAGCATCACTTGTGGTGGATGCCATAGGGATGACCTCTAGCCATTTGGAATATGCATCTACTATAATAAGGAAAGTGTGCCCTCTGGTAGGGCCAGCAAAATCAATGTGAATCCTGGACCATGGGCCCCTAGGACATTCCCATTCCTGTGTGGGGGCAAGAGGTGGGGCAGGCCTGACTACCTGACAGTTGGGACAAGATGCAACCCAGTTTTCAACCATTTTGTCAATACCTGGCCACCATACGTAACTCCTGGCCAATCCCTTCATTCGTACAATACCTGGATGACCCTCATGTAACATTTCCAAAACCTCTCTTTGCAGTTTTGCAGGAATAATCACCCTGTTACCCCACAAAATACATCCTCTTAATACAGATAATTCAGTTTGCCTGGATTTAAAAGGTTGGGCGAGTTGAGGTAGATCTTGAAGAGGCCAGCCTTTCTTAATCCAGCCTATAACAGGAGCCAATAAAGTGTCTTTGGCAGTCTCTCTGGCAATTTCAGCAGCGTGTACTGGAAGCTTGGCAACAGTCTCTAGGAAAAAGGTGTAAGTCTCAGGAGCAGGATCCTCAGTGTGAGAAGGAAGTGGGCAGCGACTCAAAGTATCTGCATGGCCAATGTCTTTGCCAGGCCTGTGGATGAGTTTGTATGAGTAAGCAGCAAGAAATTCAGTCCATCTCAGCATTCTTGGTGACAGGATCGTGGGCATTGGTTTGTCCCCTGCCACAATGCCTAAAAGAGGTTTGTGATCTGTGACAACAATAAATGTTCTCCCATATAAATACTCATGGAATTTTTTGACTGCTGCTACAATCGCCAAGGCTTCCTTGTCCAGTTGGCTGTAGTTCCTCTCTGCTTTAGTCAAGGTGCAAGAGTAAAATGCAATAGGAGCTTCCCTTCCACTGGGAAGCATGTGGCTCAAACCCCCCCCCCCACTCCAAAAGGGGAGGCATCACAAGTCAGAACAACAGGAAGGTTCTCAGAGAACTGTATTAGTACAGCATCAGACGTGATTTGTCTCTTAATAATGTTAAAGGCAGCATTTTGGCCTGGGGGCTTCTTTGATTGCCTGACCCTTGGCATCTGTAGGGTGGATGCCATGCTTGTCAATCATATAGCCCAAGAACTCTACCTTGTCAGTTCTAAGTGAGCATTTTTCTTCTTTGACTTTTAACCCTGCTTTTTTGAATCTAGTTAAGACTTCCCTGAGTCTCTCGTGTAATTAAATGTCATTTTCAGCAGAAATTAAAACATCATCAAAATAGGGCACCACCCCTGGCAACCCTTGTAACATTCTTTCCATAAGGCTTTGGAAGATGCCTGGTGCCACGCTTACTCCAAATTGCAATCTTTTGCATTTGAAGGCACCTCTATGGGTCACAATGGTTTGGGCTTCAGCAGTGGCATCATCAACCGTTAATTGTTGATATGCCTGTGCCAGGTCCAACTTGGCAAAAACTGTGCCCCCTCCAAGAGAGTGTAATAAATGATGCACTACTGGAACTGGATATGCGCTCTGTTGTAGCGCATGGTTCAATGTCCCCTTGTAATCTCCGCAGATTCTCACAGACCCATCAGCCTTGACTGGTGTGACTATAGGTGTCTCCCACCTGGAGTGATCAGTGGGCTCTAAAACCCCTTGGGCTATTAGTTTATCTAATTGTGCATCAATTTTTTCCTTAAAGGCAAATGGGACCCTTCTGGCCTTTAAACAGATTGGTGGCACCTTGGGGTCTAGATTGAAAGTGATAGGGGTCCCCATATACTTGCCCAATCCGTTGCTGAAGACCTCTGGAAACTCAGACTTCAAAGCCTCCTCCCATTCAGTGTTGCTCACGTGATTGATGCCAGTCACCTCGATGCCCAGTGGGTTGAACCACTCAAGTCCCAGCAAGCTTGGGCAATCCTTGTCCACGATGGTCAGGGGCAAATGTTTGGTGTGGCCTTTGAACTTCACGTTGAATTCTCTTGTTCCAACTACTGGAATCTTGTTCCCTTTAAGAGTCAGTGCTTGCTTCTGAAAATGCTTCTTCTGAATGTTTGGGAGTAGTCTGTGAATAGTGTCCCATGACACCATAGATAAATATGAGCCTGAGTCCACTTCCATTTGGCAAGGTCTTCCTTCAATCAGTACCTCTACATGCACTTTTCTGCTTCTTAAAAGTGATGAATGACCAATGGTGACTGTTTGATGAGTTTCATTCTTCCCAGTTGCTTCTGTGTTGCACCCCATTTTCTCACTGAAGTTGTTAGGCTTGAATTCTTTGTCAGGAAACTTCCTTCTGTGTGGTGGAGTTCTGGATGATTTGCAGACTCTTGCTAGGTGTCCTCTTTTCTCACAACGGAGGCAAATGGTGTCTAAAAACTTGCATTCAGTGCAGGGGTGGCTTCCCCCACACCCTCTGCAGTAGAAATCTTGCCTCTTTCTTCCTAGGTCTTTCTTTTTCCTCTCCATTCTGAGTCTGTAAATTCCTTCCTCCACCTCACTACAGTCTGACTCAGAATCTATTTGCTCACAATGAGTTGTTGTGGACTTTTCCACATCAGGATGGCTTGTGGCCTTGTTGATTTTCTTCATGGCTGCTGCTGAGGACTTGGTAGCTTCTGCTGAAGAGGCCTCTTCTATTGCTTCCTTCAGCATGATCTTAGGTCTTAGTAATAACTTGCTCTGAAGCACCTTGTCTTTAAGGCCCAGAACAAATCAATCGCGCATGGCCTCTTCTAAATTGTTAAATTCACATGCACCCCCAATGTCTCTTAAACTTGCCACGAAGTCGTTTACGTTTTCGCTTTCCCCTTGATCCCGACGGTAAAACTCGTGTCTCTTAATGAGGCACGATACTTGTGGGGTGTAATGGGCTCTTAAAAGTTTTTCAAAGTCAGGCCAGTCCATTACCTTCACGTCTGCAGCTCCCGCCAATGCCTTCGCCATCTTGAAAACTGCCGGACCGCAGTGCATGAGAAAGACCGCCCTCTTCCGCTTCTCGGAAATGTCGGCAAGATCGCTTCCTTCCAGATACATTTGGAAATGATCTGCATACGACTGCCAGTCTTCTGCCATCGGATCGAATGGGGCTGGGGGGGTGTTCAGTGCAGCCATCTCACTCTCCTTCTGTTCCGCGTTGCCGTCTTCTTCAGGGGAATCCCATCCTCGTCGCCAGTGTTAAGTTTGCATGAAGAGACAGACGCAGAGTGCTTCAAGCTCTTAGTTTATTAGTGACTACAGCTCAGAACGGACCCAATTTGGCTGGGCTGTGGCTGCTACTTATAGCCAGCAGCCGCAGTTGCCAGCCAATCAGAGTGCAGGGTTTTCCCGTACTTTTTAAACCAATCATTTCCAACATTTTACAAGAACAGTTCAAACTAAACCAATGACTTCAAACCTATATACATAACAATTTGCAGTTTTCTTTAATAAATGTGAAGCTGCCAGGTGTATATGTTAGAAACTGTTAAAAAGCAAATATGTCAAATTCTGCAAACTGCCTCTTTTCAAAATATATCTTTCTTTCATCAAAGCTGGGTTTTTTTTGCCATTTTTGTCATTTGTATTACACACACACACATACACACGCACACATATACATACACAGAGAAAGATATATACAGCCACATATATACACATAAACACACACATATATACATACATACACACACACATAAATGTGATTTTCTGGATCAGTAAGACTGTTCATTTTCACTGAAATGTACTGTATTTTAAGCTGAAAGCCATTACTCTAATCTCATGTATAAATACAATCCAGGCATTAAATATTCATTAAATCTTAATTATAATAGCATAAAATTCCCCTGTGCTTTTTTTCTGAAAATGTGAGTTATCCTAGATTTAATTAAGGAGGTTGGGGAGTCAGAAAAGAATCTTGGGTGGTGAGGGAGCCCAAGAGCACAGTTATAATATTTCTTATTGTATCTATAAAAATCAGGCAAAGGAAAAGGTCAATGGGGGATGTGAAAGCCTTTACAAATGACACATGATAGAAAAGTGCAAAAGAAAAAAAATCCATAGCACTTACATTCCTAAGGCTTCTATTTTAGTTACCAAGAGATAGTTGCAAATGTTTCTAAAACTAAATTGAAAGCAATAGAAAGAAAATGTAATTGCAGTAATGCCATTGCTTAAGCAACTGGGAACATTGTCACAATGTGAAAATGCGCACCCAAAACACCTGGGTGCATAATTTTGTTGCATTTGGGGAGAAGAAAGCAACTGAACATCTGTATCATTTTATACTAGCACATAGGCTGCAAGCCAGTCAGCCATCATATAAAGGCATAAATGAATAGGCTGGATCCCATCCACTATTCTCTGTTCTTCTAAATGGGGAGTCAGTATGAATAGAATTAGAGTCAGATTGTACACTAAAGTAGAAAACTGGAAATGCACTTGTAACAATTCCATGAAATTAGTGGGGAAAATGCTTCAAAGCCTACAAAGCACTATTTTTATGAGACAAAGCCTTTGATTAACACGTTGAATTAATAGGCTACTTGAAACCAAATTTGTTTCTTCAAGATGCCAGCCAGCCTTCTATGCAGAATACTCCATTCCATTCTGTTCTCCATCTCTTTCTTTCAGAGCAGCCTGTTAGCACTCTAAAGCCACAGAGCATTCTTATTCCTCATTAAGTAGATATGGTACAGTGATCTCCTTAGGTTGCTTTTAATATTATTATGGATTGTAGGAATTCTTACAATCTTAATGGTACCTCCCACTTGGAGAAAAGTGGTGCTACTCTGGTTCTCTAAGACTCTGTAGTCAAAAGTAAAATTATTTTTAGTATACATACAGCCATTTTTTTTCTTATCAAGTATAAAACATATTCCTGTCTTCAAAATTTTCCAAAAGAAAGGTACAAATTTGAGATCTAATTTTTCCCACCAGACTTCCCTCTACTTTTCTCACTAGGCAATATTTAAACTCTTTCTTGGATTGGGTGTGCAACCTTGATAGATGATAGATACATATAATTGGGGTAAAGAATTGTAATGGAGAGATAATGTCAAATATATAGATATTTTTGAGATTTTCTGTAATTTTTCATATTTTGTTGTTGTCTGTGTTGAGGAGGGAGTACTTTTAATTTACTATGGGTATGAGAAAGTTCATCCATGCTACATGGATATGTCACTGCCAAATTTTGATGATTATATCACTGCCTTTTCTTTTCTAAAGTGCATAGCAGCCAATTTTGACCCCCAAAAATGCATAGCAACATAGATAAAGTAGTTCAGAATGAATTTTAAAATGACAAGTTATCATTTCTTTTGTACAATTCCTACAATTTCCTAGGATTTTTGGAATCTGGAAGCATAAAACAAGTTTGAATACACACTCAAATTTTCCATGGAATAATACCAGATAATTTTTCAGAGCTATTAAGTAAATACATAACAATTTTTTACATATTTTCCTTTTGATTTTACATTACAGAAACATTCTCTTCCTCTCAAATTTCTTTAACAATTTGCTTAAGATATTTATTAATTTTAATGGACTCTGACACTTTTTGTAGGTTCAAGAGATCCTTTATTGAGTACATCATATCAGCACTTAGAATTGTAAGTAATTTAGAAACTCTAAATTATTCCCCCACTCAGGGATAGTTAAAAGAATAAAATCTCCCCACCCCAGCCCCATTGTCCCTCAGGTCACATGGGCCAATCAATCCCGTGTAGACTCCCACTCAACTTCAATAAATGTTCATTGAAATGACCTTGGTTCATACACCGACTGTGAGATGTTGTGACTAGCTGGCTGAGGAACCACATTCCTGGTCCTCCCCCCCCCCATGTTCTCACTCCTCCTCCTTGAATGGCAACCAAGAAACAAAGCAGAAGTAAGCATGGCTTCAGATGAAGTCATTTTGCAGGTTGAGAGAGAGGCTGTCCTTTTTTTTCTGACTAGATCAAATATAATAGGTTATAATCTGAGAGAGGAGACAATGTGTCCAACCCTTCTTATGTATTGTGTTTTTTTCTAACACACATGTATTTCATGAAATCTACTCAATCTCCAATCCCTTCATCCCAACATTGCATATTACTTCAGAAATTAGTAAATTCTAAAGCAAAAGATGTTTCTCTGGGGGAAAAAAATGTCATGTTTTAATAATGTCCTCTTCAGCAACGTAAAATATATTGCAAACATATTTGAGCTACAAAAACATAAACACCTCTGCATCAATTTTCTGCCTCCTAATGTTAGCATGAAGACAAATGGAATGGTTGCTACAGTCAGATCTCAGATCCGATGCTCAAGAGTGTTATACATAAAACTCTGATAAATAGTGTTTACATGTAACATGATGGATCTGGGAAAAACAGAGCATTGCTTAACTGCCTTGTTTAAAAAATGTTCAAAGATAAACACACATAATGGTGGAAGATTAAAATTAAGATATCAGTCTATATAGATTTAGACTCATGGTGTCAAATATAGTCGCAGACTAAGCAGCAAGTTTGGTCTTATATATCTTTTTTTCTCTTTACATGACCAAAAGAGATAAGAGTTCTCAGTTCTCATCATTAACATTTATTATTTTTATGCATGATCAATTGAGGTTACCATAAATCAGACCAATATTTGTAGCAGTTACAATTTTTAAAGTATTTTCTAGTGAAATCTGTAGTGATCATAAAAGTGGACGAGAGAAGCAAGCAGCAGGCAAAATGTGCGTTGTTGGCTTGTACTCTGTTATAAACATAAAAGTGTGCCTTGTCATTAGTAACTCATTCACACTTTAGACTGATTACTGCAATGTGCTCTGTATTGGGCTACCTCTATAGATTATCCAGGAGCTGTGATAGATACAAAATACAGCCATCTGCCTGAGTGAAAACCCCCTATATGGTAATAATACCCGTATAGCAGGGTTGAGAAAGTTCTGATTAAAGCTTTAAAGTCAGATCCCCAAGACCTTCTGCTCTAGAATCTACATTGATTCCACAGGCCTCAAGGAAGGGTTTTATGGGTTCTTCCCAATGTGAACTACAGGGAGGGGTTCTTCCCAATGTGAACTACAGGGAGGCATGTTTGGTTTCAATTATGATTCCATCCCTCTGAAACAGACATACTTGGATGGGGCTTGCTCTACTTATATTGGGAAAATTGATTAAGGCTGAGTTGCTTCATAGAATTTTTAGAATCCAATTTGGTTGGTCACTGGGACCAAAGGTTTAGTCTCCCAAGCTTTCAGACGTGTGCTGGAGCCCATCCTCAGGGAATCCCTCTCTACACACCTTCTGGTAGAGAGAAGTTCCCTGAGAATGGGCTCCAGCATGAATTCAAAAGCTTGGAAGACTAAACTTCTGGTCCCGCTGATCAATCCAGATTGGATCCTGCAACATTATCACGGGACACATATATTTGCCTTCATTCATAAAGATTTTTTAATTATTCAGGTTGCTACTGGAGGTGGCAAGTCAAAGATTGTTTATTACATTATGCATTTGTCATTCTGTTTTAATTGTATTTGTTATGTTTGGGTTGATTTTAAACATACATTTTAAATACATGTTTCAAATTGGAGTGTGGCAGTCTATAAATATAGCATATAAACAAATACAGTCAATCTCCAAAGAAGTATATGTATAGTAGCTTGAACTACTGTAATGTGCTCTACATTTGGCTACCCTTGAAGAGCATTTGGAAACTGCAATGGACACAGAGTGCAACAACATGTGCAGTCTTTGGAGGCTCCTAGAGTGGCCCATGTTACACCACTGATCCAAGAGCTGCAACGGCTAGTGGTTTGCTTTTCAGGTGCAATTCAAGGTATTAGTATTACCTATAAAACTCTGCATTGCATGGGTCCAGGTTACTTGAAGAACCATCTCACCTCTATGGGGCAGGCTTACTCCAGATGTTTGTTTATTTATTTATTTATTTATTTATTTATTTATTTATTTATTTGATTTGTCAATCACTTACAAGATAATAGGTAAAAGTATAAACATGAGTAAGAATACAGGAAATAGGTACGAATAAATGGGGACAATAGGACAGGGACGGTAGGCACGACAGTGCACTTATGCACGCCCCTTACGGAGCTCTTAGTAATGGGGTGAGGTCAATAGTGGATAGTTTGAGGTTAACGGTGTGGGGGTTAGAGGATGTAACAACAGAATCAGGTAGTGCATTCCAGGCATTGACCACTCTGTTGCTGAAGTCGTACTTTCTGCAATCAAGTTTGAAGCGGTTTACATTGAGTTTGTATCTGTTGTGTGCTCTTGTATTGTTGTGGTTGAAACTGAAGTAGTCATTGACTGGTAGGACATTGTAGCAGATAATTCTGTGTGCTACGTTTAAGTCTAACCGTAGGCTGCATAGTTCAAGGTTGTCCAAGCCCAAAATCTCAAGCCTGGTGATGTAGGGTATTCTGTTGTGAGCAGAGGAATATAGTACTCTTCTCATGAAATACTTCTGGACTCGCTCGATTGTATTAGTTTGATATGCAGTGCGAATTCCAGACTGATGAGCAGATATGTGCTGGCAGAAGATGCATGCTGCAGATCCCTGTTAGTCAAGGAACTCTGGAGTCCAGGAGAAGAGGCTTCTCTGACATGCTGACATTGGCTTCCATACTTTCTGATTTTCCATAACAGCCTGAAAGCCTGGCTCTGCCGGTTGGCTTGGGGCCCCAATTGGAGAATTTCACACTGGCAGTAGTTCCTCCCCCTATATATTCTCCTCCCTCCCCATTGTTAGTAATATCTTGTATTTATTTGGGCTTTGAATGTGATTTTATATATTTATGGTACATCTTAATGTTGTAAGCTGACCAGAATTGCCTTGTGGTGAGATGGGTGGCAAACAAATTTAATACATAAATACACATATGCACACATATGTATATGCATACACATGTATGTATGTAGACACATACATACATACAAACATATACAAAACATTAATTAGAAATATGCTCATCTTTCCATCTGTCATATTATTTTTAATGTAGCCTACAGGCTTTTGTAAAAAGAACTATAATACACCAACACGTATCAAAACATTATGCATCTGGTCATTGTTAATGATAGTGAATCTGTTTAGAAACAAAGTTAAGGAACAAGGCAAACTATCCTTTGAAATATGGTAAGGACTCATTTGTGGACCCTAGAATGCCAAAATGATGGGTAGAATATTTTGTGGAGCCTTTTTAATTTAATTTGGGAAAGAGCAGTTCTGTCTCATTTAACATTTCAGGATTAAGTAGAACAATCTGAAATGCAAATCTGATCTGACAAATGTGAACTGTTATCCACTGGCAGGCTTGTGTAATTATAAATTTCTTGGTAAAATCTGAATTCTAAGGGACCTATAGGTCATTCCATCCTATATCCTACCCAGTGCAAGAATCCACTAAATCATTTTCAACAAATCTAGCTCCAGTGTGAAGACCTTCAGTGTGGCAGAGTACATTATTGCTCTAGATAAACTGCTCCAATAATTAACATCTCCTTCTGTCAGAAAGTTCCTCCTAATATTCCAGTTGAATCTCTTTTTTATTCATTTTAAGTGATTGGCCTTTAAACTACTCTTGACTTTCAACAGAGAATATGTCCTTTGTCTCTTGTTTATGATAGCCTTTTACTTGTAGAACTTTATCATCTACCAGTATAAAGATATAGATATCATCTATACCTATATAACCATATGCACCTTGCTTCGTTTCTTGCCATCTTTGTTAATTGCAAATCAATTTAATGTTAACATTCATTATTTTAATAGTTTAATGTTTTATCTTATTGCATTTACTTGGTTATAAGCTACCTAGAGTCCCCTCTTGGTGAGATGGGTGGCATATAAATTTAATAAATAATAAATGAATAAAAGAAAAACTATTCTTTTGGAAGTTAAATATGCTTAGTCCCTTTAAACATTCTTCATAGGATTTGGCTTCCAGACCCTTTATCATTATGGTTACTTCTTTGTGATCCAATAGCACTTTCTTCCATGTCCCTTTTAAAATGTATTTAGAATGTTATTGCATTCTGACTTGGATGGCTTTTGCTAATGCAGCCCAATATTTCAATGGTCTTCTAAGCTGCTGCCTACTTATATTCAGCTAGTGGTTTATTAGAATCCCTAAATCATGTACAGTGCTGTCAAGAAGATCTTTTCAAACCTATATCCATGCACATGATTTTTCTTGCAGGACCTAAAAATGCAGGACCTAAAACTTTTCACTATTGAGTCCCATCTTTGACCCAGTGTTAAAGCTTCTACTTAGAATTGTGATGTTGACATTAATCTTCCAAATTTGATCACTATTCCTTCCTTCATTCCACTGGATGATTTAGAAAGGTGCTGAAAAGGGTGAAGTCTATCATGTTCCACTAGATATTTTAATGCTTTACCTGAAACATGGCAAATACTGAAAGAAAAACAACATTAGAGTAGGATCAAAAGCATCTTTTAGGAAAGGAGATCTCCATTAATAATCAGTTCCTTCTTATTTGCCCTGCAGTTCAGGAAATGTAGCTGAGTAGCATCTGGATATCATCAAGATGATATTCCTTTCTGGCAGTAAATCGAGAGTGGGCAACCCTTGGTCCATACATCCTATATGGTATTACCACTATTTTGGTACTATGTGTGTGGAGGCAGTGGAATCTAGATTGCATTCTGTTGACATAACATGCAGTGTTATGCTATGCAGCAACAAACATGTCTGATACCAGTGCAAAATAATTTCCTTTGTAATGCTAGACATATTTACTCAAACAGAAGTCCCTATGCCTAGTAGTGGCTAAAAGCTATAAGCAGAAATGATTTGCTTTACTCATCCCTGCATAGTAAACTTTTAGACCAGTGTTTTTCAACCTTGGCAACCCTAAACAGTGTGGGCTTCAATTCCCAGAATTCTCCAGTCAGCCACACTGGATCAATAGTGTCTTCCACTGTTAACCAAAGAGAGCAGGAATGTTTCTTTAACATGATTCTAAAAAGAAAAAGTCTATTCTGACTGTTGATGCTGGTGGCCAGGAAGCAGTGGCAATGAGGTCAAAGACAGACCTGATTTGCATTCTCCAGAGTAGCCTGTTTCCTCCAATTTCAGGGAGAGATAGTTTTCTGTTTCTCCTGGGGAAGAACATTAAATTATGGTATATAGCCATCTCCTACATATGGAAAGAGAGAGAAGCACTATCTCATCTTTCTAAATATTTCCTGCTGGATGGAGGAGCCACTGGAGGCAAAGTACATTTCAGCGTATCCTATGATGGACTCAAACATAGAAAAGGGAAAACCACATCTTAAGGACATTATTTATATTTTAAAATATCACATATCCTGCATTCTCTTTCGAAAAGCAGGAGCATGAAAAATTAACCCCCAGTGGGCTTTAGCATAAAATCCTGCTTTTTTCCAAAACAGTCAAAGTTTCCTATCAAAAGAGCCTCAGTGGTGCAGGCTGTTAAACACCTAGCACTTAGCTCCAGCTGCCTGCAATTAGTGCAGGCTCGAATCCCACCAGGCTCAAGGTTGACTCAGCTTTCCATCCTCCCAGGGTAGGTAAATTGAGGACCCAAGTTTGTTGGCGGCAATAAGCTGACTTTGTAAAAATGCCGCTTGCGGGGAGCCAAAAGCCCTAGTAATAAGCAGGCATATACAAAGAATGAAGGCTGTTGCTGAGCACATTGAGTTGTGCTCCAAAGATTGTAAGCCGCCCTGAGTCTCCGGAGAAGGGCGGCATATAAATGTGAATTTAAAAAAAAAAAGAGAGACTTCCTGTGCCAAAAGACACACTTTAGTAATGTTCTGCCATTTCTACCATGCTTTTAAGAACCTTCTTTGGTAATATATGGTCTCCCTCTTCTATCCTGCAGGGTCTCCCTACAGAGACAAGATAACTATAGCCATTCTTCACTTGCAAGAGGAAGGCAAGCTGCACATGATGAAGGAGAAATGGTGGAGAGGAAATGGTTGTCCAGAAGAGGAAAGCAAAGATGCCAGTGCCCTTGGAGTACAAAACATTGGTGGCATCTTCATTGTTTTGGCAGCAGGATTGGTACTTTCCGTCTTTGTGGCAGTGGGGGAGTTTTTGTACAAATCCAAAAAAAATGCTCAGTTGGAGAAGGTAAATATTGCCCTTTTCACATTTAATTCTGCAATTATGGTCTAGTCAAAATCTCTTGGGCAACCAACCGAAAAGCCATTCTGATGTCTTTCATAGTTTTGCTTACATCATTAAAGTTCTTAGGGAATGAGCGCTGAAGTTTTCATCTTTACAACTTTTAATGTGTCGTCAATATTTTTAATTGTAGCCAGCTTTCAGGACACGTGACTATTTCTCCTCTTATTCAAGCTTGAAAAAAGACACCCTTTTACTCCTGGAAGTTCACTGCAGTTAATTTTATGGATGAAGAAGAAAGTGAAATCTGTTAATTGGAAACAAAATTAACCTTCTACAGATAGAGCTGGGTATTAACTGAAACAACTTTCTATCAGTCCAAAGTCAGAAGTCTAAAAAGCATCTTTTTCTATGTCCTTACTGGAAGGTGTTTACTCTTCAACATATGATGATAGCATCTGGAAAAGCATTAAGTCAATATATTAAGGATTTACTATTGATTATGATTTTATCATCTGTAACTTGGACAGATTCCAGTTTTAAAATGTAAATTTTTGAACTTATTTGATACTGGATCAACAACTGGATGGCTGATTACTTTTTCAAAGAGACAAAAGCATCCATAGAAGTTTTGTTTCAGTGCTTATCTGTATATATGTAATACGTAAAATGAGCAAACATGTCTTTTATTTATATGGATTGCTATGAGTATATATTTAAAAACAGGGAGAAAATACGTTTTTCACAGCTGAGGAGCTTGTGACCTCCTTAAATGCCTATTTTGGCACTACTATTGTTAAAATGTATAGTAAATCCAAGAAAATCTACATACAAACACACACAAAGTATATATTTCTTTTGCAGATGCTATGCTTAATAGTTCTCATAATTTTAACATTATGGGGGACTTCTGAATTTGCACTTGTAGATTAATCCTACTTGTACCACATTTATTTAGTATGCAATTATACCTAGTTCACTGGTGTAAGTGTGTATAGTTCATTATCTAGCTTTTTTCATTAGTAACACATATATTATTTTTTCAAAGTTCTGTTAGAAGAAATATGTATATTAACTTTTTTTAAAAAAAATGGATGAGGTCACAAGTTCCTTATCAGTTCTTTGAATATGTAGGTGTTTTACTAAATTTATGATATGAGTGAAAATTTAGTTTTTCGCTAATTATGGGGGGTGGATTTATTCTGTCAAAATAGTTTTGAAGTTTTTAGTAATTAAAATGAACTTTTCTTTTAGAAAATGGACTTCAATCATGAATGTATACATCATAATGGCTTTATCCTTTTTAAAAACAATATGTCAGAAATGAGTGGTTGTTTTGTATTCTTGGTCTGTAATTTTTTTATAAAAACTATTTATTTATATATATGAAGTTGAAACATTTTATTGTGAGTTTTGTAATATAGTTGAAGTTGCATTTAAATTGCTTAGATGCAGCTTTAGTTGATATATGAGAATATGATGTGAACAGCATGATTTATCTTCCTAAGCATTGAATGAATATGCATATATATGAAATATGATTTTTACAATGATTTAACATTACAACAGTTCATATATTAAGCAATCTTGAATTGTTCAAACACTTCTGTAATATAGCACTGAACTTTTCTTTTATTTATGGTACACCGTTATCTAGATGTATATGTCTTCTACATAGAGATATAATAATGGGAGATTATGGCTGTGGATGTGGTAGATTCTACCTTAAAACTGAGCCTTGGTTATAATCATTTGAACAAAAAGGAATAGGGACTTACGTGCCAAATCCAGTTCAAGGACTTACTAAATGCTGTTCTTCTCTTTCACTGCTGATGATAACATATTCCACTTACATATTTAAAGGAAAGTTCTACACAGCTTTAGTTGACCATATATAGAAGCCTCTTTGAGTTAGAAACCCAGATGATGATGATGATATAAGATTTACATTCCATCTCAGATAAGCTAGAAATATTCATAATTATTGGGAAGTTGGCATTCTAAACATGTTCAGTTTAGTGCAGGTAGAAACTTACTTGAGTTCTTCATATTGGACATACTGGAATGAAGAAGATGGAAGCACTACAAGCTAGTGCAAGTAAAAATTTCTGCCCCGATGCATTTCAGCTGAATGTCTAACATTGATTATGCCCTTCTGATTTATAAAAACTCACATGATGCATATTGTTAAAACAACACAGCACTTTGGATCAGTTCAGAAAATGTGTCACAGTGTACATGTGAATGAAAATGCATTACTTTTTTATAACTCTTCTAAGTTGCTCTGTGTGTGTATGTGTGTGTGCGCGCGCACATGCATTTTAATGGAATTGGGAGTTGCTCTGGGCAACTGAATGATTTGAATGATTTACAGTCAAATGTTAAGTTTGCATCACCATGTACCACAAATCAGATTTGAAGCACTGCACAGCCTTACTGTGTAATGTCTTCATTCTAGAGACATGTTGTACTGTGCACATTTTCATTTTCTTGTTTGATCATTTGACGTTTGTCTTTGTTTAATTTAAAGGCTATTTCTTAGCATATAACCTAAACATGACAATGTATTGAGCTGCGTACAATGTACATTGTAAACATGACAATGTATTGATTCTGAGGCTCAATGATGACTATTTAAAAAATGAATAGCCATTGCTTATTTTATTGATGAGGTTGCAAGGCCACGCCAGTCTGTAGCAATATAATCAGTCAAAAATCTTGTGGCACTTTAAGAGCTATCAAGGATTGTTTGGCCCACAGTTTCATTAAATGTACAAATCAGACTATCTAATCAACTTCTTGCCGCTTTGAATTCTATGACAAGAACATACCCATGTGAATAAATTCTCAGTTTTTATGTTAATGATTTCCTTACATTCACATGGAAAGAATTCCAGAAGTTAATAATCGGATTGATCATCTCAGCTCTTTTTCTTTAAATAATTGAACTGGCTAGATTAAGCTGTTAGTTGCCGATCATTAAGCTATTAGCAGCTGATCAAGTAAATGCAACCATTGCTAGGAAGTAGGTGCTTGTAAAATTTCTCCTTGATAACCTATATCAGTTGGTTTGGGTTTGCACCTGATATGGTCAGAAATATTTCTCATTTGATGACTTTGTCACTGCAGAAGGTTATGGATGTAATTCACTTTTTGGTGCTAAATCACAATTCACGATGTCAAATGGATTTATGCTGCTGTCTCTCACCTTTTCTTAGATCAGCAGAGGTCTTGAGGAATAGCAGAGTGCCTTGCTTTTCTCTTCTCCCATAGGTTCTGTTGTCATCATCGTCACCTTAATTTAATAATAATGTGGAAGAATTTAGTTTAAAAAGGATCATTACATCTTTTTTTCAGTCTGTTTATCAAGTGAAAAATAATGTCTCATTGTCTGAAGGCTATATCATGCCACTTTTTTACTTGGTCTCATCTATATTTCTCTGCAGCATTGATTTTTTAAAATTTTCCCCTTTCACCAAATAGGCATCAAAATCTATTGGTCTGCTTCTATGTGTGAACACATAGGTAGATACAATAATATGTAAATGATCTTTATAGCACTGAACATTCAGTTTAAAAGTATATTAATGAAATTGTTAGGAGTAAGAAGAAAGAAATGCAGATATGCACCAAATAAATAAATAAATGAAAATTAATTGATCAAATATGAATTTATATATTGCTATTGTAATACAATTCAGCTACAAATATGTGTTCTAGATTTTCTTAAACTAGGAAAGATTTCAAAACCATACAAACAGTGATTACCATCAATATATATGATTTGTGTTGTAAAAGACACATTCTTTGTACACCAAGCAACATATATATATATGCTTTTTTAAAAAGAAAGGCATATATACGTTGATCACAGTAAATTTGTTAAACCATACCATCATTCTGAAATTGGTTGCCTGAAAAATTTAGGCACTCTAATTTCTATGAAATCACCACAGAATACCCAGATCTAAAACAATCAAGTTTTTTGGAGATATACATTTATTGTTGTTGTCCTTATTGTTCTTTTTCTTTAACCAGTTCTTGAATTAGAAAAAAACCAAAGGAATCATGGGCCATCTTCCATGCTGTCTTTGCAACTAGGTTACAATTTACCAAAATTGGCAGTGGATGCACTTTGATTTCCTTAAGACCCCTCCTTTTTTCCCATAAATCAAATATAGATGAACAAATAAATCTATGACTAACAAATAATATATAAGTTTGGGAATGCCTTAGGATGAATATGTGACAATAACCATTTTTGTGTGGATTGAAAGTTAAAATTAATACAGAAACACAAAATACATACCTGGTTTTTTTTTTAAAGATTGTTCACTGTGTGGTGAATAGTCATGTTTTCAGATATGCATTATCTTAGTGAATACAAGTGAATGTGTGTGTGTGTGTGTGTGTGTGTGTATACCTCTATATATACAGTACATCTATACATCTATACATATAGATATACATGCATACAAAAATACAAAGATGCTTAATGGCTTTTACTTTTGTTTTGGATTTTTTATGTGTTCAAATGCTTTTTGACTTCTGGAAGCTGTCTGAACTAATCTCTGAAGTTTTCTTGGCAAGGCTTTTCAGAAGTGGTTTGCCCTTGTGTCTTCCCTAGGAATGGGAGAGTTACTGGCCCGAAGTCACCTAGTTGGTTTAGTGCCCAAGATGGGACTAGAAGTCATGAACTCCTGCCTGGCTTCTAGCTACTTAACCACTACACCAAACTGACTCTCCTATAAATGTATTAGCTTTACCTTAAATTATGTTCTCTTAGACAATTACATTCTATAACTTAGACAATTACATTACATTGTCTAAGTCAGTGGTTCTTAACCTGGGCGATATTTCCCCCCAAGGGGCGATTTTGTTTTTCAGGGGGGCGATGGAATGAAAAGGGGCGATGTGGGGGCAAAGGAACGGAAGGGGGGCGATATGGGGGCAATGGAGCGAGATATATTGGGAGATAGGGAGAGAGATCTATATTGGTAGATAGGTAGGTAGGTAGGTAGACAAAAAGACAGACAGACAGGTAGATAGGCAGGAAGGCAGGCAAACAGACAGACCTTTTGGATGGATGGATGGATGGACAGGTGCTGGTTCAGGTGCGGTACAACAGTCAATGGGTGAGCCTGCAGGGCCGGCGCCTTGAACGCCCCCCTCCCCAAGGGGGTCGGCAGAGGGGTGCTAAGAGGCGACAGTGGGATGTTCGAGGTGCCAGCCAGCCCTTCAGGTTCACCCATTGACTAGCACTGCTCTGGAGTCGGCACCTCCAATGTGGAAGCAGTGGCACATTACGTGCTGCCACGGCCACGTTCGACACACCGCCCACCTGCCGCCTCTTAGTGCCCCTCTGCTGGCCCCCTTGGGACGCTAAGAGGTGGCAGGGGGGCAGTTATGTTGGGGGAGAGGGGCGATGACAACTTCCTCAATGGCTCAAGGGGGCTATTCTTTCAAAAAGGTTAAGAACCACTGGTCTAAGTTATAACTAGCATAATTTTTATTAAGTTACAGGAAGCTTAATTCTGATGCTTACTTCCTTATACAACCTTCAAATATTATATTTATTAAGGTTTAAAGAACAGACTATTCCTTATTAACATAAAAAATAGATATCAGCTAAGGCAATGCTGCTTTGAAGTTTTAGTATAAGAAATGAGTAAAAAATACAGCCATGGAACTTATCAAACATCAAAGGAAAATGTCTAAGTTGGTCTTTTTTATTTTTAACCTTTAGTTGAAATACTACATTGGATTCTCTTGGCTTGCATTGGAGCCAAGGAGCACACTTGAAAACTACTTCAAATTCAAGTCAATATTTTAAAATATTTTTATCTTTATTTTCATTTTTAAATATACCATTCCATTCTTCCCTTATTGTTTATAATTGAAAGGCACACTGTTACATTATCTATTTGGGAAGCATGTATATTAACTGCACATTTGTTTTCTGAGATAAGTGCAGAGCAATTTTCATTTTTAATTGCTTCTATTAGCAAATGACTCAGTCCGTGCCTATAACTTTGTGCTGGCATTTAGCAGACATTTACTAAGCATATTCAGAAACTAAAGTTGCATTAAACAATTACCCATCTGTTTACAGCCAATGTAGTTGATTTGCTATGGTGTAAGCTATTCTACTCATGTATATGAAACAAATGCTTTACTTATATCACAGATACTGCTATATACTTCGTTAAAGCAGTAGCCAAGATGGCAAATAGCTCCTTGACAGTCAAATTAACTCACAGAAATAACATTAGGAACATATTAGTGCAATATAAATTGTTATAAAGTATTCTTAAATTCCACAAAGGAAAACCAGGCTAAAACTATGATATAATATTAATGTGAAATACAAAAGCAGAGCACTTCCACCTTGTATACTTTACCAGCCTTGAAAAAATAAAACTTTGTAAAACTTTTTTTTCACGGTAATGCATTTGTATTTGAACAGTCTGAAAGAAAATACATCTTCTACTATAGTGACAATTTTACAAGTTGGGCATTTGTGTGTGTGTGTAAATTCACATTCAGTCCAAGACCTTTTTCTATCTTCGAATGATCATTATATCAGTTGATGATGTAGTCATGATTTATTTCTCTATGCCTTATCTTTGCAAATGATCAGATCCTGAGTCTGATCCAGAGAAGATGTGTGGAGGCATAGCTATGGCTACCAATCTGGGCCATGAAATCAAGATTACTATTATTATAAAGTTATTTTATCATTTATTTATTAAACAAATGTATATAGCCACCCAACCCATGCATAGGTAATGCCAGGCAACTCACAATTTTTTTTCAAATCTATCGTATAATAAAACCTCACCCTGCCCCCGCAAGGCAGCAACAACACAGTCACTTGATTGGCTCCGTTTCCATTTGTGGTCCCCAGGTCCTCTGACAAAACCACATCTTTAGGACCCCTCAGAAAAGCAGCAAGTTGGGAACCAACCCTAAGTCAGGGGGAATGGTGTTTCATAAAAAAGGGGCCATTATCAAGAAGGCCCTTTTTCATGCTCCTACTGAATGACAACTCCTAACTTATGGGGCCTGATGGACTGGACAGGTGTATTAGGGAAGAAGCACCAAGCTTTTTCCCATTTCTCTTTGTGGGTTGCCACATTTTTGCACCCCAAAGTCTGATAGGTCTAATATAGCACACTCCATTATGAGTTGCTACTTGCTGCCCTCCAGGATCTGTTATTATTATCAGTGTCCTGACCCAGGTCCTCAAATATGACAAACCCTCTGACATGAACTCAAAAGTTTCCTTTATTAGGAATGCCGGCAGCCCCAGCAAAAAGTTTATCTTGCAGGCTAACAAGTCCATCTGGCTGAAAGATGAATAGTTGTCTGCCACATCTATTCATCTCCGCCCCCTGCCTTTTATCCCCAGAGCTAGGGTGGAGCCTCATTATAGTGGTAGCTCTTCCTTCCCTAGGATTGGCCGATGGGTTTCCACTGCTGTCCCCTTTTCTGTCTTCTGCGCAGCTGAGCATCAGGCACTGAACCCAGCTGTTCCGCTTCTTCTTCATCAACCACCTCCAGACCTGGGGGCTGCTGACTCTCCATCTGAGGGCTGACAGATGGCCCAGGCTCTGCCTCTGCCTCTCTCTCTCTGCCTGCTCCATTCTCTCTTTCACCTTGGAGCTCCCAGATTGCCCTATACTGACCCTAACTTCCACTCCTCCTTTTTCTCTGATTTGGCTGTTGGAGGGGCTGGCAGCCAACAGGCCACAACTATCAGGTTTACCATGTTTGATAGTGAACCATGTAGATACGGAGTGAATTTACTTTAGGCTTAAACTTCAGTCCCATTATCATACAGCCAGAACTAGACTTGGGTAAAAAACAGGCTATACTATTTTAGTATGTATTCAATTTGAGGCTACAAATTGGAGAGGCCAGTCAGCTCAGAAACTGCATTTACATCTCATTTATTTGCAGTACAGAAACAGTGTGTGCACAAAACCCAATGAGTTTATTCTTTGGGAGCATTTGTGAATTTATTTTTTAAAAGTACATTCCTTAAAAAAGTTTACAAAGCCATAACTTTTTACAGGTAGATATATATGCCTAAATCTTCTATAGCAAGTCTAAATAACTCTTTGTACTTTTTTTCCTGAATTAACTCTTGACTTTTTTTTAAAAAAAATTCTTGATTATATGAGTACAATATTTCTTAAGATGCCAATTGACTTGAGTTCTAATAGTAGTATTTGGGGCCAGTGCAACATTTTTAAATATTTAAATATTTGATAAAGCAACCCAATCCACTTGAGGACTCCTGCAACACTCTTTCTAAGAACTTTAAAAAAAATACTACACCAGCTGATTTAAATCTTTTTCCCTGTTGGAAAAACCAGCTCATTGCACTGTGAAAGTTAATGTGTTTATCATAGCATCACGGATGAAATTAATGTATAAGGCAGCTTCAGGCTAGGATACTGACTAGTACTTATAACTGTTTTATGCCCTTTGTTCCTTAATACAATGTTGTTTGTTATCAAGGATCAGAAAAGGATCTTCAGGGAAGACACAGAAGAATGAAAGTCATATTATATGTTATAGGCAGGCCCAGTAATCTTTGTCTTCCTCTTTCTATGTGCTACATAAAACACTCCTGCTTCTAACATTGTTCTAAAAGCCAGAATATAGAAATTCTGCATTTAAAGAAACAATAAGACATATTTCAGAAAACATTCCCTTAATGGACATGGAAAAAGGTCATCAAGAATCAATTCATAGTTTTTGTCCAAGTTGGGCATTTCAGTTTAGCAATTTACAATCACAATGTTTTTTTCCTAATACATGAAGTAAACTAGTAATTTTTTACAAACAGTGTAGGAGTTCATGACTGTAGTTAATCTCTCTGTCCTTTATATAATATAATCTTTCTGTCCTTTCACATCCATTGTACAAATAAATTCATAAATTCAAAATCATGTTGAGTTAATTGAACATCGAAGATGTTAGTGCATTGTTAAGTCTTGTGCATAAGTTATCTTTTCTAAGAACCTTTTTTTTACTAATTTCAAAATATTACAAGTAACTATCTTCAGATATAGTCTCCAATATATTCCCGAGTTTCATATGTTTCTTGAATTTACTCTTTAATAATTGCCATTGCAATAGAGTTGGCATTGCAATGGAGTCAGGTTGCAATGGAGGCAGTTCAGATCTTAAAGTATCCAGTAGTTTAAAATGTACAAAAATAACTCTTAAGTTTCTCTTAAGTTTCTGGTTCAATTGAGAGTGGTTCAGTTCCACAGAATTTGGACCATTGAGTGACTTGAAATCTTTTTCATATATGTTTGCTTTTAAATAGCAAGTCATCTATTTTATCATGATTCCAGCATTACCAAAGTTAGCAGAAAGTTACTAGCTTCCAGTGCAAGTATCTTGCTGTGTTTTATGAATGATCCTATAATAGTCCTTATGTAATGGGAACAACCTCTTGCAAGAAAGTACAGTGTCTTATATTCCAAAATCCTAAAAATCCAAAGAACTCCTAGAATTACTGTCTTACTGCACTCCTTCTGCCCACTTCCTTAAACAAAACTTTACTGCTGAACCTACAGCAAAATAGGATGAGGTTCATAACAATCACACTATCTTTTATTTGTCCAGTCTCTGTACAACTACTGACCTTCATGTATGGCCCTAAGAAGTATTAGTGTCTTCACTAGTTTGCTTTGACAAGTAGGGAAAGAAAAAAAGTGGGCTGTGTATCTTATACCTCTTGATACACCACAGCCCAAACTGTTTCATTATCTTCCCCCAGTGGCCTCATATACATGTTGAAAGGAAGGATGACAGAATGAAACCTTGTGGAATTCCGCATGAAAGAGAGCCCACGAGGCAGCTCAGCAATTGCCCAATATCATCCTCTGAGATCTCTCTGAGAGGGAAGAATGGAACCACACAAGTGCAATCCCATCAACCCCAACCTAGATCCACAGGTGAGTCAGCAAAACTCAAAGGTCTTCACTTCAGTTGATCATTAGTAATTATTCATCACTGGCAAGCCTTTATTCGTTAGTTAGTAGCAACCTAATGTTGGCATTAGATGAGACTTCACCTATCCCCAGAGCATTCTTGCCATGATGGTCCTCAACATAATATATTCTTGGTGAAAGAAAGGTAGAGATTAGAAATCAGCAAACCTGAAAGCTCATATTAAGAGATATCTAGGTCTTATTTTACTATCTTCCAATTAAGAGTATTTAATATTCTATTTTCTTCAGGAGAACATTGTGGCTAGTTCTAACAGGAGGATCCTTCTATTGCTGCATAAACCAGTGACAGACTGGTAGAATAATTCAAGTTTATAAATAGGAAAGCCAATAGAAACTACTTTGGGGAAAAAAATCCATTTCAGTCTTCTTGGAAAGAATCTCTGCAGTTTCAAATACTGCCAGTCATCCACAGCCTTAAAATCTTGTACTACTTGAAGAAGACTCTCTTTTTTTATTTTATTCTTGGCAAAGTCTGGATCTTGAGATTAATTAATCTCTTGGGTTATTTGATAAACAAGTGAAGGCAAAGTTTTCAATGTCTTTTCACAAGTGATTTGTGCCATTGACCCCCCGAACTGAATGGTTAATTATAATAGTGTCAAAATAGAAAAGGATACCTCTATCTGTTTTAAAAATTATGTGAATTAGGTGAAGTATAAGATGTGAGTTATCTAGATTTACTTGTTTTACTTCTCAGATTTACTATTTTAATAATTTTGAGATAAATCAATCCTTAAACATTGCCATAAACAATGATCACAGGCATCGAATCATCTAAAAAAAAAATCAGTCGTCATTAAGACAACATATATCATCTGATACCCATCTAAAATGGAAATATTGGGATTTTTTTTTACAATGCATTATTCATTTTATATGTGTATGTGTGTATATATATATATATATATATACACGTGTATGTGTATGTGTGTATATATATATATATATATATATATATATATATATATATATACCTATATACCTACCTACCTACCTACCTACCTACCTACTTACCTACTTTGGGGAGCTTGCATTTCTTGGCTTTAATAATCTGGACTGTCAACTCCCAACATCCTCATTATTTGTTATTCTTGGAGAAATGGTGATCAGAATCTTATTAGGAAAAAAGGCTAAGGGAAATCTGGCAACTCTCAAAACAAACAAACATGAAAAGCACTTTGATGCAGATGCCAATAGATGGTTGAACACTGACCCTCATATCAGGTACAAATGGCTAAGTTTTTTTTAAAACAAGATTTCAAACACCATCTGTTGTGGAAAGCTGGAAGTAATAAATTTCTGAGTAAAGCTTGTAGATTCCTACTGACTTTTGACAGTCAATTTTATATGAACTTCCTTAAATTAAAGAGATTAATTTTCAGCAGGGCAAAAAAATGGCATGTGTTTGTTTAAGAAAACTAGAAGGGAAACAATGGTAGAGCCGTTCAAAAATTAAAATAAAAAAGGGAAGTATACATTACACGTATTCTTTGTCTTCTCCAAAGTAAATGAGTCAATGAAGTAACTCTGAGTACATAAGTGATTTGATATACACATAAGAATAGGCATATATGTATTTAATTAATTTCAGTTACTGAGTCTCAAATTTGTTTGCTGTTGTTGACTTGAAAAAAGACATTGAGTGAACTACAAATTTATGTACATCAGATACAGATACTAGAGATCTGTTTCATGGATTTCTATAATCTACTATTATGTGTGTGGAGACACTTGATATTTCAGGATACTGGAGAACCAAGTGGTGCTACCAAAGTTGAGAGACACCTAGCAAGATGTCTCAGTTCCCTAGTTCCTCCTGGAAAGGACCATGGAGCTGTTAGGAATGAAAGAAAGAGAATATTAAAGAAATTTGCAACATCTAATAAGCACTAAATAATCTTCCTATTTTTAACCCTTCATTAGTCAAATAATGTTTTAGAATATTTTATATTCTATTGTATGATAATTACTGCACTTTCATATTGTAAAATAAATACTGCAGATAATTTATTCAATACATAGATATCTTTGCCTAGTTTGAGCAAGAAAACATTTAATAAAGAGAAAATATTTATTGATTTATTTATTAAATTTATATGCTGCCCATCTCACTTAGAGGCGACTCTAGGCAACTTACAAACAAATAGAATCAACAGAGCTGGAAGGAACCAGAGTTGCAGATCTTCTAATCCAATCCTCTGCTCAGGAAGGAAATCCTATACCATTTCAGACAAATGGTTGTCCATTCACTTCTTAAAAATTTCCAGTAGAGCATCCACAATTTCTGGAGGCTACTCATTCCAGTTTTGATTAATTGTTCTCACTATCAGGCCATTTCTTCTTAATTCTAGGTTGCTTCTCTCCTTGATTGGTTTCCATGTATTGCTTCTTGTCCTGCCTTCAGGTCCCTGCCTTTGGAGAATAGGATGATCCACCGCCTTCCTTGTGGCAGCCCCTTAGATATTGGAACACCACTTATCACATCACTCCAAGTCCTTCTTTTCATTAAGCTAGAATAAGTAAAAAAATAAATATTAACATTAAAATTGACTTAAAACTAACAGAGATGGCAAGGAAGGGAGAAAGATACACATGGGATGAAGTCCTATCTTAGTCCTTTAACCACTTTCAGATCAAACAAGATGTTTTAGAGGGTAGGAACCATAGCAGAAAATGTACTCCTCCTGCCAGACAGAATTCCTTGATTGACAGGATTCATAACATGCGCCTTCTGTTGGCACAGGGGAAGAGATGGACCAATGCCACTGGGGAGAGATAGTTCCTCAGGTAACCTGAATCCATGCCATAAAGGGTTTTACAGATAATTACCAATATGAAATATTGAATTGAAAGTATTAGAAACAAAGTTGCAACCGGTGCAGTTGCACAACGGTGCTATAACATGGCTTACCCTAGGGCCCAAGAAATGTCCATATGGCTGCATTCTGTGCCAGCGGTAGCTTCCAAAGACTTCAGCTTTTGAATTTTTTTCAATCCTTCTTTTGGGAGGTTGGGTGGTTGGGTGCATAGAATTTAACGAAGCAAAAAGGTGGTGCAAAATATATTCCTGAATATCATTCAGAACTTTCTGGATAGAGCTCCCTTTAGATAGAGATTTTTCATTTGTTCTTTCTTTGGATTGAATTAAATAATTTCCTAAAACTTGATCTCCTTTGTTGTGTCTGCGTAGCAGCAGACACAGAATAGTCTGCTGTTGGTAGCATGGGAAAATACAGTTATTTAATTGGCTAATGGCATGGCAGGCAACCGTTGTATAAGGGAGCCTGCCAGCCATTAGCCCTCGTGGTGTAGCAGTTGGAATTGAATACTTACCAGTAAACATTGATTGTGGGTCCATTGTCTCTGGCTCCTTCGTCCCCATGACATAACATCCTATGACACCATGTATATAGATCCAAATAGGGACAGACTGTCAGAAATTAATCTGAAAAACAATACTGAGAGAAAAGTTTCAGTTGTTTTCTCAGTCTAATATATCTTCCCAAGCTGTTATTGTCCTCTTGAAGAAGGACTGTCTGTCTGTCTATCCATTCATACTGTTTGTCAGTCTCTCTGTCATATAATCTATCCATACGAAAGGAAAATGGGAAAGGGAAGAAGTGAAGAGCTTCTGTATCTACAGCACATTCTTAACTTGAGTCACACCTGGCTACTTTGGACTAAAAAAAACAAGTGGGAAAACTGGTCACAGAACATTGTAATTCTGTAAGTCCTTTTGCTCTGAAGAGTGGCAAACTCTTCATTTATGTGTGGGGGTTCCTTGATAGATCACACCATTCTTCAGGAATAGCTGATCAAGATATATATATTCACTGTATACAAAAGAAAGTCTGAAGATAAATAAAAAAAGACTCTAATCTGACATCTGGGAAAGTTTAAGCAAAACTTTGCAGCTGGGAAAAAAACTCTATACAATCTATATGTAACTCTCCAACTCATAATATATACTAAACTTGTCTTCAGATACCTGTGCTAAATATTGCTACTTCCTTGAATACAATAGTGATCAGAAGTAGTGGTCCCAATGTAAAATGGTCTCTCCCTCTCTCCCCCTCCCTCCCTCACCCACCCTTTCCCCTCACATGCATGTATGGGGAGAGCAAGAGAAAGCACAACAACCCCATAGTTTTTTGTATTGGGTTACAATGGGCTCATTGTAACCATTATGATTTGGGATTTGATGGTCAGAGGAAGCTGTTCTGTATCTTAAATTAATCAGGCACTAATGAATTTTGGTTTGGGGAAACCAGTGCAAAGTGTAGAGGACTATATAATAAAACATTAGAAATACCTGCAGGGGGAAAAATGCATATCTTGTGATTGTAGAACTCCTTGGATTTGATTTGAAATGGTACTTTTAGTTGTAAACCCATATCTGTGCATGTGTAGGTATAAGTGCAAAGACTACTGTTCCAACAATAAAGAATGTATGAAGATATATTTTCAAATGTTGGCTTTTTCTCCTCTTGGGTTTGCTAAAATTCAACCAAAATGATCAAATCACCAGAAGTAACAAATCTATTATGCATCTATTATTATGAAATCTATTATGAACTTGGTTCTATTGAAACAAGATAGCAACCCTGGAACCTGACAAAAAGGAAGCCACATTAACACATTTTCTTTTTCAGATAACCTACTGTTAACCATACAAAACCAGAGTTTGGTTTATGATAACCTTGATAGTAAATATAGTCTGTAGCCTCAATTATGCATCTCTCTGTGGTTTTTAAGAGGATTTGTCTTATTTAACTTGATGATTTGTCTTATTAAACTTGATTTTCTTGAATTTTACAATGTACTTCAAGTGGGAGCATCAAACAATGCACTGAAAGGATGAGAAAGCTTTTTGGGGCTTCTTTTTTTTTGCAAAAGCTCTTTTGTTTGCAAACTCTTCTTTGCAGAAAAAGCACCTGGAATTCCTACACCATTGTATACTTACATTGCTGACAGGATTAAGCAGAGAAAGAGGACATGGTTTTATTTATTTTGATTTGCAATAATTTAGGCATGAATTGTTTCTGATTATATTCCAAAAAGTATTTTAAGTAATGCTCTGAAACTATTTGGTTTCCGGCTTTCTTGTCACTTCCTTGTTGGGAATGACAATAAGGTCCCTGATATCTATGGAGATTCTTGGTCATCCAGTTCATGGTTGTCTCAAAGGTGCTTTTTCAAAAGGCAACTAGACTATGTTTTTTTTTTCCCCTTGAGGAGGAGGATGTTTCATCTCTCATCCTAGAAGTGATGAAGCTTCGTGGATGACAAGCAAAACGTCTTCAAGGAAAAAACAGTGCAGTTGCCCTGTTGATTTTAGATGTAATGAAGGGTCCTTGGTGTTCTTTGAAACATCTGCAAGAAAACAATCAAGCTCAGAGAGCATCAAGGACCCCTTTCACCTCTGAACTTCAAATATTCTCCTTTATTGATCTAGATGTAATTTATGCATGAGTGAGTGAGTGATGAATTCCAGGGGAAAATATCAAAAAAACCTAAATATTTTAAAACAGATGAATGCAATATAAAAACTTGTTCCAGTTTGTCATTATTTTAACTTTCTTTGGGTGTAGCTTTCAACTTTTTGGTCTCTTTTGCTGATCGTTCAGCATTTATAAATTTAACTTAGCACAATTTAATACAAAAGCAATATTTAAACTAGACATGTATTCAGAGTAAATATGCATGATTTTGAAGATTCAGAATGTCATGATCTGAAGACCTTTGCTAGCAGCAGCTAATGAAAAGAAGTGTTTGAATGCATGTTTATCCTGAGAATACCTGTGAACATGTATGTTCATTAGCTGATGACTTTTGGAATATCCATTGACAGTTTCCATTTGTACAACAGTAATCACTGATGCAGGAGGTTTCAGCAGGATGCAAAAAAAGGATCTTTTCATTTCAGCTGCATCACTTTCCATGTGTGCAATTATCAGCTGTGACTCATCCAATCACCGCCTCATTAAACCACCAAGTAATATACATGGGATCAACTCTTTATATGTAATGTACATTATTAGAACCTACTTAGAAACTAAAATGTTTTCAGAAAGCCGAAACAGCTTGATGGCAGTTTAACCATATGAGATGCATATTTAAAATATAACAATGTTGTTAGGAGATTTTGGCTGAAGCACAACATATATTTAAAGGTTGGGAAGACTGAGCAATCAGAAGATTTATAATTTCAGGTGAGAAATGATTCAAAATTTGAAATGTTGCCCATATTAGCTGTGGACTTAGGAGCAGAATTTTTATCGATCTTTTCACATACTAGGTTGGCCTGAGCTACAGTTAGAAATTGAAAATAAATGACTTGATTAATATCAAATGATTAATTAATATATGTGCTACTGTAATAACAGCAATAATAATTTTATTATTTTCTATTTTCTTCTTTTCATTTTTTTCTCCACACATCTCCTATAGAGGTCCTTTTGTAGTGCCATGGTAGAGGAGCTGAGAATGTCCCTGAAATGTCAGCGTCGGTTAAAACATAAACCACAGGCTCCTGTAATTGTGAAGACAGAAGAGGTTATCAACATGCACACATTTAATGACAGAAGGTTGCCAGGAAAAGAAACTATGGCATAGAGCTGGGAGACCACCCAACCCCAAGCACAAACTCTTGTTTTTTTTCCCCTTTCCTTTCTTTTCCTTTTCCCCGCCCCCAAACCAACATTTGCGAGAATGTTTCCTGTGGAAATATGCAACCTGTGCAAAATAAAATGAGTTACCTCATGCCGCTGTGTCTATGAACTAGAGACTCTGAGATCTAAGCAGTTGCAAAGGCCAGACTCGAATCACAAGCATCACAGAGCAACCGTATTTGTCAGGGGAGGGAGGGGTCGGGGTGTTGGCATTCCACCGTTTGTCATGGGGTCCACCTTTCTGTAACAAGCAAAAGTTCTATGGGAATTTTCTGGAATCGCAGTGAAAAATGGCAGGTATCTTTCTGAAGTGCATCATTTGCCAGGGACTGGAGAAGCAATCAAACAGCTTCAAGAAAGTAACTACTGTACCAGAGGAGTTTCTGAAAAATAATAGCTCAAAACTCTATTCACAGGGGAAAAAAACTATGTTCTGTACTCTTGAGCATAGAAGACCTTGTAATTGCTGACCAAAATCAATATGGGCCTGCCAGCTGATGGGAGCTTATTCAGAGGGAAAGTCATGAAAAAAGGAAACCATAAATAGAAGAATGAAAACAGAAGTGTTACTTGCAATTTTTGTTTCTCTCACTGTGTCATTCACCTGAATAAAAGATAAAAACCTGTGCCAATAGAAAATCACATAATTCATCTGTGTTGGAGCTTGGAGAGAACCCAAAGGAGGTGGGCCATATTTTAAATGAGAAAAAATGTTTTCCCTCAGTTTCTTTTCTTAAAGATGATGTTCCTTATGATGCCTAACTATAAGCAATTCTGTCATTGTTTAACTGTGAAGCAAAGTACACATTTGATATAGCAGAAGAGTGTAATTTGTAGCCCTGAAGGGGGTCTGGAAAACTCTTGTTCCTGCTTCAAAATGAACTCAAGGGAGCCTGTGACATTCTCACAAGTAGCTGAAATATAGACGGGCCACCTAACCAGCAGGGAAAGTGGAGAACTTAAAAACTGGACTGCATTTCTCAACACAATCAATGGTGTTTAAATGAGCAACATTCTTGAGCCTTTTTTTCCCTCATCCAAAAACAAGAGGGAAAAGAATGTTCAGATTTATTTGTGGAAATGCAAGATTTCTATGAAAATAGTTTTTTGTATGGAAATTTTTTGTAATACTTTTTAAATCAACCATCTCAAGAGCCTGCGTTTCAATCACGGTCAGGGGTGTGGTGCAGAGTGGCTGGTAGTGCGTGTGCACCACCAACGTTTGGTGAAAACTATTTTTATCACGGAAAAAAAGGGGGGGAATCTTAGAAGAGAAATATTTTCAAGTTAGATAATATAATATCTAGGTGCACTACCAATACTGCTTATAATACCACACCCTTGGTTTTCACGAGCCTGATATTATGCTGTAATGAACCGATGTGTGTAAATTATGAAAGACACGGACCTCTTGACCACATTGTTATAACAGTTGAAGTACACACAGTTTGCTGTTTGAATCCAATGCACAAACATTAAAAAAACAATGATCACAACACATACATAAAGAAAATTGTCCGTTTTCAGTTGTTTTCTGGGAAGGGTGGGTTGGAAATTTCAATGTGATTTGAACAAGATGCGTGCAGGACTGTTAGAACTTCTAATATTAAGATCTAATTCTGCACTCATCACCCTCCTGAATTTGCAAGAACATCAGCATCTGAAATGTATTTCAAGACTAGGCCCACTCTATCTCACTGGCTACTATTCCTTTTAGTTAGTTGTTAAATGTTGGGCACTGTCTAAAGAGAATCCCTTCTGTACAAGATCTCTGGGAATGGATAACAGTTGCAGAATATGTTCATGTGCAACTTTTATTATTTTCAGCAAAATCTATACAGAAGAACCATCTGCTGATTGCTTCTTCCTGCCTTCTGAGGCTCTGGGTAAGGAGCCCCTGTGTGAATGATATATAAAACAACTAGTGTTTCAAATACCTTTCTGGTGCTCAAAACAGATGTGATGCCATCTTAATAATTTTAACATAGTCTTACTGTAAATTTGTATCCTGAAAATGTATAATGTAGGGACACTTGACTATAGCCACAGTTTATAAATATAGCTTTTTATGCCAAACAAATCACTTATTTCTTTTCTTCTTTTATTTTTAATAAACAGAATCCAAACATTATTTTGTACAAACAATGAGTCATCTGTAGATAATGAACATACTATTTGTATATTCAAGGCAGAAATGTTCATTAAAAAAACTGCAGTTTTTTTTAAAAAGTCCATCATAAAGTGTTGCATGTGTCTATAGACAAATCAACTCTTGCAATGCATGAGAGCAATTTCTCCTTCTATTATGGTTGTTGCTGCTCAGAGCACATGGAGGGGTGTGACTCTTTGTGAGATAACTCAAATGGTGAGACCCATTTGAACTGGGATTTGGATGTGGGCTGTGGCTGTAACTCACAGATGCCTCAAGCAGTTAGAGTTCCTCTTTGTTTCAGCAAAAGACTGATATTCTTAGTGTCCCAAAGTGCCACAGGACCAGTGTCATCATAGGAGATCACTTGTCAATATCATATGGGGAATAGTAACTATACTTTCACATACATATGGGAATCCCTGATTTCTTCCAGTTCTCCTCCAAAAAATCATCTTGCATAATAGAGCTTGCCTATGATTGCAATATGTTTCATGTATGCAACTGCTTTGCTAAAGTGAAGTTCAGTATGGATAAATTACATTGTGCGAAAGTTGTACTACTGATTTGGAACACTTGGGAAACAAAAGCTTGTTATGAATTGGAACCTATGTGCCTTGTTCTGCACGTTTTCTTTCATGAAAAGAAAGACTTTATAATGAAATTCAGGAAAATTATTCTCACCCTTGACTCTTTTTACTCCCTACTCAAATTGGTTTTGATTTTGTTGCATGGCATTGAAATACAATGTATTTCGCGCTGAAGTATTATGAATTAGATCTTGCCATCAACATCATAGCACAGATCAAGGACTGTTTAAGTATAAGATCAAGTGCACCTGAGCTATTATTAAGTATATCAGTTCCCATAAAACAATTGGCACTGTGTGTGAATTATTCATCAATAAATAATTTGCAACTAATACCCCCATTCAGAAACAACCAGAGTGCTGTTGTAGTTAAGGTACTGAACTAAGGTTCTAAGACTCTTTTGGCATGGAAGCCAACTAGTGTTCTTGCACCAGTCCTACTCATCATTATCCAGCTTTGCAACATACTGGGTGGGGGGAAAACCCTCATTGTATCATGTATTAATAAGCATTGCTTTAGGGATTATTATTATTATTTATTCATTTATTTATTTAGACTTGTATGCCGCCCTTCTCCCTAAGGACTCAGGGTGGCGAACATATAAAAAAGAATACATTTACAATTAAAAAAAAAATTAAACAAATACAAGTCTATAAATTACTAACATGAATTAAAAACAATTAAAATTACAATAATAACAATACAATTAAAACCACCCACCCCCAGGTCAATCCAGGCCGGCCTGCTGAAACAGCCAAGGCTTCAGGTCTCAACGAAAGGAGCAGAGATCAGGGGCCAAACGAAGATCCGCAGGGAGCTGATTCCATAGGGCGGGCGCTCCCACAGAAAAGGCCCTGGCCCTGGGAACCGCCAGCCGACAATGCCTAACTGACGGTATTCCCAGGAGGCCCCTCCTGTGGGAGCGCAGGGCGATCAGTGTGATGCTGGCAGGAGGCGTTCCTGCAAGTACCCTGGAGCCAAGCCATTTAGGGCTTTATAAGTTGTTACTAACACCTTGAAGGAAACCCGGAAGGCAACCAGCAACCAATGCAAGTCGCGCAGGAGGGGTGTAACATGGGAGTGTTGGGATACCCCCATCACAGCCCGCGTAGCCGCATTCTGCACCAGCTGTAACCTCTGAGTAATCAGCAAGGGTAGCCCCATGTAGAGAGCATTGCAGTAGTCGATTCTGGAAGTGATGAGCGCATGAGTGACCATTCGAAGGGCATCTCGGTTCAGGTAAGGGCGGAGCTGGCGAACCAGCCGAACCTGGGCAAAAGCCCCCCTGGCCACAGCTCCCACTTGCTCCTCCAGATTGAGCTGTGCATCCAGGAGGATGCCCAGATTCCTCGCCCTATCCACGGGGGGTAACACCTCCCCCCATGACCAAAGATGGCACATCCACTGGAAACCGAGATGCCGGTAAGAACAGCCACTCAGTCTTGGCCAGATTGAGCTGGAGCCTGTTACTCCCCATCCAGGCCTGCACCGCCTCCAGGCACTGGGACATCACGGAGAGAGCATCACTGATCTGGTCTGGGGTGGAGATATAAAGCTGGGTATCATCTGCATATTGATGATACCTCACCCCAAAACCACAGATGATCTCGCCCAGCAGTTTCATGTAGATATTAAACAGGAGAGGTGAGAGAACCGACCCCTGGGGCACCCCACAAGTGAGGGGCCTCGGGGACGATCTCTGCTCTCCTGCCAACACCGACTGCGAGCGGCCCAAAAGGTATGAGGAGAACCACTGTAAAATGGTGCCCCCCACTCCCAACCCCCGGAGCCACCGCAGAAGCATACCATGGTCGATGGATCGAAAGCCGCTGACAGATCTAAAAGGACCAGGACAGAGGAAAAACCCTGTCCCAAGCCCTCCAGAGATCATCCACCAGTGCGACCAATGCTGGATTAAAATCAACCAGTTGTAAAAGTCTAAGTTTTAAAGTCTAAGATACAGGTTTGATTATGTTCTATTGCTTGTGTTTGCATTATATTAAATTCCAATATGACATGGTCACTCTCACCCAAACTTCTGGCAACTTCAACCCCCCCTCCATCATTTCTTCTCTATTTGTAAGAATTGGCACCAGTATAGTTGTTCTTCTAGTTCCCTCCTCTACCTTTTGGGTAGTGATTAACTGTTCCTTGGCTGTGTTGCTATATTATTTTGGGAATCCCACTGTATAATATGTGGACAATGGGGCAGAAGCAAAGAGTAGGAACTTGCAAAGATGAAGTCAGGAAAGCTAAGGCTCAAAATGAAGTCAAGGAAATAATCTGTCCACTAATAGAAGAAAATGTCAAGGAAATAATGGGCAGTAGAGAGAAAGCAGAGCTGCTGAATTTATTCTTTGTATCTACTTTCACGCACAAAGAAAATATAGCCCAATCTACCAAAAACATAACCATAAAAGTCAGACTAGGAATACAAATAAGCAAGAAAATGGTAAGAGAACACCTGTATACTCTATATGTGTTCAAATTACCAGGGCCTGATAGATTATATCCCAGAGTTCTGAAGGAACTGGCAGACCTGATCTTGGAACCATTGGATCATATCTTTCAAAGATCCTGGAGCACTGAGGACTGGAAAAAAGCTGATGTGATTCCCATCTTTAAAAAAAGGGAAAAATATTCAGGAATCTATAGACCAATCAGCATGACATCAATATATAGGAAGATCCTGAAAAAGTTAATCAAGCAATAGTTCTGTGAACATTTAGAAGCAAGCAAAGTTATATCCAGAAGCCAACAAGGGTTTGTCAAAAACAGATTATGCCAGACAAATCTTATTTCATTCTCTGATAAAGTGATTAAATTAGTGGACCAGCAAAATGCTGTGGAGATAGAACATTTGGATTTCAGTAAGGCATTTGACAAAGTAGACCACAATATACTTCTTTGTGGTCTGCTTTGTGGTCTAGCTAGAAAAATGTAGGATAGACAGCTCCACCACGAGGTGAATTTGTGACTGGCTGACAAACTGCACTCAAGATGTAGTCCTTAATGGAACTACATCTACATGAAGGAAAGTAAGCAGTGATGTATTCCAAGCACCCATTTGAGGCCTAGTGCTCTTCAAATAGATTCATAAATGATTTAGATGAATGAATAGAAGGGGAGCTCATCAAATTTTCAGATAACACTAAACTGGCAGATGACACTAAATTGGCAGGAATAGCCAATACCCAGAAAATAGTATCAAGATCCAGAACAGACTTGAGCATTGGGCCCTATCTAACAAAATGAAATTCAATGTAGAGAAAAGTAAGGTTTACACTTAGGCAAGAAAAACCAAATGTACAGGTATAGATTAGATGAAACCTAGCTCAATAGCAATAACTGTGAGAGGAATCTTGCAGTCCTAAGGTACAATGTCATAAATATGAACCAATTGTGTGGGGTAGCCAAAAAAGCCAATATAATCCTAGCAGAGATTCTATTCAGCAGGTTCTGACCAATTCTGGAGAACCGATAGTAGAAATTTTGAGTAGGTCAGAGAACCAGAAAATACCACTGAATCCTAGGTTGCATTAACAGAGGGATAGAATCAAGATTGCATGTGAAATATTAGTACCACTTTATAAAGCCTTAGTAAGACCACTCCTGGAATACTGTGATCACTAGCACTGATGATGTTACCTAGTTTGAGTAATAAAATATTTGCAAGAAAACAATGAAGCTCAGAAAACACCAAGGCCCCCTTATTTCAACCCTGAGCCACAAATATTCTCCTTGAAATGAAATTTTCTCTGCCTCCACTGCATAGTTTTTCTATATATCAAATTTGTTCCAGGGAGGTTGTTTGTTTGTTTGTTTGTTTGTTTGTTAAACAAATTTATATAGGGGACTCTGAGTTTAGCTATTGGAGAAGAGTTTGAGAGCCCATAGAAGGATTACCTTCTGACTTTCAACCGTAGATGCAGTTCCATCACTGAGAAAGCTTGATTATGACCCCTTCTTCCAAAATTACATGTATTTGTACATACTCGAAGAAGAAGATGTCTAAAACTTCAGTTTTACATCACACCATTATACACAAATGCTCTCCATTTCACCTGGAATATGACTTTAGAGGAGCAGAATTACATTTGAGCAAATTAACCTACTTGTAAGTATCTTAAGGCATTTTAAAATATCATGTATCGAAAGAGCCACAATCTTATTAGAATGTGATATGAAATACAATGTAGTATTATAATCACATTAATATTTTAATACAGGTGATAAAATAATAAGTGCTAGTAGCTTACATCTCTGGAGTGATGTTCCTAGATAATCATCTTCTCCATTGTTGGGTAGCTTTGATTATACTGACTTGGAAATCTAGGAGGAATTAGAGGCTCTATATTGGAACATCAACAACAAAAGGAAGACCATTTCAGATATTATTAACCATAATGGGAATATGCATGTAAAACTTATTAAAAATTATAGCCTTGTGAGAAATTTATACAACGTCAAATGATTATTTAGAAGTTCTCTTAGGGCAATGTTTGCTATCCAACATCACATTTCCCAGACCTGTATTCAGATTATAGCTTTATGACTGTCACTGAAGCTTTGACAGTTTTAAAATAAGATGAAACGTGCTCCCTTTATAGGTCAAATTTATCTGATTTTCTATAAAATTCTAGCAACCAATTGGTTTTTGTCAAAAGAATCAGTCTGCTACGCAGCCTACAAAATCTAAGTAAAATTCAGTTAAAAGCCAATTATGTAGAACCATCTGGATAAGAAAACTAGAATTTTAAAACTGTCTAGTCATCATTCTTCCCATTCATTTGTATGAATAGGAAAAATTTGTTTGTTCACCACTATAGTTGATAGGTGTAAGAGTTTTCAATAACCAAAGTAGGTGAGACTGCTTTTTTTGTCCTTTGAAGGCTGGAACAATACCTGCATAAGAAAATCTTAAACATATAAAGCAATACAAGGACAAGGGTTGTAGATTGAGGAATATACCATTGTTAGCAGGGACTTCTTTCCTTAAACTTGACTCTGTCTCCAGTTATATGAGATATTACTACTTTGAGTATAAGACACCCTTAATAGTGGTTTATTCCCAGCATTGGATTTTCATCAATATATTCTAAAATTAAAACTGTTTCATCCAATGTTATAACTATTAGAGAAAATTCCCACTTTTCCCCACTAGTTCTCATTCAACTGGATGGAATGCATTTTGCATTTGTGATTTCTTTGAAAGAAAAAGAAGAAAGTTATGAAGAAAAATTCATGAACTAAGTGTGTGGTGTTCTTCATTACTTGCAGTCACTAGCAATTCCTACTCCGCTACAACAAAATTATGGCAAAAGAGCCTGATGTTATTCACTCTATACAGAGCATTTTAAGAGAAGGGTTATGGACTGTTCTGGCTTTGCTTCCCTTCCTTCTTCCCCTTTACCATTCCTTTCCACCAGGGGTGGGATTCTAACACTTTGGACTGGTTCTATAGAACTGGTTGTTATTACTCTGCGCAGTTCGGAGAACTGGCAAATCATGCCCCTGGCTGGTTCCACCCCTCTCCGCCCACCCCTCCCCTTCCCACCCAGTCAGTCCTTATCGTGCACGTGCTACATTGCGTGCATGCCCAATGTGTGCATTCCCAGCGTGCATGCCCAATGCATGCTGTGTTCTCCCCCCTCCCAGTCACTCCTTAAGGTATTTCTTTTTGCCCCCTCCTGATGATCAGCTGTTCTGATGATCAGCTGTGCCAGGACCCCCCTCTCTGTCTTACTGCTTCATTCAGGAGTCTTACCGCTTCATCCAGGAGGCTTCCCTGAGGCCCAGGAAGCAAAGGGGGACTCATGAAATCCCCCCATGCTCAATTTTTTTACCTTCCTGGGGCCCAGAGAAACTTCCTGGGAGCAAAAATGCTCCCCCAAGAGGCTCCTCTGAGGCCCAGGAAGCTCAAAAATGGAGTGCAGGGATGTGCTACATGCCCTCCCAAGCTCCGTTCTTTGCCTTCCTGAGCCCCAGGGAAGCCTTCTGTGAGTGAAAACACCCTCCAGGAGGCTTCCCTGAGGCCCAGGAGGCAAAAAACTGGAGTTGGGTGTGCTGCAAAAAAGAAAAGAAAAGAAGAAGCCACGTCCACCATGCCCACCTAGCCACACCTACCTAGCCATGCCCACAGAACCAGTTGTTTAAAAAGTTTGGATCCCACCCCTACTTTCCACACAACAGCAAACATGAAAATATCCCCCAATTGCTACTTAATATGGCATGGAATGTAGTGAATGCAACTTCTGCCTGATCACTAGAATGGCAGCTAAAGCCATCTGTCAAAACCTGTTCAGATTATACTAATCTAAATGCTTCAAAATTGGCTCAGATGCATGGTGGATGAATGGGAAGAATCTGGTTTGGATGGAGTACATTCCTATCATATAAATGCAGAACTGCCCTGGGAGACAGAGCAGAAAGTAGTAGTCACACCAAACTAAACTTGACTAGTAGTTATAAGGCTGAGATGGCATTAATTAACTAGTGAAGAATGTCAGTTTGCACCTACAACTCTCATGGCTTGTCATGCCAAATTCCCTACTTGAGAGAGAAACACATCAATTTAACATTTGAACAGTTAAGAATATATTAAGCTTGCTCATGTATGAGAAGCTTGCTCATGTATGAGATGTAAAAGTGATGAAGGGAATCTCATGAAGATATAGCAGAAGAAAAAACAGATTGTCTGGGCACTTTTATGCCATGGTTAAATAAAACCATGAGGCCCATTGCAGAGGGACACAAACCTTGTTTTGAATCTTCACTGCAGTAAGAGATTAATAAGAAATTTTGTCATTTAACTGTTTAACAATTTGTTTTTAGAAATCTTCACCATTCACAATTATAACCATTTTCTTAACAATTTTTGCTTTCATGATAATATCCTTCCCCAGCACTATGTCAAAAGTTGCTCTTTTTTATATAAAATATTCAGTATTTACATACATGGTGTGTTGTGAGTTAATTTTGTGAGTTTGCTTGCTAGCAAATTTTATGTGACAGACTGATCTAGCCAATGGCATATAAATAGATCTCTGAATGAATCTGTGATTCTGTGAGCAACTCAATCTGCCTGCCTGCTTTGCCTGATTTTGGGGAAAAGTTGCTCTTTTTTAAATAAAAGTTCAATATTTACATACATGGTGTGTTGTGAGTTAATTTTGTGAGTTTACTTGCCAGCAAATTTTATGAGTTTGCTTGCAAGCAAATTTTATCTGAAGCCAATGGCAGATAGATAGATTTCTGAACAAATCTGTGATTCTGTGAGCAACTCAATCTGCCTGCCTGCTTTGCCTGATTTTGAGGAAAAGTTGCTCTTTTTTATATAAAAAATCAGTATTTATATAAATATTCATAATATTTACATACAAGCCATGCCCAGCCAGTCACATGACTACAAGCCACACCCAAAAATTAGGCCATGCCCACAGAACCAATTAGTGGTCCCTGGGATTTAAAATTATGAGTTTGGTGGTCCTCAGGTCCAAAAGGTTGGCGACCCCTGCCTTAGATGAATTGTTTATGAAACCAAGAATGCTCCTCTGTGCATGACCACCTTTCCACAATTGTTTTGGACTTTACCAGCACAGAATGCTTAATGAGCAGCTAATGAATGCTTAATAAGCTTCTAATGAAATCCATAGTTCATACAATTTGAAAATTAGCTATCATTTACCATCATATATTAGCCACTGAATATGCTTTATTGAATATTGCATGATGAGTTACCCAATAATTATATCTGACTCAACATTTCATTTTTTCCCCAAACTTTTATTAAAATAAGATTAAGATTGGGACTTTTTTTTAGAAGCTACAGATGTATCTTTTGCCAGCTGTTTTATTCTAGAGATCAGCTCATGATGCTGAACTTGCATTTCTGTCTTTTCTTGGCAAGTTTTTCAAATTTGAAAGCTGTAGGCTGTAGGTACAACGTGGTCCCTTTCATTCATGACATCTATTGATTTTGGGTGACAGTAGTGTGTGAGAGTAATATAACTCTAGAACAATTCTTGGGATTCACAATAGAGATCAAAATACTGTCATGCACAATGAGAAATCCTGAATCAAGGGCTGGTTAATTTAGTTTCTCAAAGCAATCCTTTATTTGGGAAGTATTCAGATTAAGGTGTACAAAACTATTCATGGTGTGGATAAAGTGGATAAAGTGAAATTCTTCCCAAATTCTAGAACCAGAGATCACTCAATGAAATTGAATCCTGGAAGAATCAGGAAAGACAAAAAGAAATACTTTTTATAGTTAATATTTGGAATTTGCCATCAGAAGATGTGGTGTTGACTATCACCTTGACAAGCTTCAAAAAAGGATTAAGTCAAGTCATAAGGATTAATGGTTATTAGCCTTGATGGCAATGTCACTGCCTTTGAAGGCCATCTGCTGAGACTAGTTGGTCACTGTTGGAAGAGATGGACCAAGAGTCTGTCCAACAGGATCTGCTTATGTGTTTAGGAGAAAATACTAAGTAGCAGGAAAAGTAAATTTTTGAGTTATCCCTACCTATTTATTTATACTACATATTCAATTTCTTCAATAATTTTCATTAAACATCCTCTATTAATGGACAACAGAGCATCACCATTATAACTTTCACAGGATTTATTTTTTCATTTTATGAAATGTTTTGATCTGTGAATTCATTAAGTCATTCTTCACACTGCTTACACAGAGGCAATTAGATGAGTCATATTTCTGTAAGCCTTTCCATCTTAAATATAATTTAAAATATACCTGAGATTGAACCTGTTTTGAAGAATTTCTCACTCAATCAAATATCAGGACACTATGAGTTTAGGCAGCATTTTATCTTTGTGAATTTTATGGAACTCTTGCATAGAACTGTTAGTCAATCAGCTTTTTGGCTACTTTGCTTTTATTTGAGTATTGGCCACTGTCAACTACCCTCTTTTTTCTGGCAGCCCAATAGCTGGAGGCTTCCTTCTGCCTCCTTCAGAAAAATAAAAGGGAATAAATTACTTATGTTTCCCATGCTTTTGTTCTCACCTGAGAGACAAACCTCTGTTGCCTTCAAAGTACTTAAAGTTGGCATGTTGATAGATTTGAAAGGGGATTTCTTTTATCTAATAATGCAAGGACAGTTTTGTGATGGAATCTCAAGTGAGAGAAGCTAAGACTCCTTTTCAATGAAATACAAACTGCCCTCTGAGGCACAACGCAGTGACAGTTTCCTTTTTGAAACAGCATTACTTGCCTTGAAACATTTCCCTATCTACAGATGAAAGACTGTTTGTTCAGGAATATTCCCAAATTGCTTTCAAACTTTCAAGTCCCTGGTTATGATCTCATGTCATCCACAGGGAGCTCATCTTAGTCAAGCACTGGGAACTGCATCTTCGCTTGGAAGGTCTCATGGTTTTCACTTGTTGGTACATATTCCATAATTTGTTTATTTTACATTTATTTATTTATTTATTTATTTATTGGATTTCTAGGCTGCCCCATCTCCCTAAGGACTCGGGGCAGCGTACAATAAAAGCAATACACATATACAATTAAAAAGAGATTAAATCCAAATAAGAAACCCAATTAAAATCTAAAACCCTAAAAATAAGCATTAAAACTCCCCCATACACCCCCCCTCAGTCCAGGTCAGCGAGTTGGAACAACCATGTTTTGAGGCCACGGCGGAAAGAGCGGAGGTCAGGGGCCAGCCGAAGCTCCAGGGCAGTTGGTTCCATAGGGTGGGTGCTCCCACAGAGAAGGCCCTACTCCTAGGGGTCGCCAGCTGACATTGTTTGGCTGACGGAACCCTGAGGAGGCCCTGTCTGTGAGAGAGCACAGGACGATGGGAAACAGTCACAGGTAGCAAGGTCTCCCGTAAATATCCTGGTCCTAAGCAATGAAGGGCTTTATAGGTCAAAATCAGCACCTTGAATCTCACCCGGAGGGCAACCGGTAACCAGTGCAGCACATGCAGGAGGGGTGTAACATGGCAGTATCGGGACACTCCCATCACAACCTTCGCCACCACATTCTGGACCAGTTGAAGCCTCCGGGTGGTCCTCAAGGGCAGCCCCATATAGACAGCATTACAGTAGTCCAGATGGGAAGTAACAAGTGCATGAGTGACCGTATGTAGGGCTTCTCGATCCAGGTAGGGGCGCAACTGGCACACCAGGCGAACCTGGGCAAATGCCCCCCTGGCCACGGCTCCCACCTGCTCCTCCAAACTGAGCCGTGTATCCAGGAGGACACCCAAGTTGTGCACCCTATCTATGGGGGGCAACACCTCTCCTCCCATAATTAACGATGGAATATCCTGGACAACTCAAGACGTCGGTACATATAGCCACTCGGTCTTGGCTGGGTTGAGCTGGAGCCTGTTCCTCCCCATCCAGACCCGCACCACATCCAGGCACTGGGACATCACATCGAGGGTGTCACTGGGTTGGTGGAGATGAAAAGCTGGGTATCATCAGCGTACTGATGATACCTCACCCCAAAAGCATGGATGATCTCACCCAGCGGCTTGATATAGATGTTGAACAGGAGAGGCGAGAAAACCGACCCCTGAGGCACCCCACAAAGGAGGGGCCTTGGGGCCGATCCCTGCCCCCTGTCAACACCAACTGCATATGGCCCAAGAGGTAGGAGGAGAACCACCGTAAAACAGTGCCCCCCACTCCCAACCCCTCGAGGCATCGCAGTAGGATACCATGGTCGATGGTATCAAAAGCCGCCGAGAGGTCTAATAGGACCAGGACAGAGGAATAACCCCTGTCCCGTGCCCTCCAGAGATCATCCACCAGTGTGACCAATGCCATCTCAGTGCTTTATCCGGGTCTGAAGCCCGATTGGTGTGGGTCTAGATAGTCGGTTTCTTCCAGGAACACCGGGAGCTGTTTCGCTACCATGCTCTCATCAACCTTTGCAACAAAGTGAAGGTTGGAGACAGGATGAAAGTTGTTTAAATTAGCTGGGTCCAGGGCAGGCTTTTTAAGGAGAGGCTTCACCACCGCCTCCTTCAAGGCAGAGGGGAAGATTCCCTCACTCAAAGAAGCAGTAATTTCTGCCTGGAGCCAGCCTCGTGTAACCTTCCAGGCGGCATAAACCAGCCAGGAGGGACATGGGTCCAATAAACGCGTTAGACGCAGCCACGCAGATCCACCATCTGTCCATCTCAGGGTTACAGGTCAAACTCCTCCCAGATGAAATCCCTAAGACCTGTTACATCATTCCCATCAGACTCTGACCAGTTGGAGTCCAAACCGGCCCAGATCTGAGCAATCTTATCTGTCAGATGTTGACTAAACTCCTCGGCCCGTCCCTGCAAAAATATTTCCCCCCATCTTTATTGTTTTTATAAATAATTCAAGATGACAAACCTACCTAACACTTTGTCTTACTCCTAGTTTCTCCAGAATCACAACCCCATGAGGTGGGTTGGGTTGAGAAAGAATTACTGACCCAGAGTCATCCAGCTGGTTTTTATGCCTAAGGCAGGACTAGAACTGATAGTTTTCTGCTTTTCTAAACCAGCATTTTAATCATGTTTCTTTGGACAAAGTACACTAAAGACTTTGCAACCATCTTTTCATTTCCAAATGTGAAAGTGCAGTAGGTATTCAGGGATGAAGAAACTATTTTGTTCTGCTTAAAGGCGTTAAGATTAATATGTTATTTCTAGTAGCTCTTAATGGATTATTCTTGACTAGGTCTGAATGATGAGGCTTTAAAAATTTGTTTTTAGATAATAGATGGGAAAAACATATTTGTTGTTTTAAAAAATAAAGGAAAGGAATTTGAAACTGATTTATTTGATTATGGTTAAAACATATGTTGTTATTTCTGGTAACTCTTAATGGACCTTTGCTATTTAGATATGAATGAATAATTTATTTATAGAAAGAGCTGTGATATGAGAAGACAAGCTCTTTTGTTGAAATATTAGAGAGAGTGATTAGTTATGAATTTTGTTTGTAATGAAGGAAGTTCTTTCTTTATATCTTTATTTCTTACTTCTTTTTCTTCCTCCTATTTCTCTTTTATTTTTACCTTTTGTATATTTTTAGTCTTATTCTCCTTCTCCTTCTCCTCCTCTTCCTCCTCCTCCTCCTCCTCCTCCTTAGTATTTATTATTTTAAAATAGTTCAGAGTGCCATGAACTTATATCTTGCTCTAACTGGATAAGAATCATCTCTCTTTTCAAAGGCAATGAGAAGAACTTCTTATTCCTCCTCACACAGCCATCTCCTGACTTTGTTATCCCGTTCTTGGGTTTACATATTGTTCTAAGTCATCATGTGCCTTTTTTATTTCAAAGTGTTGCATGAACCAAGACATACTTAATGCTTGCTCTGATCTGTGTACCAGGCAATATGGTTGTCTCCAATTGAAAAAAGACCTCTCTATGCAATGCCATCTCACAGAGCGCTGCTGTTTCTGCAACAATCAATTGTTCGCAGCAAATCTCACAACTGCAGCACTAATGAGCTGGGACAAATGCAAGGGTAAGTGTCCTGCCCTTCTGAGCTGAGGCAGCACAGAAGTCAGAACTGCTGTGCGGGTCGAAACAGTCAACCTGCTTATGTAAGCATCTATAACTAGCGATCTATGTGGAAATAAATTTGCAAGCCCAGCAGTCTTGTTTTCTTTTAATGCTTTAGTTTATATAATCCTTCAAAACTTTTCCCTACATTCTAAAGTTCGCTGTCTCTGAAAGATTGTATAACATGTTCTGATTACAGAGAAAAGGGTTTCAGACCCACTCCAAGAACAGAATCCCTTTGAAGAACTGATATTCCTTGCATGGGTGCTCTCTGAAGTTTTGTAAGACATGGAAAAAAATAGGAAAGAAAATCTAACCATATTCTATTATAATATTTACCAGGATTTGGGCAGCATACAAGAAATAAAACAATAGCATTATAAAAGCTCATGCAGTTAAAAAAAACCCCAAATTTCCAATTTTCTCAATTTAAACATTGCAGCCACAATTAATAACCCCCAAAATGAATTACAAGATGCTGAGTTTCATATATCCAGTGAAATCATGCTATTTACCCCTTTCCTAAAGTTAGGCAGTGTGGAAGTCTACAAACTGCTTGTCACTCAAGGGGCATGAATAAGAAACTTCTCATCTTGGCTGAAATCTACAAGATAGCCTAAAGGGACATGGTTCCAAGGATTATCTACCATCTATCACTATCTATCTATCTATCTATCTATCTATCTATCTATCTATCTATCTATCTATCTATCTATCTATAATATATCCATATCTCTCTCTCCCCTATGTATCACTATCAAACTTCTTAAGCACCCATCTCCCTTGTAGAGGGCCTATAATTAGAAACCAAGCCATTTAAGGCCATTTATAATTGAGATTATATTTGAGGGCTTATTGACAACCAATGTGACTTCTGCAGAGTAGGTGGTATGTTGCTATGGCAGTTCTCAGTTCCTCACCAAGAAGGCAACTTCTTTCTGAATCAATGATAGTTTCAGGCAATTGTCAGAGCAGCTCCAAGTAGAGCATGAATCAGTGGTATAAGCCTGAGGGGATGAGGATGGAATCACTGTCACAAGAGTTGATGCTTTAACAACAGCTAAAGCTGGCACACTAGCTGCAACTAGGAAAAAAAGCCTTGCTATGACTTTGACTGCTAATTCAGCAATAATCATGAGTCCAGAAGATTTCCCAAGCTACATATGTGCTTCAGAGTCCATGAAAGAACAGGTACAAAGCCAGATGCTTGCTTTGGGTTACTTGTTATCTTCTTTTTAAAAAAGTTTCACTAAAAATTTTGCAAATCTGTTTTTTTTTTCAGCACTGCCATAACTTTGAAAGCTTGCTGAATGAGGCAGTCAGCAAGTGACGTTTACCTGCAGCATCGGGAGAATTCAACATTGCTGAATTGAGGAGTCAAGGTTCATGACCATTCTTCCACTGTAACTACCAAATGAAATTGCTTACTTAAGAAGAACAGGAACCCTTATATACAATGCCACCTGTTCAATCCTTGTAGGTGATTCAGAAAATTGCAATTATCATTAACACTGAATGCAACCAAGTGGACTAATGAGAGTAGATGGCTTCCATCCTGATTTGATGAAGGCCATCCACCAAAGTGCTTAATGTCCAGCCATGAAAAATGTATGTGCTGTTGGGCTCTGAAAAGTTCTAGTTGGACTTTACCGAATGCATTGTACAAATTGTCTTCTGTGAGGTAGAGGGAGTGGGTGGCAAATGGTTGTTTGAATGCCATATGAGTTGTCTCAGCATTAAAATCTAACCAAAGTGGGCCAGGGTGAAAATACATACATACTACTTTATTGCATACATGCATAAACATGTTCCCTTGTGGACTAAACAATTATGTAATGGAAAATAAGAAATAATAAGCAAATTAAATTAAGGCACATGGTTAGTGTTAAGAATACACCCTCTTTTCCATATCTCTCTTATTTCTACTATTTATGAAGAGACATGATGGCGCAGTGGTTAGATTGTAGTTAGTATTGACTAACTCTGTTTACTGCCAGGAGTTTGATTCTGATCAAAGGTTGACTCAGTCTTCTACCCTTTTGAAGTTAGTAAAATGAGGACCCAGATTGTTGGGGGCAGTGTGCTGACTTTGTAAACCACTTAGGGCTGTAAAGCACTATGAATTGGTATATAAGTCTAAGTATTGCTATTGCTATTTTATAAATTGGCATTTGTTCTTTAAACTTCTCATCTCTTTTTTTTCAGGATCTCATTAACTTCATTATTTATTCTCCATGACCAAACTACTTCATTCTCTGTCTTTTTGCACTTTTGCATGTAATCCATGGTTATTCAGAACCCATTAAATACCTCTTTAGTAAACTATTCCTACCACTTTAAGCTTATTTTACACTTCTCATATGTTTGTCATTTCCATGTAATAAAATGGGCAGAAATACACTTTTATATACAGCCATTTTTGCTTCTTTCCAAGAACACTTTCTTTACCAAACATCACTTCTACTTCTCCAACCTTCCTACCAACCTTCCTAGCACAACTTAGCATTCATCCATTTTTTCCCTATCTTTACTAAACATTCCATTAAGGTACATGAATTTATTTTCTTGCTCTGCCTTCTCATGACATACATATAACTTTCAATTATTCACTCCACTTTCTCCCTCAAAACAACTGTCCTGATATATTAATAAACAGACTAGATTCCTTATTTGCTTGTTTACATACATAATTTATATCGTGCCTGGTTCCATGGAAAAATCATTAAAATAACCCATTTAAAAGGTAGCATTATTAAAACAGCACCACTTAAAAGATATCTAAGGCTTGAAAAAAGAATACCATCTTTGCCCCTTTCTTAAATTCCACTTCCTCCTTAAATCATTCACCAAGCATGCCACCGCTTCTTTACATGTTGCACTTCTATTATTTCCCAGTGGTGCCTCTGTAAATCTCTCCAACAATCCAAAAATGTGGCAGGGACGTCCAAAAATGTCCACGTTATCCCAAAAAATATGGGCAATAGCAAACTGTTGCCACTTATCTAACACAAATACATAAATTTCTCATAATTATTCTTCATTATTTATTTATTATTATTTATCATTATTTAGTATCCTCAAATATTGGAATACTAGCAGTATTTGAGAGGCTGTCATAAAGAAGAGGGGGTCAATTTATTTCCCAAAACATCAGAGGGCAGGACAAGAAATGATGGATGGAAATTAATCAAGGAGAGAAGCAACTTGGAATTAAGGAGAAACTTCCTAACAGTGACAACAATTAGCCAGTGAAACAGTTGTAGATGTTTTGTCCCCGGAGGCTTTTAAGAAGAACACAACCTCCAAGGTCCCTTCCAGTTCTATTCTCTTCTAGGAATATACTTCAGAATCTGACTATCTGTTAAGATAGCAGCTGCAACAATACTTTCAAAGTCTCACCTTTTGTTTATAGGTGGGCATGTACATCACAATAAAAAAAAGGAGCAGGCCTTCAACTGCATAGTTGTGATCACCATTTGGATTTTTTTTTTTTATAATTCCTGTGGATGACCCTATTCAGAACGGTGAAGTAAAAGCAAGGAAGAATCCAGAGAATCAGCTATTTGTTTGCCTTTGTTTCTTGCTTATACCACCAGATTTAAATAAAAAAGACTTCTGGCAGTTTATAATATCAACCAATCAAACCAAAATAAAATCATAAAACAGGAAGTTTATGACCATTCATTTCCCAAAGGAGCTCCAGACCAATTTTGTCCTGAACACATCTGGAAAGCCAATATAATCTCTAGGGGAGAGGCTGCCATAACAGGATGGCTAAAATAGAGGAACATTGCTTAAAGTGTCTGGGCTCCATTATCCCTTCTGCAGGGGGAATAAAACATAGCCTTCTGTAACATAGCTAATTTTTAGATTACAAATAACAGATAATCAGAGTTGGAAGGGACCTTGTAGGTAATCTAGTCCAATCCCCTGCCCAAGCGGGAGACCCTACGCTATTTCTGACAAATGGCAGTCCAATCTCTTCTTGAAAGTCTCAAGTGATGGCGCTCCCACAACTTCTGAATGCAAGCTGTTCCATTGGTTGATTGTTCTCACTTATTTCCAAGTTAAATCTTTCCTTGTTCAGTTTCCATCCATTGTTCCTTGTCTGGCCTACAGGCACTTTATTTATTATTTATTTATTTATTTATTGGACTTGTACTTTAGAAAATAGCTTGACCCCTTCATCTCTGTGGCAGACCCTCAAATATTGGAAGACTGCTATCATGTCTCCCCTGTTCCTTCTCTTCACTAGACTAGCCATGTCCAGTTCCTATAACTGTTCTTCATATGGTTTAGTCTCCAGTCCCCTAATCATCTTGGTTGCTCTTCCCTGTACTTTTTTGTTATTGTTAAATATGTCTGTCTGGCTGTCTCTCTCTCTCTCTCTCTCTCTCTTACTCTCTCTATATCTATATCATCTGTATCTATATCATATCCATCCATGCATCTATCTATCTATCAATCTATCTATATCTATATCTATCTATCTATCTATTTATCTATCTATCTATCTATCTATCTATCTATCTATCTATCTATCTATCTATTTATCTATCATTTATTTATCTATATCTGCCATTTATCTCCATCCATCCATCTATCCATCCATCATCTATTTATCTATCTGTCATTTATCTCCATCCATCCATCCATTCATCCATCCATCCATCCATCCATCGTAATGCCTCTGGAGTTTCAGAGAACAGTTCTAAAGCAGAAAAATCCCTGCTTCTTTCTTGTTTTGCTAGGGAGTAAATTATTTCTCACCATTTCATGGATCACATAATCCATTTGGACAGTTAGCAGGTTACCCTGGCAAGAGAAAATTAAGGCTCCTGTCAGTCCCTGTTTCTCTTTGCCATTTTGCACAACCAGAATGAACAAATGAATTCTTCTGCTTCTCTGGAGAGCTGAAGGAATGCAAAAATAAACCAGACCAAACCAAACTTGTTTCTTCTGATGGTTGGAGTCAACCCTGAAGCAGATGAAGGAAAGCTCTCTTTTATTTTATAGCACTGTAATGGCTGTGGCAAAGTACCTTTAATTTTTGTCTTACACTTTTATGGCCTCTAAAAGTATAAAGTAGACTATTGGGTACCCTAACTAGCTTCCTTGTTTCAGTCTGAGAAAAGTACTTCCTTCTCCTTACAATGTCAATGCTAGCATCTTGAATGTCAAAGGGGAAAAAAACCTGTTTTATGCAAATTGTTCAATTTCCTAGAAATCTAAACATTATTTTGAAGTTGGCTTTGGGGAAAAAATGTTCTGCAGGATTTTGACCAAAAAGAGACTTAAACCCTCAATCCAAGACATGTGACCACCTAGTACAAAAATGTTGATATAAAAGCTTGTGTTGACAATACTGACTCAACCTGGAGGCTATTCTAGAGGAAAAGAGAAAATGTTCCTCAATGGAGCAGAAAAGCACATGAGTTTATGATGCCTTTAAAGGTAACCTTTAAAAAGACAATCTAGGAATCTTGCCAGTGTGTTCAAATTACCAGAAATGTCCATAATGTCAGGGAAATTACAAAGGAAAAAAGAAAATAATCATCTTAATAGCAAGAACATTATTGCTTCTTTATTTTATTGGTCGAGTACCTTAGTGATAGAAGAGAGTCCAAAATGCATTTTAAAAATACCAACCTGTGTTGTTTATTTTGTCTAAATATAGGATGCCTCTTGATGCTGCTTGAAATATTGCTTTGTTATATATGTTCAGTATATATGAATGGGAACCATAACATTAACTACAGGTAGAACAATGATGGCAGAACAAGAGGAGAAAGACAGTCCATCAAATAGCTAGACCTAGAAATCTAGAGGCTTTTAAGAGATGGAAAACCAGCATCTTGAATTACACTTAGAATTGTATTTGGCAACCATTCTAAGTCATACCAGAGATACCACTTGCATCTACCTCACTGGACCTCAAACTCCTCTTATTATCACGTTTTGGACCAGCTGCAACTATTGAATGGTCTTCAAGGGGAGCCCTTGGAAAAGAATGAATTGTGCAAATAAAGTTCAATTTTAAGAGTGAATTGCAGTAGTTCGCATGTGAGATGACTGAGTCATGAATTTCTAATTTAGGAAAAGACACAATTGGGTGCACCAGACAAATCTGGACAATGATCCTGTAACCCACAGTTGACATCTACTTTTTGAGCAGAAGCTGTGGGTCCAGGGGGACTTCCCCCCAAAAAATTATTCAACAATTTTATCCAGGGGAGTGCTTCACTATTTATATCTGAATATGTAAATATTGATGAAAAGAACTTTCACACAACTATTTTTTTTTAATTACATTTATATACCGCCCTCTCTGGAGACTCAGGGCAGCTTACAATTTTTGGAGCGCAACCCAATGTACTCAGCAATAGCCTTCATTCCATTGTATATGCCTGCTTATTACTAAGCGGCATTTTTACAAAGTCAGCCTATTGCCCCCAACAATCTTGGGTCCTCAATTTACCTACCCCGAGAGGATGGAAGGCTGAGTCAACCTTGAGCCTGGTGAGATTTGAGCCTGCAGTAATTGCAGGCAGCTGGAATTAAATGCTAGGCATTTAACAGCCTGAGCCACCAAGGCCCAGTATTTGTGTTATAGTTACACTACCAACTTTGGCTTATGTGGCTGTTCTTAAAGCAGTCAGTGACTATGTTGTGGTCCATAGATGAGGGTATATTTGTGCACTGCTGTTATTGCAGAGCTGATGATTAAAACTTATCTGGAGTACAAAAAGAGGAAAAAAATAAAGAAAAATAGAAAATAAAATTTAAAAAGATTTAAAGAAGTGGCTTCTGATCTAAAAAAGATCAGAAATGATAAGTACAATTGTAGATTTCTTTCTTCCTTTAAAGTTACAACACAATTTTTTTAGAATCTATCTTATCTAATTGTCAAAAACATAGCTCATGTTCATTTTTTTTATTTCCACAATTCTTTCATCCTGTCCTATATCTGTTTCAAGAAGTAAATATTCTTGAATTCTTAGAGACTCCTGTATTTCTATTAAATATCTTAAGAATTAAAATAACAATAACTTTAGCTTTCTTTTCTGTTTCTTCCTTTCCCCCTTTTCTTTCTTTATTTTAGTTTGAATTAATTGTTACTGTTTTGAAAACTTTTCAATAAACATTTTTAAAAAATACTGATCTGAGTTGATGGTAAAACAAATGAGTAAATTGATTATAATGAAACATGATATCATACAGAGTACAAGTACTGTAATCTTATGTGCACAGACTAACCCCATTGATCTCAAAGGAATATATTTTGGAAAATATTATTTATTTATTAAATTTTTAAACCACCCACCTCCCTTATATATGGTCAGGTCCTTAATTTACCAACCTCAAAAGGATGGAAGGCTGAGTTAACCTTGAGCCGGTGAGACTCAAATTGTCGGCAATTGGCAGTCAGCAGAATTAGCCTGTAATAGTGCATTCTTAACTACCATGGATCTTTGGGTTCTGCTAGAAAGAAAGCTAACTAGAAAAGGTTTCCTGTTTCATAGTTAACTACAGATTAAGATGCTTAATTTAAAATAAAATCAGGAAATATAATAAAGAATTGGAACCTTTTGGAACACCATACCAAGCAACTAGTATTTTGTTACAAGCTGGCGTAAGTCACACGGGAATTTATGCTTCCTTCATAAATTTATAATCCTGCTGAATCTGAAATCCTGAATAACTTCTGCCAGCTTGATCATGAATTAAATTCATATGTTGTTAAACAAAGGACTTGACAGAACATATGGGATGGTCCTGATTTCAATTTCCCCAGACAATGGTGAAAAAAGGCATAAAGTACAGTAAAACAGAAATAATAAACTCCAAAAATCATAGATCCACAACTTTCATTCCTTCTGCAAAACTTAATGAAATCATTTCGTAGGGCCCCTTCTCTGGGAAATTTACTGCTCATTAGAGCATATTGATTATTTTAAAATTGATTCTTTTATTACTTTTAAAATTATGACCAAACTACACCAACAGAAACCAAGATAAAAAAGTGCATGCATGGTCAAAGAAGAGAAAAAAAATACATAGAAAGTGTTTTTAAAGTGAAAATATACAAGAAACAAAACTGACATATCATTTTAGCTTAATAGTTAAAATTCTACAAATTGAATTCTACAAATAGTAATCTAATATCTAATTCAATTGGATAATTGAATTAGATATTAGATATTACACACACACACACATATACACACACATATATATAATAAACACACACATTTATATGTTTTAGCCTACTGTATTTTGTATAAATAAGTCCCATGTTTCATTATATTTGTCCATACTAGATCTGAAGAAAAAGAGAAGCAGCAGAATTGCGCCACAGAACTCATGACACATGTTCCTTGTTCATGGTTATTCATGAAGTAAGTCCTTTCAATCTGGTTCTATGAATAACCTCCAAATAAAATTGTGAATGCTTGTTTCTCATGGTAGCCTATTTGGCCGCACAAGAAACAAAGCATTAAAATATCTCATTCGACTACCTTGTTAAACTGAACTGTGGGACATCCATCGTGGCTGACCTATTCAATTATCCCTCAATTGCAATCAATCACATAAATATTCTACGGTGCAAGAAACTGTCTTCATGGAAGTGATCGCAGTTATATCACCTGTGGGTTAGCAAGGGAGTGGAAACTGTATGTACATACAAACTGAGAAATGCAACAGATGCAAACAAACAGAAAAAAAATATTAAAGATCATAAATTAGAAATTGAACAGATGGAGGAACACCAGAGATACTTTTATAACATGTTTGTTCTCCTCAGAGTGATTTTTGAATAGACTTTATGGAATTCGTTATTACTATTCAGTGAATCCTGAACTGGACTTCAACTTTTCAGCCTGTTTCTATTCACACTGCATATTCAAAATACGATAAAAATATTTTGAGTATCCACATGGAACAAAAAGAACAAAGGAATGAAGAAATGGGAGAATGAAAAAATCCTAAACTAATATGATTAAACTATAAAGTAATATGATTAAAAGATTGGAGAAATTAAAATTTTATTATTTTTTTGCCACTCAGCATTTGGTTTGTCTGCAGCTTTAATGCAATTCTTGAGGTAACTGTCAGGGTTCCAAGTTACCTTGGAATACACCCATAGCAAACAAAACACTAAGGCAGGTAGATTCCTCAAATAATAGCTTTATTGGATATATTATATTGGCACAGATCTGGTGAAAACCGACTTTGAAGGTTCCCGTGGTTTTCACCTAATTAAAAGTAAAAGTTTTCCCTTTCCCCCAAACAATCAGTCACATGGTCCAATCGAGATGCTGTCCAGTTGCCAGGTAATATCACTCCTCTTCTCTCTGACTAGGTGTGAGAATGTCCTTGGTTCCCAAGAGAAAGAATTTTGTTTTGGCTACAAAACCCCAGCTATCTCTATCCCCCCTCTCCCTATCCCTCAGCTCCAGTGTGGCAACACAGAAGCCTCAAAATGGCCTCGGCCAGTTCAGCTTCAAGGTTGACAGTAACATTCAGAGTGGTTTTGCACAGATGGCTTCTAGATTTTAGTAATTGGCTGCTGCTTTTTATAAGATTTGCATCCCACTGGCTAAACACAGACCATTGTAAGCTATAGAGATTCCCTAGACAGATCTCCTATGTTGCATTTACTTTACAATTTCCCATACTGCAACTTAAAATTTATATCTTTGTGACAAAGCTGCACTCCATGTTGTTTTAACAATTCATTATGAAAAGCTTCATCTATTTCCAGAGGTAGATGCTATTATGATGTGTATTATATGTATTCAAATGTATAGGTAGTCAGAAAGTATGTTATATGGAATTCTAATATGTTATATGGAATTCTAAATTATGATAATTTGCTCCAAGTGGTGCAAGGCTACAGTAATATGTATGCTATGAAATATATAAATTATATTAATGTTACTTTTTGTTGTTATATCAATCTACAGTTAACAATTCTATGTATAAGTATCCAATATGAAGATTATTCAAAATATATTATATATATATATACTTATGTGACTATCATGCTTTTTATGTAATGTACTGTAGTTTGTATAAATGAGTACTTTATTTCCTTATATTTATCCATACAAAGTCTGTATGTATTAGGCAATCCATTATCAGCTTTCTAACTGTTTCTGAACTAGAATTCTTCTCAGAATATAAATTAATCTGGGAATAATATTCATATTGAGACTCTTTTTCTTTCCACAAAATGTATGTTCCTTAAATATCAATTATATACACTGAATTTTCCAGTCTCTGAAGCCCAGCCTTGAGGTTGCCATATATATTTGCTGAAGACATCAACAGGATGACAAAATGTTGGGTTTTTTTTCATTCAAATCTTGACTGAACTTGTAACTTGTGCTATGACTCTTTGTACCAGTTGCTGATGATTACATTTAATTTTAATAACATAAATTAAATGTTATGGTCAGAACAATATAAGCTGACTGCATTGCTGGCCCTGCATATAGGTTACTTATCTTTCATCAAATTCTGATATTAGACTCTTTGATGTTGGAAGGAAAAAAATCACTCTTATCTTGACCTCTTTTATTAGGTTGTGAAGACACTAGCCTTGGACAATGTGAATAATACAATGATAATCTATGTTGATTTAACTTTTAACTCTAGGTGAGTGTAGAAATGTGTACCTCTGTTATTTGTGTCAATTTTTCTGTACAGAAGTGACATGAATTGATAATTACATAATACATTAATTATGATATGTTGCAACTGATGTAAATTATATGATCTGTGCAGGGTGATTCAGAAGAATAGAAGTTTTCCACTATTTAAGGGTGAACTAAAATGTCAGTAATTGCACCAAAAATCCATTGAGTCTTATGTATGAGTCTCCAGATTGGGATTTAAAAGTGTATGTTATCACTAGATTGGCAACAAAGAATTGGCTTTCTGTTTCTCTTTGCTCTGTTCTAGTTGTCTTCTGGGTTTTTTGCAACCTGGATCTAGTTAGATGTCCTTGAATTAAAAACAGAGTGTTAGCTTTCCAGGTGGCAAACCCAGACAAAGAAACTCCTGGGGCATTATTTTACCAAGACTATAAACTTTACTGAATAAATCCACATTGGCCCAGAAGAAGCGAAACCAGCTCTGAACTTCCCCTTCAAACACACCATAGTTCATTATCCCTTTCCCCATGGGCCAACCACAGTCCATTACATCCACCAATCACTTCTGCTCATTTTGGTTTTGGGAACCAGTTCTGGGTGTTCTGGAGGGTGGGAAATCAATGTCTCATGGGAACCAACAATGCTTGGAGGCCATTCCCTTCACCCTTGCATTCCAATAGAACACCCCCCTCCCCAATTCTTTATGAAGCTGCGACCACAGTGGAATAGAGGTGAAAGTTCAAGTCAATCTTGACACAGACTGAGGTTGTTTGGATTCATACATCACAGTAAACCAATATTTATTTAGCTCAGCTTTCTTGTTTATGAACATGGTTGGCAATCTCTGGATTCAATGAAAGAAACCAAAGCAAAAAGAAACCCTGCTTTATTATGTTGTACAAATTTAGTCACTGAAGATGGAAATCAGTCTGGGTAATCTGAAGACAGGGAAAATGGATAAATCCTCATCCTGCCCTTTCTATATTCTTCTTCCTTTTGGCTCTGATCAGCAGATAACTGTTGGTTTGATGTGAACAAATCTTTGGAAAGAGGATATGGATAAAATGCATTTCTCCTTGATACTAATGCCTAAAAGAAATATACATATTCCTCAAAGTACCTATTGCAAATTAAATAAACTACTTAATTGTACTTAGCTCCCAGTTTACTTCTGGATGAAAGATTTTTATGGATAGGTTTCTATTTTAATTTGAAAATTTATGAAACAGAATCTTGCTCAGTATTTTGCTTTGTGAATTTGTGTCTACATACACACAGAGACTGTATATGATCTGATCAGCAAGATCTTGGTGGGCCTTGGTGGCTCAGGCTGTTAATTGCCTGCACTTAAGTTCCAGCTGCCTACAACTGCTGTAGGCTCGAATCCCACCAGGCTCAAGGTTGACTCAGCCTTCCATCCTCTCGGGGTAGGTAAATTGAGGACCCAAGATTGTTGGGGGCAATTAGCTGACTTTGTAAAAATGCCGCTTAGTAATAAGCAGGCATATACAATGGAATGAAGGCTATTGCTGAGCACACTGGGTTGTATCCCAAAAATTGTAAGCCTCCCTGAATCTTCGGAGAAGGGCGGCATATAAATGTAATTAAAAAAAAATCTTGTTTTTTTTTAAAAACAGTAAAATACAATGTGGTATTCTAACTATTAAAACAATTTTAAGCCAATAGATAAGAGAAAGGAATTGATCAGTAATTTTATGAATGCAGCATGAAATAATTATACGAAGATTTGCTAAACTAGCTATCACACAACAAATGTAGTCTCCATTGGTTTATAGTTTGGAGTGAAGGAAGACCTGAGGGCAGTGAATTTCAGCAGAACAAATTTGGAAGTATGTAGGAAATGATGGGTGAAATTGAATGAGCTTGAGTAATGGAGAGAAATTTAAAGTGTTCCAAGATAAATTTCTCTATGCCCGGTGATTATGCATGCCATCTACCAATAAATAGAGTGAAAGTGAAAGAGAAAGCCAATGAAGATGAACAATGAAGTGAAAAAAATAACTATAGGCAAAGAAGTTGAATGTAATGTGCAAGCATATGATTTATAAGACAGTATAAACAGAGAGTAAAGGTGCCTCTATTACTTAGAAATTAATATGGAAGCTAAAATAAGCATAAACCCGGAAATTGCAATCCTGATATATTTGGAGAAGACCAATGCACTGCTTACATTTAAATATTTAAAGAAATGAAGTAGATCTAACTTAAATGATTGGGATGCCTTGTTTTCAATGGGTTAATCATGCTTAAAATACTAGTACTGAAATCAGACATGCTGCAATCAACAGAACCTATATTGTCACGCTTAATTTAGTGCTATTCATGACTGAGTTTGAAATGGAATAACATATAAATGGTGAATATGTGATTTCAAAAATTATAAACTTCTATTAAAATTTGAAACAGAGGAACAAGCAAAAGTATGGTAAAGTAGGTTAAAATTTTTGGTGATGATATACAAATAGAACAATGGGAAAGATGGTCAATAGAACTGAAATTTATACTATACTATAATGGATTAAAATTTATTATAAATCTCTCAAAAGAGAATTTTTATAAAATGATGTGCTGTTGGCATATGTTACCAGAGAACAACTTTTGAATTTTGTGCTTGGGGTGGGAAAAAAAATAAAACTTTGATTTTGATTTGATTTTGATGATTAGATAAGTTGGTGTTATAGAAATGACTAATATACATTACTATATAAAAGTAAAAAGTGAGGCTTTATGCTATTATCTTATTCTACTGCATCAAAAAAACTTGTAAGTCAATGCTTTTAGTTTCCCCCTGCTACCCTGTACTTGTCTCCTTTCCCCTTTCTATTCCATATTTTGCCCTTATTTTCTTTTTTCTTCTTATTTGTATTTTTGTGTTTTATATTATATTTTGATAAACTAATAAAAATTTGAAACTAAAAAAAAATTATGTCTTAATGCATTGGCAACCTGGCAGATGGAAGTCATGTCTTCCATCTATTTTCCTCCTTTCTTGCTTTGTTGACATTAGTTAATCGGGTCCAGAGAACAGGTGAGAGCAATGGGAAAATGAACAAATCATGTAATGCTTCATGCATAAGCACATACAACGCTACCTTATTTTGCCTTTCCCCTCCTCTGTTTCCATGATGGTACAGTTGTGCATTTTCTTAGCCCTAGAAATTTCAGCTGAAATCGGATTGCAATAAAATTTATTACAAAATTTATTGGGGGCAGGGCCAACTAACCTTCCCAAACGATATGATGCAAAATTGCACTACATATTGAAAAACTTAAAGTGCATTTGTTATTTTCCATTTAAAAATTTCATGGCTTCATCTAGGCACTCTGTCTACTTCACCAGCATGTGAAGATTTACATAGTGAATTAAAATGAAGCAAACAAAAAGGCTGAAGTAATAGAGATGTAATTTTCTGAACACAGTATGCTAATCCATCACAGTTAAATAACTATTACATAAACTTCCGTGGAGTTTTCTTACTGTTAAGTTCTCTTAACCAGCTGCAGTTTTTATTATGTATTTTCTAGGGGGCCTAGATATCTATAATGTAGACTTTATAGCCCATTTAGCTAGAACTGTAACACATTATTTCAAGTTTTATAGAATCTCAGAAGCCCCGTTTACTAAGAGATTTTTTTTATATCTGAGGATCTTTTGTTTGTTTTATAATTTTATTGTATTATTGAGTCTTGAAGAAGCAAGAAATGTGGCAGTAATATTTTAGAATTTAAATAAGGAATCCAAATTTCTGTCTAGCCAAATCCAGACTTCGCTGTTTTATTTAACACACATTTTGCTGCTGCTTTTTTCATGCCATCTGTTTGATGCTTTTCAGTGGCTGGGTCGGTAATAATCAGCTTTTCCAAGATATGATACAATATCCTTTTCCTTATTATTCTGTCTGTTTATCACAGTACTGCTTGAGTAGACATAATAACATTGTTCTTGAATATGAGCAGAAAAATAAAAATTGAGTCAGCAAGTATCATTGTGGCTACCTGACCTTTTCTTTCTTCATTTTAATTAAGAAGAGGAGAGTGGGTACATGTGTCAGAATAATAATTTGTACAAAAATGTTCTTCCAACTATAATGGCTATAATTTTATTGCATTGAATTATTCACAACTGGAACTATGTTTCTTGTTTTTTGAAATCACATTTTATTTAATTAAAACTACATTGGGTGGGTGGGGAACATAGCATGGTACAATGTAAAAAAAATGACAGTACAATGTACAAAATCATAGCATCATTCAATATGCAGCTTGGAAGAATTTTTAGAGATCATCTTTTCTACCTATTGCCCAGGGCAGGACTCAAAACAAAAATGTGACTAAAGCAACATGAACGTCATGCTGTAAATCCCACCAGTGTGGAATTTACTTTTCTTGTCTGCATGGTAATCATTGGCATTTACAGTAATTTTTCCTCATCCTTCTTGACTGGAAACATTTGAGCATATCTCTGAGATCAATAATGTAGAGCAACTCATGTACTAATGAGATGGTTTCAAGGCTCACCAGCCTACCCTCAGTCAATGAGCAGCACACATATTTTTTATTCACTTCAGGTTGGATAAGCTATGTTCAACCAAAATATTTCCTTCCTGAAATCTCATAGCTCGTGTGGAGTTTCTCCTTTTCATGCTTCTTCAAAATGTCATCAAAAATTTTGTACAGAGCAGTTTCAACTCAGCCTTAACGTAAAGGCTCAAGAAAATATATTTAACTCTGTTAAGACATTTGATAGGGTCGGGGATGATAAAGGATTCTTCAGCATTTTCAAAGTAATTTCTTTACAATTCATACAAGGCTTACCTGCCACAATTCTTCCTAATTTGTTTTTTACTTTTCTAGTCTGAAGGCTTAAGTGTCTTGATTGATGCTCCTGATGATATATTCCTACATCAACGTCCCACCTGTTCTAAATTTATCATTTCCCATCTAATGTTGGGGGGAACCCTCATCACACCCCCATTTAAGTTGATGATACTAGATTCATGAACATTTAATGGTAATGTAGCACTGCAGGCTACATATTAATACAGCTGGAAATGATATGCAACTTCAGTAAATGTATTTAAAAGAACAGGCAGACTTGTGAAGAAGGCATTATGATTAGCAAATGACGTACAAAGACCTTAAACCCAGAGCATGCTGACATCTTCAAGGAGCAGGTAATTTAATCTCTACAGGGGCCATCGATCCCTTTTGACAACCAGCAGCAATATGCAGATCAATGTTAATGTTATTAGTCTGTTTGGTATTGCTGACAGGATGGATTTATGAGAGAGAAGTACTTTCTTAAGAGATGAAGTGGATTATGTGCTGCATTGGTTTTAAAAGGAAACAAAATGTGCTATTTTTCACGATGCAGTAAAATTATTTTGGTACCTGATTTAAAAAAAACACCAAAATATCACGGACATTCACATATTTAAAGGAACACAAAGGTTCTTTTTTGTTCCCTAAAAGTGTGGCCCTAATTAAAAGGAAAAGAGTCATAGCACTCAATCATCTGCTTTGGGTTCATTTAAACAATGATATGCAGTCCATGAATCACAGGCATATAGTCCCATTCAGAGGTGGTATTCAGCAGGTTCTGACCAGTTCTGGAGAACTGGTAGCAGAAATTTTGAGTAGTTCGGAGACCTGGCAAATACCACCTCTGACTGGCCCTGCCCCCATCTATTCTCTGCCTTCAGAGTCCCAGCTGATCGGCTGGGTCTTCTTTTGTTGCCCTGCACAGGAGAATGGAGCTGGAAAGCAGGTTAGTGGGTGAGGAGGGAATGGAGATTTTGCAGTATCCTTCCCCTGCCATGTCCACCAACCCACGCCCACCAACCCACGCCCACCAACCCACACCATGGTCACCAAGTCATGCCCACAGAACTGGTAGTAAAAAAATTTGAATCCCACCAATGGTCCCATTTAAAAAAAAAGCCCATCCAAATATTTTAATAATATAAACAAACATTTTAAAAAGAACATATATATGGTCTACTACAGCAAAGTTTTATACTTTAAAACCATTTCCCTTCAAGCGCCAATACAGAAAACACTTGCTATAGGGACATATCATGCTCTTTGGTGGCCACAGTCATAACATTTTATCAACAACCATCCTGGATTTAAAATATTACTTTTTCTTCCCTCTCTCTCTATAAGAAAGAAATCCATACATCTTTTCAAGTTATAGCATGCATAGAAAGTGACTCTTTTTATTTTTTAGAGTTCACTAACAAATTTTGTTATGATATATTGGGCTAGAATGGAAGTTGGTAGTTTGCGATATGGTGGCCTATTATTGAATCAAACCATCATGTAAGTCATAATATGATTGATCAGTCTAGGCATAGCATGTTAAGGAAGCTAACAACTATGACTCCCTAACCCAGGTTTAGTGTGTGGTTAACTGCCAGAATTTTGCAGTTAGAAATGGCAATTTATAACTAGGTGTCTGTGAATGAAGAAAGGATAAAATGTTTTACCTGCTGCTTAAAAAGGAGGAAAAGAAATTCATAAGGGTTCCTTAAAAAGTCTCTACAGTGTTGTTCAGCAGCTTCATGTTTTCAGACAGAGAGCACTGATGGGGAAGAAAGCTTGACTTTCCACTTACCTAAAATCTACAGTGACAAGCAAACAGAGACTGATTGCCCTGCATATTGTCATCGAGGGGAAATGGTAACATTTTTAGTGCTGTAGTCTTTGGACTTTGGCAAATGCCCAACATAATTACCATTCCCTGGAGCTATACCCGAATATGTTAAGTTTGTTCAGGTCTCTCCTTTGTATCTAACTGCTTATAGAATCTATAATATCAGATGAAGTAAGTAGATTGCTAATTGCTTTCCCATAGCCCTAAGCTTATACAAGCACATGTCCTCTTTTATGACTTGGTCTAGGTTACTGATTCTTCTGAGGTGAAGGAGGTTGAAAAGGGAACTTTTCATGCTCTGGCTACTTTATTGTATTTTATTTCTCCCATCTAAATTCAAATCTGCAAGAACCTGTTTATTATTTATATCTTACCTCTACCCAAGTCTCTGAGTGGCTTACAGCAATAATAAAAACATAATCATCATGATCCATTAAAACAACAATAGGACAATCCAATAAAATGTGTAATAAAGTTAACAATTTAAATGGCTTTAAAATCAATATTAAAAATGACCTGAGACAGGAAAAACAGCATTCTAAAAGTTCAATGAAAAAGTATTGCCTTAGCAACTTCCTGAAGATTAGTAGTGTGGGATCATTTTGAACCTCATAAGACCTGAACGCTAACTCTTCCCATATCTAATCCCCTCATGTCCAAACCACCCAGAATCAGAAGGATGGGTAGATTCTAATAGAAAAAAAGTCTCCCTTGTAACAATGTCCCAGGTCTTAAAGGTTTTATGGGGCATAACATCAGAAATCTAGCAGAAACCCTAAACTAACAGTAAAACAAATATATGTTGCTCTCATCTATCAGCAAGTAGACTTTGCATTCTCCCAACTGTAGAATGAAGGTTGCCTTCAAAGTATCCCCAAACAGAGTGCATTGCAGTAATCCTATTTTCAGGTAATGGGTGCATGAGTAACTGTTTTGGATATTCTACTTTGAAAAGGGCTGTAATTGCAACCAGTCAAAGGGGAAGCAGTCTCCCTAGATACAACATCCATCTACTGTTCAAGCAGGCATGAATCCATTAGAAAAACCTCAAGTTACAGAATTGTTCCTTCAGGGATAATATGACTCCCTCAAGAGTTGCTTTTGGAGCCAACATGGAGCCAGGATTCAGTTTCAATTGGTTTTTTTCCCAACCTCACAGCCTCTAAACACCAGATAAGGACATTCACTGCAATGGTCTGTTTAGCCTGGAAGGCACACTTATAACTTGTTATCATAAATGCATTATAAATGTAAAGGTTCCCCTTGCACATATGTGCTAGTCGTTTCCAGCTCTAGGGGGAGGTGCTCATCACTGTTACAAAGCTGAAGAGCCAGTGCTGTCCAAAGACATCTCCATGGTCATGTGGCCAGCATGCCTAAACACTGAAGGCTCACAGAATCCTGTTACCTTCCCACCAAAGTGGTCCCTATTTTTCTACTTGTATTTTTATATGCTTTCGAACTGCTAGGTTGGCAGAAGCTGGGACAAGTAAGGGGAGCTTACTCCGTTATGCAGTGCTAGGGATTCAAACCGCCGAATTGCTGACCTTTCTGATCGACAAGCTCAGCGTCTTAGCCATTGAGCCACTGTGTCCCTAAATGTATTATATATCACCCCAAAACCCATAGGTTCTCCCAGTAGATTCATACAGAGGTAAAACAAACGGGAGGGACAGAGCTAGTCCCTGTAGCACAGCACAAAGGGTACAACCACTCATTTATCCACCCAGCAACTGGTACAAGGAAAGCATGGAATTGCTGCCTAGAAAAAAATTGGGACCATTGTAGCACAGTCCTGCTAATCTAAACTCTCATGTTTGGTCCAGAAGATTTATGATATCAAAAGCAACTGACAGGACTAACAGAATCAGAAGGGCTGTCCTCTCTTCATTTAGATCCTGACTGAGGTCATACACAAGAGTGACACATGCAGTTTTTTTTATGAAACTCAAATGAAAGTGATCCAGAGAGTTTGCTTCATACAGGATGCATTGCTATCAATATCATTGCTATCATTGCTATCATCACCTTTCACAGAAGCTTCCCTAAAAAGATTGTGTGGAACTTGTCCAATGTGGTTGAATTGCAAGATATTTTTAGAGCTGAAGCAGCACATTCCCATAGTTGGTTACTGTTATGTATGTAGGTTTGAATGTCATTGGTTTAGTTTGAATTGTTCTTGTAAAATGTCAAATATGATTGGTTTGAAAAGTGCGGGAAAACCCTGCACTCTGATTGGCTGGCAACTGCAGCTGCTGGCTATAAGTAGCAGCCGTAGCCCAGCCAAGACGGGTCCATTCGAGCTGTAGTCACTTAATAAACTCTTCACTGAAGCTCTTCGCGTCTGACTCTTCATGCAAACTTAACAGTTACCTTTGCTCAGATTTTTTTAATGTGGTGTATGACATAGTATAGCTCCCTCAAATAGATCCACTACCTAAATTTTGAATCTCATCTATCTCTGTAGGTATATATGAAGATTCAGAAAAAGTGAGGTGACCACGATTTCATACACACAAAAATATCTTGCGTCTGTGAGCCTATAACATCAAGCATAGCTTGCAGTTTTTATAAATGCAGTAATTTATGCTACTTCCTCCTTCCCTTGCAAAAAGACCTGGAATAAATCTGTGTGGGTTGGCTATACTTTTGTCTCAGAATGTTTGACTATTTTTTCTCCAAGGGTAGTGATGACAAACACTCAAGAATTAGTGTTGCTTAACCTTCTTCAGGTTGAGCTTCTTTTTCTGGTCTTTTTGTTCTGCTGCCACTATTAAATTCCTTTTTAGGGTTCACAAATACTTTAAGAAAGCAGTGTTGGGTGGAACATCAAACAGCTATAGCATAGTGCAGATATTTGGAGTACCTTTTCCAACAAACTTTAAAAAAGGTATCATCAAGAAAACCAAGAAGTCACATTGCTGCAAAACAACTATCTTTTTATCTTTTAACAGGAGATTCTCTGATCAACTGTTTTCTAAACAGCGACTAAAGGAAATATCTAGCAAAGACTCAAGCCCTCTTTCTTCTCTTCTCGTTCTGGAACAGCAGAAGTAAATTAATGTTTTATTAGATAGAGGCTGTCATTTTGTCATGCCCAGTGGAGCACCCAATCATTTATGAAGATCCTGAAGGTACTGAGGTGTTTCTGATTGTTTCAGAGGAAATCCCATTTCACCTGTACAGCCAGAGTTTTTCAACAAAACCATCTATTTGGCTTAGGCTTTGGCCAGATTCTTATCAGGTCTGGGTTCTCAGAAGACTAGGCAGATGTTGTAGTGGCTTCCTTACTGAAGCTAACATCATCATTTTCTGTTTGAAATAGTTATATTTTAAACTGTGATATTTTAATGTATTTATTTTGTTTTTTAATTAATGCAACAAGGTGTTTTTACTTTCTGGTATTTCACAGAAGGTGAAGAAGGTCACACAGAAAGTACTAGAATCTGGTTTTTCTGTTCTAGTTTTGTTCTGTTTTGTTCTTAACTGCTACACTTTATGGACTCTCAGAATAGCCCTATTCAATCTGAAGAAATGAATGTACTGTGTTTAATACAAACTGAAAAACTATTTAAGGCAATCCAAAGGATTTGGATATAAAGCTTTTGGCTTTATTCCCTTTGAACAGCAGTTATCTTGGCATGCCATATCAGAAAATGCATTAAAAATTCTTAATTTAAAAGTGTTCGGCTGTGTGACAAGTAGACTTCTGTTTAAGAAATATCAACATCTGATTTAAAAAAAAATTCTTATGTTTAGATATAAAATAAAACTTTGTTGATACATATGCCTTTTTTTTCTCAGCCATGTCTCATGTTCAATTTGCAATTATGGTTCCAAGATCTTTTTCACTAGTATTATTGCCAAGTCAAGTATTCTTGTATCCCTTAACTACGTATCAGATTTTTGTTTCCTAAGTGAAAAAATTCACAGTTGTTTCTAACCCATTTAGTTAGTTTCATCCCATTTCTCCAACCCATTGAGATCAATCTTTCAACCTCTCATTTAAGTCATTAGTAAAAATATTTAAGAGTAGAGGACCAAGAAATGAATTTTTTAGCACACTACTTGATACACATTTCTCCAGTTTTGATGTCCAATGATGACTTTTTTTTAGCACATTTGAACCAATAACGAGGCTTAAATTATCTTTTTCCAGACACATTATGCAAAGATTAACTCTCTGGAGAACTTCAGAATGCTGAGGAAAAGTTAAAGAAAAAGAAGAGGATAACCAGAATAAGGTGGGTGAACTCAGTTACAGTAGAGAGGAGTGCAAGCTGAAGGACCAGATCAGGGACAAATCTTCTTGGAGAAATTCTATTTATGTGTCACTAAGAGTCAACACTGAAGTGATAGCATATAATCAAACAGTCACTCAATCAGGTCTTCAGTCTTCCATTCCTCACCAATTAAGAGAAATCTGAAGCTACTGAAAAGTCCAATACAGCCATTAGTGAACATTTGTTCACAGAATTTTTGTCTATTGGCCAAACAACTAACATTGCTGCAGGCTGTTCAGTAACATCTGGAGAAGCACAGGTTATCTTCTTTCCCTGGTTCCAGATTTGTTTCATGGTTAACTGCCTTAAAAAAAACTTGCTAATATATTTTAAGACATCAGATTTCTCTAAAGATTCTGGGTGGCATTTTTAGTATTGACCTCAGCAGCATTCCCAGGAGGGTGCAAAGCAGATCAGATTGATGTTAGTGGAGACACCTTAATCCCTTTCTAATATATTGTCTTACGCAGGTCCCAAAGAGGTGACACTCATGCTGCAATGCTATTTTTGTCACTCTTATGGAAATAGCAACTTCCTGTTGATTCACTTGATCGGCTTAATTCTAAACCTGCTTGTCTGTCCATGACTCATTTGGCTTGCTCAATGCTCATGTCATAACCCTTCAATTATGCTGTCAGCTAAAGCAGATGATAAATCTCCAAAGAGCAAGGCAAACCAAAGCTGTTCAGACCAAGAATAAACATTCAGAAAGAAGGACGACTGAATGAATACAGTTTAATTTGATTCTGAAAAGGTGCTTCAGAGCATATGTCAATGAGACTATGGTATCTACTGGCAGCTCATTAAAGTAGACATGACTACCCATGCAACTGCTATAGAGTATCTTCTAATATATTTGTATGGTCCTAATGCAGCTCCTTTAATGTCTTAGAAACAGTTACATGATTGCATGGTTTGCAGAAGAGTCCAAAGATTTACAAATCTCTTCACAGGGTGTGAAATGCAGATCTTTATATAAATGCTAGATAACCACAAATTATTAAATTAAAAGAAATCACTCTCCTCACCTTCCAAAATGGGTTTAAGACATGGCTCTGCGGCCCTGTGTGGGGAGCCCAAAAGAGCAGGAAGTTGTGGGGTTGATTGATGCCATGATAGCCCTCTCTTTGCTTTTGTCAATTACTTTTTACCCAGGTTTAATTATCACACACACACACACACATACGGCAAAAAGGGATTTTATTGCATTGTTCCCAGAATCCCTCTTTGAGGGAGATGGGTGGTTCAGAAATGGGAAAAATAAATAAATTAGCCCTGACCCACTAGGTCATCATTTCAACGATATTCTTTACCTAAATAGAGAACAGAATGATCACTGGAAAGCAAAAAAAAAAAGCTGTAGAGTGGGAGCTCTCTCTTCCGGCTAGCTTCCCTATTGGCAAGATTACATCTTATCTGGGTAGGTCTCTCTCACTTGGGCACCCTCCCCACTTGCATTTCTCTTGCCACTCACACACCCCTGCATATCGTCTCTGACCCTCCCCACACCTATTGTGCATGCCCTTGCTCCTTCCTCTCACCAGCAGAAGCTACTTAGTTCCTGCTGGCCTTGGGCTTGCAACTTCCTGTCAGCCTTTCCAGTGATATTGCTTCTGAGAAGCTGCAAAGAGCAGCTTTAGTTTAGACTTCCTGCTGGCTTTCTTACTGATTTGTGAGAAGCTTTCTGGGAGCATTGTAAATTACAATCACATTTCTGTGATTGATCACGACAGTACAGTGGCATTGAAGTGCCAAAGTTCAAACCCATGGGAGTGATGCATTTTGGATTTCGGATGCATTTTGTAAATTAACCCATTTGATGTACTTCTGTTCAAAAATGGTTGCCCTATGAAGAATCATTTCACCCAGCTGAAAGTTACAAGCAGACACAAAAGTCTTTGTAGTATAGGGTTAGGGTTAGGGCAGTCAGTGGAAGTTGCCTGCAGTAGTGCATTGTAACCATTGCACCACCATAGCTTTTAATGATGATAGAATATATTATATTTAGGTTTGGTTCTAATGGAAAATACACCGGCTCTTTTGGAGTTGTTTAAAAATTGGGAGAAATTAAATGCTGAACTGGCAAGGCTTTTAGCTGCATACCACATGGCTTTTCTTACTTTCAAACAAATGTAAGAAATCTAGAAAAAACAGATCTGCATTTTCATGCAGCTTTTTTCAAGAAAAACAAACCACCAGTTTCCATTATAAGGTTGGCCAGACATAAAGTTATCTTTAAGGTTGTGAATTAGTATCCCTATAGTTATTTCTGTTGCCTTTCCCATGCAACAGCACTACTGTTCTGCCTCCATAGCATCAGTCTGATGGGAAATGTATACAGATAATGTTTTTAAAAATCCTGTTCACACTTGCAACTCTTCTTGTCTTAGTTCATGGCAAGAAAGCTTAACAGTTGTCAAAAATGAAGGAAAAAAATACAGACCATGAGAATAAAGCATGCTAAGAATAATAATAGCAGAAGTAGAGAAATGTATGTAGTAGAGTGTGTGGTGGGGCAGCACATTAAGAGCTAGAGTTTTTCAGGATAAGAGGGTAAGAAAATGTAAGCAATCAATTGCCACTTAAAACTGAGAGTGAAAAAAGTAAAGTAAGATTTCCATTAAGCCACAGAAAGCATGGGAGGAGAACATACCAAGCTGAACCTCATGAGGATATGTATTGATTGCAGTAGATTGTTGAGAGGGAACACACTTCTTGAAGTGGCTTTAGTTCTGTGTGCAATAAATATTCCTCACTAGCCATGCCTCATTGAATCTCTAGAAAGCTTCAGCCAAGCTTAAACCAGCCCAGAGGGGGCAGTTCTACTTGACTCAGTTGTAAACTAAATTTGTTCTCTGACTCATGAAGAATCTCAAGGCATACCCAATGTCATGTCTTCTGTAATGAGGAACACATATTAGGCTGCTTAATTTATTTCAGATTGTCATTGCACACTTCCTGAACTATTATTATAAAATAAGAATAAGCATTGAGCTGACTCAAAGTAGGTGTCTATGGAGATTCTCAGTCACCCAGGTCATGATAGTCCCAAAGATGCTTTTTCAAGAGGCATGGCACAACATAGGAGAACAAACACATCAGGACTAGATTCAGCAGTCCATCTGCATCTAAAAGACACAGATCACTTGTTTGAAGATAGCAAAGTCCACATTGTGGACAGAGAAAACCGTTGGTTTAAAAGAGTGGTTAAAGAGACCATCTATGTCAGAATTGAAGAGCCCTCTCTCAACAAAGGGGGAGGGATACAATATCATCTATCTGCAATCTACAATACAGTCCTTTCAACACTTCCAAGAAGGCTCCACATCAATTTGCACCATTCAGATATGCCCTGATGACACAGATAAATCTCTAGATGACCTTAATGACTCACTAAAAGAATGCAAATGACCAGCTGTCTGCAAGGAGTATAAATCCTTCTATTCCCCACCATCCAATCAGAGCTGAAGAAGGTTCTTGGATGAGAAGTGAAACATCTTCAAAGAAAAACCAGAAAGTCCAGTTGCCTCTTGAAAAAGCACTTTTGGAACTCAAAGTAGATTTTTTTTTTAACTTTTGATATTTTATTTAACATAATGACTGAATCCCCTGGTTCAGATGTAAAGAAAATCTACAGGAATGACAAGGTAGAAAGAATAAGACAGGAATACATATGGATGGTGCTGCTTGGGACAATTGTTTGGAACCTGGGACATTTATTCATACAGAGTCACTGGTCTTAGGTACTTGTGTACAAAACCAAACAAACCAAAACCAAAACCAAACCTCTGGTCTCAGGTCTTCGGTAGAATAATATTGTGTTTATTGAGCACTACCACAGATACAACATGTTAACCTGGGATTTTCTGCATCTAAAAGAAGGATTTACACATTTCTAATAGCAAGACTATCAAGACAAAATGGAAAGAGAGAGAAAGAGAGAGAAGAAGAAGAAAGAGAGGGAGGGAGGGAGGCAGGAAGATGTGTTGAAACCACTCAATGCCTTATGTGCATTTTTAAAGTGTCTGGAGGTTTTATGTAAACTCAATCCTATAAATTGAAGATCTAAGCCATTTTTGTATAAAATGATCATGATAAATTATCTTATTTTGCAACTGAAGCCAAACAGAAAATGCTTTTAGATGCATAAAATGTATGCTGTCCCAATGAGCTACAGTTTGTGTCATAACACTGACCTAATTTTCAGGATTGGTATAAAGATAACAAAAGCCATGGAAACAGAACAAAGAATAATGAAAAAGGGAAAAAAACATTAAAGAAGATTTTAGCTCAGCTTCACTTAGTTAGCTATAGCTGACTCCGAAAACCAAATTCTAGTTATTAAATGTTAGATCGATGTTCTCCCTGTTAATTAGGGAGACAATGTCCTTGACTGTCTGCTCAGATATGGGGAGAAAATGCTTTCTTAATCCATAAATTCAATGAAGTATGTGCCTTTATTTTTATCTTGTTTGTGTGATCCTCCAAACACATTCAGTGAGTATAGAAACTACCCTGTAGTACGTAGAAAACTTGTGAATATGAAGACCTGTGGAAATCTTTGGTTTTTAAGCAATTATTAAGCTTCTTTGCGGCAGTGTGTTCATATCAAGAACAGTTGGTATTTCATTCTTTTCAAGAAAGGAAAACAGCTTGAAGTAATGAAAACGTTTTTTTTATTGGATTCAGCTATACGAGCCGAATAAAAGGAAGATTGTAAGGAAAACAAGTTGCTGAGTTTGTAGCTTCCAGACGCATGAATGTCCTGCAGCCTTGCTAATAATTTATTTGACCGCTTTATAAGTAACTTTTCCTGTACTAGAGAAAACTAGCAAACTGTGGCCCTGTGGGCAATTTTCATTGGAAGATGAATCCTTATCTAGTTTGCAAGCTTCAGAATCTCTCCAGCCGAGTATGTATTCTCCAGAGACTTCAAACATGTTCCCATTTGCTGTCATTTTTTCCAACCGCTGAAATGTCCTTGAGCTGATTTTTTTTTTGCTTTTTACTGATATTGCTTCTTCTGTGTATTTGTGTTTGTTTTAATTGCTTTATTTCCATTGAAATGGGGTTTACAACATTACCAAGAGCTTGAAATTCAACTTGTCAGAATTGTTTTTCCTTCTCTTTCTCTTCTTTTCTTTATCAAGTTATTCTGCCCATGATCCACAGGCTTGCTTATACATTGGGCAAATGGATGCAGTACAATTGTTGCCTGGGGGTGCCCAACAGATTGCGTTATTATAACCCACCTGAGTTGCATTCTGACTGTCCTGAAATAAAAGAAATAGCAGTGTCAGAGTAGATTTCTGGTCGTGGTGGTTTTATATTTGCTTGAATGCAGAAGACAACAACTGCAAAAAACTCACAGCACAAGAAGCACAGCAAACTTACCGAACCAACACTTTTCATATCAGGAAAAGTTCTTGCCAATCTCCTTTTTTGATTCAAATTTGCTCCAATGACCATACAATGAAACTGTAGGAAAAGGATGATGGGATGTTTGTAAAATCTCAGATGTCCTATTCCAATGCCACAGAGAGAACATGAATAAAATTCTGAATTTTATGCTTGCTTTTTGCTCTCTAAGTGATAACCAACATTTGGAGAAATTGCAATTTTTTTAATGCATTTGACAGGCCACGTGGGAGAGTTCAACATGGGGATATGAGTCAAAAAGGTTATTCAGAACTCAATAACAGATAGCGCTGGTCTACAAATTTTGGGAAATTATCGACCTCTGAGGTAAAATGTGTTAATTTTACAATTTTTATTAGATGAATTAGAAAACAGGTGATAAAGAAAGAAAGATAGAAAACAGGTTGGCTAAAGTTTTTAAGATACAATAAAGATTTATACATAGGCTAGTATACAGTATTTGTCTGTAAGGGAGGGAGGTGTCTAATGATCATGATGCCTCATAACTAATCGACCAAGTAATGGTAGAACAATGAAAATGGTACCACATGGAAGTGTATAAATTTATCTTCAGTTTGAGAACAGCAAGGCAGATGGCTATAAAAAACATATGGAAAATTTGCTTAGGTTCTACAAAACACTTGGTGCAAACATGTCACTGAAAATTCACTTCGTACACTTGCATTTAGACTATTTCCCTTTGAACTGTGGGGCAGTGAGTGATGAGCATGGGGAGAGATTCCACCAGGATATTGAGGCATGGAGAAAAAATACCAAGGGAAATGGAGTCTGTGCTTGTCAATTACTGCTGGAATCTCCCTAGGGATAAGCCTACTGCGGTTTTTTTTTTTTAAATTCATATTTATATGCCGCCCTTCTCCGGAGACTCAGGGCGGCTTACAATTTTTGGAGCACAACCCAATGCGCTCAGCAATAGCCTTCATTCCATTGTGTATGCCTGCTTATTACTAAGCGGCATTTTTACAAAGTCAGTTTATTGTCCCCAACAATCTTGGGTGCTCAATTTACCTATTCTGAGAGGATGGAAGGCTAAGTCAACCTTGAGCCTGGTGGGATTCGAGCCTGCACTAATTGCAGGCAGCTGGAATTAAGTGCTAGGCATTTAACAGCCTGCACCACCAAGGCTCTTGTAACACAGTTACAAGAGAAAAGCCAAAAAGTGCAGTTTAGATATCGAATAAAGATGGAACCTTGTCATTTAATCTTATGTTAGAGCTTGTCAGTTTTTCATACAAAAAGCATGAAAATATTACATGAAAAACCAATAAATGAATGGAAAGTTAAATTATTAATATCAATAAAAAGATCAATTTATAATGATTGGTATGGCACCATTCTCACTGCTATATCACATTTACAGAAAAGTTATGGAGTATAATCACACATCCCTCTCGTAATTTTGAATTATTTTGATGCAAGTTTGACCTGAAGCTGTGTCTTGGAAACTGGAGCCAATTAATATTCAGGATGTCAACCATTCCCAACCAGTCACATGACCACATAACCACACCCACCAAGCCATGCCCACAGAACTGGTAGTAATTTTTTTTGAATCCCACCACTGACTGTGGCCCTTGTGGTCTATATTTGTTACAGAAAAGTCAGCCAATTAAAAACCATATTCTATATCTCATTTTAGATTGTTATCAGAAATAGATTAAAATTCACATTCAGAATAGTGCTCTATGCAATAAAGTAAGATACATCCTTTGTTCTCAACCCTCCTCCACCAACAGCAAAGAGATCTCTAAAGGGCAACCAGTCAAATTACTGTCAGGGCTGGACTTACTCTTGGAACCCTGAGGTGGTCTTGGTTACCAAGCTGAGCAGACAAAGAAATCATTTTAATTCCATAAACTACTTGCGAGATGTAATTATACTTTACATAATGAGCTACTTTGGTTTTTTTTGCAAACAAATTCAACAGGCAGTCTTCTGCTATTGTTTAAATGGAAAATCATGCAGGTTAATAGGTGATCCCCCACCTGGAACACTTTCTCAGTCCTCTCCCTTTATTTTTCAGAAAGTCTATAAAAGATTTGAAGCTCTGAGGCTTATAAAATAGTGGTCTTGGAATTATTTTGCTTCAGCTAGTGCTTCAGCTATTCCTTTAGGAAGTGTAGTAGCTATTAAATCACTTAAACAGTTTAGGAAGTGGAAGTATCCTTTAAAAGAATCTGGGAATGAAACTTCTATAGATAACTGCTAGCCTCCAGAAACTAGGAGTTTATTTTATTTGATGTTATTATGTTATTTCTTATCACTGAGCAGACATAGTGCAAATGGCAGAATCTTATCTATATCATTAATCTGTGAAGTGCTTGATTTCATGGATCCTAGGAAACAAATGGAAATTTAACTATACAATGAATCTATCCTTGTATGACAATTCTTAGGAAAGATTGTTTTGTGTCCTATAATTTCTCAAGAAAGGAAGGAAGGAAGGAAGGAAGGAAGGAAGGAAGGAAGGAAGGAGGGAAGGAAAAAAAGAGAAAGAAAGGAGAGAGAAAGAGAAAGAAAGAGAAAGAAAGGCCTCATTTAAATTTCAGTGAGAGAGTAGTTATTGAAAATATTAAAGACCTAATGAACTAATGTTTTAAAAATATAAGAATTAATATATAATGGCATAACAAGAACGTGTCATGTTGAATTGAACAGAAAATGAAACAGAAGAAAGGACTATTAGTTATCTGTTTCTAGAATAGCATATAGGTAGGTCTTGACATGACCACAATTTCTATGGCTAAGCGATGTGGACATAAAGTAAGATGTCATTCCTGGTTGCCATCATTAACCAAGAATCATGTATCATTAAAAGAAGGAGGTCCCAGGTAAACAGCATGGATGTGCTTCAGTGAGGTCTGAGAAGCTGGTACAGACTGTGCATGAGATGGGATGGGGGGAATCCTGCAGTGCAGCACAAAGCTACAGCTGCCCTGGAAGACTTGTCCTTACCAGCCCAGTAGCACACTACAACTGACCTACCTATATACTATTTTAGAAACAGATAGTGGCTGTGCCTTAGCAAATCTCAATCATTTCACCCAACCCAGCTTCACTTACGACTGTAGGAACACTGCTACTGCCCCCACCTGGCATATCTCCCCTGTATATATTCCATTTTGGCTGCCTTCACACAATCAGGGCTTGATTCCAATGTTCCCCACCTGCCTGTTTACCCTTCCAGCTCCTTATTTATATTAGCAGTAGTTGTCCAGGAATTAAAAATCTAGTGACTAAAAATGTTTGGTGTTGTGGCCCTCAATCTAGTCCTCATGCAGCACTCAGGACAATACGAGATTTAGATGCAGCTATACAGAGGAAAATCCTAAAGATCTTATTATCTACAATTAAGCACCAAAAGAAAAAGGAACCTCCTCTCTTCTGGAACCATCTGGAACTCTCTGACAGCTGAATCCAAGATTTCTAAGATTTCCATCAGAAGACAGAGACATTTCCAAAGAAGAAGTCAAGCAACTGGCAATGAAAAGGACATGCTAATTTCTATCATACGTAACAAGAAGACAGAGTGGTGGCACAAAGTTAGGTAGGCTCAGAGTAGTCTTAAGTAATTTCTACCACACAAATCATTAAACAAACAAAACTACTCCTACCCGTCCTTCTATCAGGGATGCTTTAAATTCAACCAAATTCCAGTCAGCTTTATGTCAGTTCAAGCCCTGCACTTTGGCTATTTATGATTAGCTGAATTATGATTTAGTATGACGTTGCTTTAGCTGGACTGCTTTATAAAACCTGCCTAGCTGTTTCTAATTGTGGCTACAATCATAGTTTTATGGTTTCTATTTGTAGCCTTAGCCTTTAATAAGTAGATTATGTAGCATAAAATAAGGGTATGAAACAACAAACAGTAAAACATTATAAACAATAACTAAATTTAAGAGAAAGAACAAATAGCTAGCTGGTTAGTCATGAATGTCTAGTATATAAACCTCCCAGCTAGAATAGGTCCCAATAAATGGATATTTTAAGCCAGTTGAAATCCCCAAATATGAGACTGTGGTTTTGGTTTTTTTAATGCAATAATGTATGGTAATCTTTGGTAGCCCAGGAGCTAAACTATTCTGAACCTAATTCATATACATTTTCTAGCTTCACATTCTAGTATTCTTTTTAATGTGCCCCTTTTTTCAAACCAAACTAAAAGCTGAAATCTAAACTTGGACTGTACCCTTTTACATCTAAACTGTTGTTTATGAGCATCACTTAAAACATAAAACCAAATGTTTCTGCTGAACCAACAGTCTTTTCTTTAAAACCTGGGAGGAATTTTTTTTTCCATTACAGGGATCTTGTCAATAAAGATATATCAAGCTTTTAGCTGCATTTTAGACTTGAATACACATCTGCTTGAGGTTAGGAACATTATCTCCCTACTTTGTAAAGCAATTCTGCACTTTCTTTAGAATTTTCTCCCTCAGGAGAAACCTCCTGAGATTTAGATTCTGTCCTAACCTTGGTTTTAACTAATTAATATATTACATATTACATTTAGTTTTTACTTAGCAAAGCAAATGACAACCTGATTTTTTTAACCCACCTAAGCAGTACACAGGGTCAGTTGTACATAATCAGATTTGGTCCCATTTGTGAAGACAAGCTGCTGCATCTGGAATTTATTTATTTAGCTTAGTCAAATTTATATGGTCATATTTCTCATAAAACAAGCATTTCTGGGCATGGCATAGAATTTATTCAGGGCATCAGCACTCATGATGATTTTTTGCCGTATCTTGGGGCTGGAAGTAGTTATAGTTGGAAATTTTATGCTTAGAGAAAAAAAAAAGGGCTATGAAACTTTATCTGTTTTAGACAAATACTACCATTTCTATTGTGCTTAAAGTTATATTCAGTTGTTTTTATTGTCTATCAACAGCAATTACAAAAGACAATAGAAACCCATCACCAGTTTTTGTTTGTTTGTGAGGCATCTATACATGCTAGAAGCACTTTACTACAACACCTGTAAGATTTTATTGCTACTTACAGTTACTAATGTTTAATAATTAGTCAAGGAAATTAAAATCAAAATCCTCTGGGTATTCCCCTGATTTCAGGAGGAAATAACACTTCAAAAAATGTTTAAAATGGATTGTTAGAATAAAAGGGGCGATTTGCAGGTTCGATAGTAGAAAGTGCCAGGAAGTAAGCTATGTTTGATCAATATTAGTTGAAATATCTGGGCTACATCTTTTTAAGCTGCAAAAATCTAGACAAGCAGCAGATGACAGCAAACAGATACAAAACACTTCCTTGGCTGCCATCTAACAATACTTTGAACTTTTGCAGCCTAGTTCTGCAAGCCCTTTATATTCCCAACATTTTTCCCCTTTTCTTTTCAGACTTCAGTTGTTGTTCTAAAATTTAGAACCTAAATACTTCAAAAACCAGAATAAAACTTCCTTCTGCTGTGACTGTTTTAAATATCCATGTGTACAGACACATTTTAATTTTACTATATTGAGCTTCATAAAAATACTATCATTCAAAGCCATCTGCATCAATGATCTCTGGCTTCCAAAATGGCAGCTGTGACTGGTTGATCCTGCCCCTTTTTATATCCAAACTCCTGTTCAAAAGAGGTGGAACTTTGATCGTCAGATCAGACCCACATTTTGAAGCTAATGGCCATCACTGTGACAATCCCTCCTTAAATTGATAAAACATGATAACTGTTAAGTTTGCATGAAGAGACAGACGTGGAGTGCTTCAAGCTCTTTGTTTATTAGTGACTACAGCTCAGAACGAACCCACTTTGGCTGGGCTGCGGCTGCTACTTATAGCCAGCAGCCGCAGTTGCCAGCCAATCAGAGTGCAGGGTTTTCCCGCACTTTTTAAACCAATCATTTCTTACATTTTACAAGAACAGTTCAAACTAAACCAATGACTTTAAACCTGCATACATAACAATAACTATGTAAATTAAAACACTACTGTATGAAAAGGAAAGCTTAAATAACTCTAACTGGGGAAAAAAAGGATGGGATGTAGAGATGATGAGGAGAATAAAAAAAATCATGTACAAAGAAAGAAGAAAATTTTAAAAATTGAAAACTCAAAACAAACCCCAAGAAATCCCAGGCTAAGAAATGTCACTAGTTTAGGAATCCTTCAATATAACAGTCATAATTTGAATTGATACAATTCAGCGTAATATACTTTATAAATATTGAGTTAAACCCATTCAAAATCATAGTAGCTTGTCTCCACAAAATAGTAAGATGTAAATCATGGTTTACAAACCAGAATAGTTAGATTCACTGATTGCACTAAGCCCAAACTGAACTGTTATAAATGAATAAGATGTGTAAACCTAGCCCATTTGTGTGACACATGACAGGGTCAGATTTACCTTCCCATAATGAAGTGCTATCTAAGTGGTAGAAAAGAATATTGCAACCTAGTCCTGTAATACATGATAAAGGCTTATTTCTAACAAAATCCATGACAACATGAATTCTAGTGACAAATAGAATTTGCCTAGTATTCAGGGGCATGATCTAGGCCATCAAAGGAGGGATTAAAATGGTGGAAGCCAATAGGGCAGGGCTGTCAAACTCCTGGCTCATGGGCCATGCTGGCCAAACCCACGCTTGATTTACTAAAGGGGGAAAAGTCATGATATGTCAACTGACGCTGCCATGATGATGCGTGTTTGAACCCCTGCACTAGGGAGTTTAAGCTTCAGCCCTGTTTAAAATGTGTCTTTTGTATTGCATGCACATACTAATGTGTCTACCATTTTCACGTCATTGATATCCTTTCCCTATTCTCCTTTTCACATTCATTGTTTTCTGCAATAAACAAATAAAACCTCTCTGAAGAAGTTGGGAGATTACGCTTAGTTTTTATTTTTTAATGCGAAAGTATGTTAAGAAATGTCTTAACATTGGCCTTCTTGCAGCATACCAGGCTCTTCACACAGAGATGTTTTTCTATTTTGCACTTCCAAGAATGTTTACATGCCAAGGAACTCTCACTCCAATTTGCTTTGAATAATGCTATAATACATTTTTCTCCTCAATTTCACACTTTCCAAAGCACCGCTCAAGCTGGGTGATCTATTTTGATTCACCTCTTGGTTTCAATGTGGATGAAAAAATATACCTATGTACAATTTGAATAAATAGGACTCACATTTTTCTTATTCCATGGTTTTTGTCCATGGATTTTATTATTATTATTAAAATGAAGTTAATTTCTGTCTCCTAATGCCTATCTACAAATATGCACATATAAATATGCAAATGTTTCTTCCTGTACTTACAGCAGTTGGTTCTCCATATAAAAGATATTAAACAAAGGAGGTTTGGGGCAGTTTTAATCTTTCCTTTCTTTTTGTTACTTTTGCATTTTAATATTTAGTATCAGATGAAATATATTTAAAAGAATAGGCCACCTAGCAAACATTTGCTATCTTTATAAAAAAATTTTTTAAAAACCACACTATTAAAACAAATCAATACTCAGCTCCAAGCGCAGATGATATCTTATTTTTTAAAACAGCTACATCAAACAGATAGACAGCCTCTATTTGCATAAATCAGTCCTGTCAGATGGTGTGTTTTTAGTTCAAGGGGAGGAAATTAATTGCAAATGCCATGTAGATAATTTGTGCTATAGGACCAGACACCTAGGATTAGGATTTTGGTTAAAAGGACAAATCTTAAATTAATGCATTTTCTTCCCATTAGGGTTAAGTATAGAGCTACTTCTCAGTGGGGTATTAATTGCTTCTCTTTGGCAAAACTCTTTCTAATAAGGATGCACTGGAAGGGGTATAACATCAGCACAGTGTGGAAAGAATTAGATATTCAGCACCTGGTTGGTACCAAAGCAGATTCCATGGTGGGGTACTTTGTGTGCCACTTTGAAATCTGAAGTGGGGGAGGAAGTATTATAATAATCCATCCCACCCTATGAAAGACCTCAAACATCCCCTGCATTTATTTCAACAGCATTTATTTATTTCAAGGGATCTGGAAATGGTCATTACTTTCACAGTGCCATAAAGTATTATATACGCGTTTGCATATTTATTTTAAATTTCAGACCATTTACTAAGCTGAAACAGGACCTTGATGTGATTAATTAGAAATATTAACAATGTACCTTACTGCTAAACATGAACAAGGCAGTTTAACTTTAAAGAGGGAAAGAAGATGAAAAACAGCACCAAAACAGATTGGTTCAGTGTTCTCCTTTCTCTCTCCTTGCACTCAACGAGGCCTAGGAGGAACCAAAAAATTGTGTTCTTATAAACTTGGTTACCATAAATTAGCTTCAGGAAGACTCTTACAATGGACTTGCCTGGGAAGTCTGGATGAGATCAATACCAATAGCCATTTCACAGTACTTTACAGCCCTCTCTAAGTGGTTTACAGAGTCAGCATATTGCTTCCAACAATCTGGGTCCTCATTTTACCCACCTCAGAAGGATGGAAGGCTGCGTAAACCTTGATCCTGGTATGATTCGAACTGCCAAATTGCAGGCAGCTGGTACTCAGCAGAACTAGCCTGTAGTACTGAATTCTAACCGCTGCACCACTGCAGCTCTAAACAAATTCTATATATTCTGCTATCACATATTTTAAAATTGAAATGTTGTGGAAGGGATTGAACCACCTATAAAGATAGCATAAAAAGGGGGATTTTTATGTAGAAAACTTTCTTATACTGTCCAAACATGGAGATGATGGAACTGTGCCCAGATAGGGATCAGTGGCAGATGTTTCCAATTAATATTAACTACAGCAGTGGGACAGAATACCCTTCATCAATCTGAGTCTTTTCAACATGAATATGCAGGTGGGAATAAGTGTGATGAGTGACCAAACATGTCACACTTTGGGTCAGTAGTCTTCAGGGCCTTATTCCGATATTAAGGACCTGCCTTTTGACATAAACCTCTCATATCTCTTAACTGCAATCAAAAGTTAAGCCACGTGTATGTTGCATGTTGCAGTAAAGGTTTTCATGTTGCAGTAAACAGGTATAAAACCTTTATCTAGGCCAGAGCTCTAGAGTAGAGGTCCCCAACCCTGAGGTCATAAATCAGCACTGGGCCATGGCATGCCAGCAACTGGGTAACACAAGCAAGTGAAGCTCCATCTGCGAAATACGGGCAGCATGCGAAACCATGCACCCTCTGGTCTGTGGAAAAACCTCTCTTCACGGAACTGGTCCCTGTTAAAAGGTTAAGGGCTTCTGCTCTAGAGTTTAAATTCTAGGCTTTTTTTCCCCACTGCTCCTTTTCAGCTGTTCTCTTCAAGGCCATGGAGAAAGTTGGAATTTGTTGACTTAATAGCTTGGGGACTATTGATTTGTGTCTTAGCAACTTTTCTTGTAACGGTATGAAGCTCACTATGTTTTTGTGGTAAGCATTGCAGAAGGCTTGATTGGGCCTGAATGACCAATTATTTCATCACTGAATCTCCTCCTGGGAGGCTCCCAGCTACTACTTCATCTGGGTTGATATTTCATACATTAAAATGCATGCACTTTAATGATGTTTTTAAATATAGTAATAAGTTAATATGAAATACAGATGATTAAAATGAATGATAACTTATGTTATTTACTAATAAGAGGGATATTAATATCAAAGGTGGAGCTGAATTTGAAATAGAAATATGTATTTTATATATATGTATATCTTCTTTTTTGTTTCTCGTTAAAGAATTTAATGTGTATGTGTAAGGGAATGTACCAAGCAGAATTCAGTTGATAGCTATGTTAGAAAATGAATGTCATATTTGTGAAGGTGTATTTTAAATGTTAAATAATAATTGAATAGATAATAGTTAAAAGATATAAAGGTGTTATAACTCCAGCCTTAGCAACCACAGGTCAAAATATGTACAAGGGGAAAAAAGAGTATGAAATTGTAAACAGGACAGATGAAAGTGTTAAAATATTAAATGGAAAGATATGGAAAATTAGAAAAAGAAATGTAATTGAAATTAGAAAGGAATGGAATAATTAAAAATATGATTATAGAAAGCAGAGAAAGGTAAAAGCTATGGAAAAAATTGTGAAAATGGATATAAGATATGGATTAGAATACATAAGATGAATATGTAATTGAATTTATGTCTGTATGGAGAAGTGACAACCCGGGAGCACACTGTTCTCAAAAAAAGATGTTTTATGTTCTTTATGTATTTGTTTGTCTATGTTTGTCTTTAGAAAATAAAAAAAATATTTAAAAAAATGCATGCACTTAAAATTATCCCCAAATAACATCAGAAAACAGTACATAGGTTTATATAAAAAACATTGTACGAATACCAGAAAACTGATTAGAATATGGCCTCAGCAATCAATAAATACTCACCAGATATTTTGGATGGTAAACCCAAGAATTTTCAGCTGTCATGAGAAAAAGAGTAGGATCCCTAGAAACTACTGTGAGGAATAAAAAGAGGCAAAGCTTTTTAGGATTTGGATTCAGAAAGGAATAGAAATGTCAAGATGGAGCTAAAAGACTCCTATATGCAAGAGAAACAGCTACTCAGAAAGGTCTGGCTTCTGGATAACATTTATACAATTTTAGGCCCTTTCAGATAATTAGCTTTTTTGTCATCTAATCCAGGTTAAAATACATCAAAAAATTCCTTGGACTATCTTTGGATTTATTTCAGATTTCTGGTTGAGTAGGCATGAGGAAAGTGCCTCTGAAGGAGAAGGATAGAAAGCTTGTTCGGATTTGGCTTAGAAAATGAGAGGAGGAGAGGAGAAATTGGATGCCACCTTCTGTCTGTTTCTCATGCTACAAACAGGGAAGGAAAGAAAAAAGATAAGCAAAGCCATGCCATCTTTTTCTCTTTCTGTCTTCCTGTTCCCTCCCTGATGAAACTCTCTAACATCCAAATGGTTTTGGGAACATCCCTAGGAATCTGGCTGTAGGGCCATCTCAATCTTTAAAATCTCTTTATTGTCTTTAAATTACATTTCCTAGAAAGGAAACATCTGAAATATATTTGAATTGCTTGCGGTGGCAAGACTCTAGGTACAATGTGATTTGATTATGAATGGGTTCATCTCACACGAAACCCAGGACTGCACCTTCATCTCATAAGCCTCTTAGAATAAAGAGCAAAACTTAATTAGAATTCATTTGAGATGCAGCAGCTATAGACATTTTTCCTCAAAATGCTGCAGGCGAGGAATGTTTTATATAGGTACATTTCTTCTCTTTTTTTCTTTTTAAAGACTGAAGTGGAAGCGGTGGATAATATATATCATACTAGAATACAGAAAAGACATTCTGGATAAGGCTGCAGGATGGCCATTGGGCTCAGATCAAATATATATTTGGCTTTTTAAGAAACTTGCTGTCTGACACTTTTAATTATTCTGTTTTTAGACATTGCTTTGGAGTTGTTTTGTGATAGATATGACATTTGTCAATTTCATTGAACATAGAGTGAATGATGTACAAGGAATGAACTTATCTTGGGCATAATTAGCAAGCTTGGATACTATTTCTGGATTTGTTAGATCATCATTGCTTTGGAGTGTTGACTCTATTAAAAAAAATACAAGAGTCAACTTATCAAAGAAAATAGATGGATGGAGAACGTTGCAAGTATACAAGACAGTTGAAAAACCAAAAGGGACATTGGAAGTATATCTGAAAGGCAATGAAGAGGAGAGTGCACTGAAACTGGTACACCATGAATACCAAAGAGACCAAACTGGCCTGCAAGAACAGACAAAAGAAAAAAATAAAGAATAGAAAAGAGATACAAGAAGATAAAGTATTACATGGCCAGTACATTTAAAAATAGTAAGTCAAGCAGATAACAACAAGATCTGGCAATAGCTAGGCTCAGGAAAGTTGGAAAAAGGGACAGAGCTGGCTGTACAAGTCCAAGCCTTAAGAACAAAAACATAGAAAGTCAGAATTAACAGCAAGAGATGGCAAATATCAACTCTGCAAAAAAGCTGTAGAAATAATGGACCACCGAGCCACCTGCTGCAAGAAGATTGCACAGACTGACTACAAAGAGTAGTATGACAAAATCACAAAAATGGTGCATTGGAATATCTGAAAGACATACTGTTTAAGTGCAAGCAAAAACTGGTGGGATCACAAAAGAGAGAAAGTAATACAAAATAAGGAACCTAAAGTGCTATGGGACTTTAGAATTCAAACCAAAAGTACCTGCTATATCACACCCCAGACTTAACAACTGTTGATAAGAAAGGGGAAAAAAATCTGGATAGGGAACACGGCAGTTCTTGAAGACAACAGAATAGAAATAACTGTAGAAAAGCATAAAGTCCAAAGACCCACAAATACAAGTAGAATAACTGTGGCAGAAGAAAGCAAAGAGAGTACCAACAATGATAGGCACCTTGAGTGCCATTCCAAAACACGACTTGAATACCTTTGGCATTGACAAAATCCTCATCAATCAATTGCAAAAGGCAGTTTATTGTGTGAGAATGGGTAGAAAGTTACTCTTTTATAAAAGAAATTGAATTGTATAATAAAATGCTAATGACTCTTATTGCAAGATTCAGCAGCAAAGCCACTAACTATAAAGGAAGAACAAATGTGTGTCAGCTTGACCAGAAGTGTGGCCTTGCTGTGAACAGACTGTAAAAAACAAAGATAAGATAAATCCTGTAGTAACTGAACAAAAGGAAGTCATGTTTGTCATGAATGCAGAAGGTGTTACTTGTTTGGAAAGGATGTGTTTGTCACTTATGCAGGAGGTGTTTCTCAAGCACATAGACAAAGTGTCAGCCTTCAAGATTTCCTTCTTTTGCTTTGCATCTTTTGGCTGTCATAAGTAATGGGGGGAGGAGGGGGGACTTGATTATGGGAAGTGAGCTGGAGGTTTTGTTAAGAAGTATATCAGTTGGGGGGGGGGGTTCTTGCTTTGCTTTCTGTCTTATGCTATGTGCAGCCGCAGCTCTTTATCAAAATATGCCAAGGTCAACGGACAGAGGCCTCATCACCACCTGGAGATGCCCACATGACGTTATCCACAACTTATAATTGGGTAGCCTGCTTGAACTATTGTGGGTGGGAACATTACCATCACTTTGTATATGTGATTTTCGTGCTCATTCTCTCAGATTCAGAATTCTTTTGTTGCTACCACTTGATTTCCAGTAAAAGATATCTTTTCTCTAATTCATGGAGTCTAAGTATTTCTTTCTTGGATTTTGAATGGAGCACTACCTGACACAAAGGGAACTGGGAGGGATCTCAGGCATGGTCTATATTGATTGGAACTGTATCAAAGTATTGTTTGAAACCCTGAGCATTCTCTTCATGATCTCAATCCACTTTGGAAAGAGACGTGAAGGCCTGCCTTTGCAAACACATTTTAATAAACTTCCTTTGTTTGTACATCAGAGTTGTCTGTCAAGTTAATGAGGATAAAATAAAATTTGGAATATCTTAAATCTCACAATTGGAACAACTCACATCCTTGTGATACTAGTTTTAACACCATCAAAGGACAACATTTGCCTATCCCAGATCCTTGGGAAGGACTTAACAGGCGGATAAAATGCCAAATCTACTCTAAACATTTGGCCAACTATGTGACCAACCACAGTAATCATTTTGTTCTCAAGATCAGCCATGTGTACAGGGCATTGCTTTTATCTAGTCATAAAATAACCAGAGTGTGAGCAACTATCTGAAGGGTCTCTTGATATGTTGCAGATCAGTTTTGTTTTGATTTCAAATAAATCAGAACAAATGTAAGGGGAAAAAAAAGAAAATTCAGTTGTTGAAATGAGCAAGTGTAAAATAACCAGAGATGACTACAGTCAATTATAGAATGGCCCATAATCATAAAATATAATTATATATTCTGCACTATAACATACTGGTAATATGAATTTTAAAAAAAAACAGCACTGGCTTAACCATACAAATGAGACAATGAGTTAGAGAATATTATTCTTCTGAGTTTAGTGTCCTCCTTTTGGAGAGGGTTTCTGACAATGGGAAATTTGGAAATTTTAGAAATATGTTGTTCATATTTTTGTATTCTTCCAAAATGCCAAATTGCTTTAAAAACTTGAAGGCCATGTTTCCTTTTTGAATATTTGGAGGATCTTTTATTTCAGATTGTTATTTTATATTTTATTTGGGATTTTCCCAATTTTTAGACATAGTCTTAAAAATAAATAAAAATAAATAATTTTTTCTAAGTCATGTATAATTTTACAGCATTATGTTCTTATTAGTACTATTTTGCTTGAAAACCCCAATATTTTAGTCTACAACTAAGTCTACAATATTTTAGTCTACAACCATTTGATGTGATTTTCTTGAACACTTTTTTTTCCAGTTCTCCAGATCTCTTGCACCATTTTTTAGACGTGATAATCCAAAATCCAAAATACATGATTTAAAAGGGATAATCATAAATACAGTCATGATTTAAAAGCTTTAATTCTTATTTTCTTGAAATGTTTTGAATAGTGATTGATTCTGTTTTTCACTGCCAATGTTTTATGTTTCAGCACACATTGATAGATATTTATTTCCTTAATAATAAATGCAATTAGAGCTTCAGTTCCAGTTGGCAATTAATATCCTTAGTGCACTTCCCTTCAGCTATCAGCAGAGGAAGCCCTGCCATGCTATTAATAAGATGCCAAAGAAAGAAGATTTTAAAGGAATTTTCTTTCTCCAACAACGTCCCCAATTTTAATGGTCCCTTGAGAAGAACACAGTGTACTAAGTGAATTAATGGGTACTTACTTAGCAACTTATTTATGCAAGAAAATCATTAACTAGGGCCACTTCCAAGTGTTCACACTGCTGTTTGTTCATTTGATTAGTTGTTCTTATGATAGCTGCAAACATAAGTTTGTGTAAGGTTTTTCTCAGGCACAAATCAGAACTAATTCCCAAATGTTAAAATTTTCTCCCCTCTGGGTTTGTAAGGCTAAAGGGAATTAAGTTCTCTTTTTTTTCTTTGCAAAAAGACCATGGTTTAAGTCAAAAGTTCATGGTAGGAGTCAAAATAGAAGAAAGTGTCAATTGAGGAATCCTGGGCTGGTAGTGGGCATGTAAACATTGATATTTGTCTAAAGCACACTGTCTTTTTATCTCTTTCATCTTCATGTATTTGCACACATTGCATTAGCCCCACTGTCAAACACTAGCTTAAACTTCCATCAACTCTTTAAATACACCCTTCCTCTGTACCCAGAGCTAGACATGCAAAGACATCATTCACAGAGGCCCAGTCTCTTCTTGGACTTAAAGCTCAAAGGTGCCACCTGTGGTTCAGAAGGCCTTTGCATCAATCCATGTGGTGTGTCAATTGTGCCATTACCAAGTCAGGGGCTTCTTCAGCAAAACACTCATAGTTTGAATTGTTGCAATGAACTCTACATGTAGCTTTCCCTGAAAACTACTTGGAAGTTGCAACTGATTCAGCATGCAATGGCATGAGAAATATGTGATACCTTTGCTTTGTGGACTATACTGATTCCCAGGAGGCTACCAGGTACAATTCAAGGTACCAATATATGAAAAAACATAGTGACCAAGGCAGATGCACAGTCACGCCACTGGGAGCCCGAAGGAGAGAAAAGTACCAGTAACTAAATTCAGAGACAAGAGTAGAAGTAACAAACGTAACAAAAATACATAGATTAGGTCCTAGGGATCTACAAAGTAGAAGCTTAAGGATTCGGACAAAGGCACCTGATCCAGAGCAAGGGGCTCCCACCAGGGTCCAGGAATCACGTGGCTTCCCTTTGTTGGGTAAGGCGATTGAGCATTCCAGTAGGATTTAGTCAAAAAATCACAAATTTTTCAGCTGCCTGGAGATGAAAAAGCTGCCTAGTGAAAATAAGCTACCTGGTCTAAAGAAGCTGCCTGATCTCAGGAGAGGGAAGCCGATGCAGGGAAAGAATGAGCTGTGGGTTTGTGGCAACCGCTGGCAAGGACTGCAAGCTTAGAAGCGACCCACCCGCGGGTGAGTGTCTCCCATGGCTCCATATAGATCGGTGGTGCATTTTTCAAAGGGAGAAAGGAGCAGGTGAATGGCTCAAAGATTTACTGTGGACCCGAGTTGGAAACAACTTAAAAAGTGAACACTCCAGAGTGGAAGGGATGAGTGTGGAGATTAAGCGGCAGAGGCTTAATTTATTTTTTTTACCCTCTAACTCTGGAAGTTAAATGGCAGCTTGAGAAAAGAGTGATTAAAGGAGGGGAAAAAAAGGGGGACGACTAGATGAGAAGAAGAGGTGTGAAGAACATTTTTATTCAGGAAAACTGCCTTTTGAAACTGAGATTGATTGTGAATTCCGATGAAGGAAGAACTGGAATAATGTCTACAGTCTCCATTTAAATCAAATCACCAAAAATCAATCACCTGAAGCCATTTCAAACAAAAGAAACCACTTGCCTTCCAACTCCACCTCACCAAGATTCCCTGGGTAAAGACTCCCTGAGCGGAGATTTCCTGTCAGCTGAATAGTCCTTCTTAGAGTCCTTCCCACTCTGTGAATCACATATCAGCAACAATTAACCCTTTACTTGCTGACTCTCATTATCTCAAAACTTATAACTTTTCTACCTCATTACCTATATCAATGATTAGATAATCAATTTCTATAAAATAATTAATTTATCATTGGTTTAATTGATTTATTGTTTTAATTGATTAGTGTGATTAGAGTGTTTAGTGCAAATGGTGTGATTACTGTTTAGTGTAAAAAAAATCAGGATTCATGTAATTTAATTAATTAGTAAACTTAGTGATTTAGAGAATTTAATTGAAAAGTGTTATTAGTGATTAATGTAATTAATTGATTAGACTGATTGTTGCTTAGCATAATTATTTGACTAGAGAGATTATTGTAATTGATTAACTGGTGTGATATTGGCTATATTGATTACCCAAAATTGTTCATTAAGCAATTTAATCAACGTACTATCTCAACAAACCCAATGCTGTAACAAATCTGGGACCAACAAATTTGCTGTAACAAATCTAGTAACCAACAATACTAGACTTAACAATTGCCTCGATCTCATATTTTGCAATAGTTTGAATTCAATTTACTGAATACAAATTATAGAACCCTTTTCCAACAGTGACCACAACATGATTGACTTTTGTCTCAACAAACGTCTGCACAAAAATCACCACAATGACGTGATCCCCATTTATAACTTCAAAAAAGGGAACTATGATCTTATAGACAACGATCTCTCATCCCTTGATTGGCAATCTCTATTCACTGGATGCAATACTGTTGAAGACCATTACAACATATTTTTACTTGAAATCCAAAGAGTCATCAAACTATATGTACCAATAACAACTCCCAAAACAAAAAAGCCCCAGATTACCCATAACAATAAGGAAGCTTCAATCCAAAAAGAGATCACTTTGGCGAAAAAACAAATCTGGTCACGATGCCAACTTCAAAAGCCGATACAAAAATTTATGCCACCAGATCAAGACTGAATGCACCAATTATCACATTAAACAAGAGGAAAACTTTCTACGCACCAATTCCACCTGCGCTTTCTACAATTTTGTAAACAACAAACTAAAAGAGTCAAGGTCCATCCCACCACTGAAAGGACCTAATGGTAAAGACTGTAACGATGACACCATTAAAGTCAACCTCTTTAACACATTCTTTGGCTTAGTATTTGTAAACAGCAATGGATCATGCCCAGTATTTCCTAGTCAAACCACAGACAACTACAACGATCTAATAAATATAGAATTTACAGAAGACAATGTTGAAAAAGCACTATGCAATCTAAAACCATTTCTATCTATTGGACCGGACAGAATATGTGCCTACTTCTTAAAAAAGCTATCTGCTGCCATAGCCAAACCTTGAAGCATAATCTTTGAAAAATCTTTCAGGACCAGCTCCTTGCCAAACCTATGGTCACTAGCCACAGTCATCCCCATTTTCAAAAAGGGAGACCCCAGCCTAGTAGAAAATTACAGACCAATCTCCTTATGCTGCGTCAACTGTAAAGTCATGGAATCAATTATTAACCAATCCATTATCCTCCACTTAGAGACAAACAACCTACTCTCTAATAAACAATTTGGTTTCAGAAAAAAAACTATCCTTTAATCTGCAACTCTTACACTGCAAAAATATATGGACTACACAACTCGATCAGGGCAAAACAATAGACGCAATCTACATAGACTTCTGTAAAGCCTTTGATTCAGTGGTACATGACAAACTACTATTAAAACTAACATCTTATGGTATCTCTGGACACCTGCATAACTGGATACTCTACATAAATGACATCTGTGATCATATTAAGAGCAATCGCGTTCTCTTCACTGATGATGTAAAGCTATTCAACACCACAGAATTCTGCTACCCTTCAAAAAGACCTTGACTATGTTTCAGAATGGTCAAACAAATGGCAACTTCAAATCTCAACAAATAAATGCTCTGTCTTACATATTGGCAAAAAAAAAATCAGAAAGTAAAATACAAGCTGAATAGTCAAGACCTTGTTGATGATCCAAACTCTGTCAAGGACCTTGAAGTACTCATCTCAAATGATCTAAGTGCTAGAGCCCACTGTAACTACATAGCCAAAAAGGCATTAAGAGTTGTTAACCTAATCCTACGTAGCTTTTTCTCTGGTAATATGTCACACTACTAACTAGAGCATACAAAACATTTGCTAGACCAATACTTGAATACAGCTCACCAGTCTGGAACCCACATTACGTATCTGATATTATCACAGTAGAGAAAGTCCAGAAATATTTCACAAGGAGAATTCTCTACTCCTCTACTCATTGCAGAATACCTTATGCCACCAGACTTGAGGTTCTAGACCTAGAAAACCTAGAACTACACCGGTCCGATCTAAGTATAGTATATAAAATCATACATTGCAATGTCCTACTTGTCAATGAATACTTCAGCTTCAACCACAACAATACAAGAGCACACAACAGATACAAACTCAAGGTTAACCACACCAAACTTGATTGCAGGAAATACGACTTCAGCAACAGAGTGGTCAATGTCTGGAATACACTATCTGACTCTGTGGTTTCTTCCCCAAACCCCAAAAACTTTAACCTTAGACTGTCTACTATTGACTTCACCCCTTTCCTAAGAGATCTGTAGGGGGCGTGCATAAGCACACCAAAGTGCCTACCATCCCTGTCCTATTGTTTCTTTTATTTTCTTATATGTATCCATTATTTATAATTACGTTTATACTTATACCTATTATCTTGTAAGCAATTGACTAATCAAATAAATAAATAAAATAAAATTGTTACCTATAAAGCCAAATGTCTATGGAGATTCTCACTCATCCAGGTCATGTTTTTTTTTTCCAAGAAGCATCTGGACTTCCTTGTTTTTCTTTGGAGACGTTTCACTTCTTGGATGAGAAGCAAAATGTCTTCAGAGAAAAACAAGGAAGTCCAGTTGCTTCTTCAAAAAGCACTTTTGGGACTACCTATAAAGCCCTTCTTGGTATTGGTCTTGGTGTCTAAAGGACTGTCTTCTATGACTTCTTGCATCCTGTATGACATCCTTCTCAACTGCAATACATGCCCTCTGGAACAACATTACCACTGAATTCAACAGGTTCCCCTCCTGACCATATTTAAAAGAACTCTGAAATTTTGGGTCTTTCTCACAGAGTTAGATTGAATGGTGGGTCCTTGGCATAGGCTGGCTTTATAATAGACATTTTTTCCTCCTCTGGATATCTGTCATGTTTTACTTGTATTTTTAAAATATAATGATGCTATTTCCATACAAGTTTTAAGGAGTTGGATGGCTAAATAAAGAAATAAGAATAGGAAGTAAAATAATAATGGTAAACCACTTCCTTATCCTTCCCACATCCCCCTACAGTTATACAGAATACCAGTGAAATCATCAATACTTGAGCTCAACTTGGAAAAAGTATTTTATTATTATATGTCTTACACAATGAATCCACAATAGGGTCAAGTTAGGTGTAAACCATGAAAGAGGGGGAAAAATCATTACTCTGACTGCATAGTTTTCTTTTAAAAAAACCTGTTGGCCCTTTTTCCATATTATTTGATATTCTGCAATTGATCTTTGTAGAATACTTTGGCCTGTAAAGATCCAGGATTTGTGTTCTGTGAATATACTTTCACAAAAGCTGTACAGAGGCTGCAGTAAGTGAGAAGAGAATAAAAACAGAGCTAATGATTATTTGAGCAGAGCCAAAGGTATGTCAGCGGATTCAGCTCTTCAGATATGTACACCCTTATAAATTAAGTCAATGCTTTTAATTCAGGATGTACCTGTAACAATTATGCCCTTATGTGGTTGATTTGTGCTTGCCAGCAGGAAATCAGGACAGAAGGAAAAAAGAGAAATGGATGCTTGTGGTCTTGGTTTCAAAGCTAAAAGGAATAAAGGAAACAAGGGGAAAAAAGAATCTTATGGTATTGAACAGAATTTGCATGGTATTACTGCAGAGATTGAGTACCACAAAGCAAAGAACAAACAGCCAGGTTCTGGTGCATGTGTTCATTAAGCAGAATTAGAATATAGTGTTATCCCCAGGCAGTGTTAAATTTCTTTGAGAAGAAGTTGCCAATATTCAGTGGAATCTTTAGTCTGCAGCTGTCCATAATGCCCTACAGTGATAAATGAATAGTGGGGTGTTAAATTGAAAGTGCAGAAAACTGCATACTTCAGGAACAGTAGATAGCCTAGGAAAAAAATCCTGTTACAATAAAAATATCTCGGAAGGATAGTGAAAAAGTTCTAGCTTTCCCCACCCAAGCTTTAACAGACAGTTGAAAAATACCAAAGCTAAATATTACTGTTGCTATGCATAGTAATCTATAAATATTCTAGAGTTTGCACATTTATTTTGATTCGGATAACAATTTTTGTGTGTGTGTGTGTGTGTGTACGTACACACACACACACACACACACACACACACACACATATGCCAAGACATACATACATACATACATACATACATACATATATATGTATGTCTTGGTGTATTCGGGTCTTGTCCCATGTAAGATTGAGAATACCTTGGCGACATTTCAACGAGATCCCACTCGCCATCTTCAGGCTGGTCTTCGGCTTTGTGCTTGTGCCAGCAAAGCGTGATCTGAGCTGCCTTCTCTCTATATTTGTAGATTTTCACGGGTAAAGGTATGTAGGTCTTGGTGTATTCGGATCTTGTCCCGTGTAAGATTGAGAATACCTTGGCAACGTTTCGACAAGATCCCACTCGCCATCTTCAGGCTGGTGTCTTCGGCTTTGTGCTTGTGCCAGCAAAGTGTGATCTGAGCTGCCTTCTCTCTATAAATACTGGAGGGGAGGTGTGGTGTGCTGGCTCTGCTGTAAGTGGGTTGGTTGGCTGTGTTTTTGGCTGTGTTGTCGCTTCTTGATTGGTTGATGGAATTGGTGTTTGCTGAATGGTTGGCTTTTTTGTAAGAGCCTGTGTGGCTGAGGTAGTGGCTGTGTGTCCTTCAGCCTTTTGTGTTTTAGCTACCTGGGCTGTGTGATGACCTTCTGAGTTTTACTGTTGTGACATCCTGGGTCTTGTGCTGTTATCTACTGGGTCGTTGTCTGTGTTGCAACCGCCTAAGGTTTTGTGTTGTAATCTCCTGAGTTCCATGATGTAGTATCCTGGGTGGAAGGCTGTGATGTGACATTCTCAATCTTACACGGGACAAGACCCGAATACACCAAGACCTACATACCTTTACCCATGGAAATCTATGAAAACAAATATATATATATATATATATATATATATTCTTTAACACTAAATACTCTTACATCCTCTGCCATCATTCATATTGCTTGCAGATCAGAGGAGGTATTCAGCAGGTTCTGACCAGTTCTGGAGAACCGGTAGCAGAAATTTTGAGTAGTGTGGAGAACCAGCAAATACCACCTCTGACTGGAGATTTTACAGTATCCTTCCTTTGCTACACCCACCAAGCCACGCCCACAGAGCCAGTAGTAATTTTTTTTTAATCCCACCACTGTTGCAGATCCTAAAAAATTGTAGTAAGTCTATACTTATACTATACTTACATAGACTATACTTATAGATAAGACTACATGGACATTTCTGCACTAACATATTAGATATGACATTGATTTTCATTTCAGTTTTGCTTTTTGTACTTGTCTGAGGCAAAAAAGCTATTGAAACAGTGCTCATAAGTAGACATTAGCAAGTAATACTGTATTATTGTATTGCGTTCTGGGAATAATGTTATATAGGATTACTTTGTTAAAGAGGACAGAGTTCTAATTATTAAAGAATCTGATGGATGAAATAATTTAAAACAGCATCTTGTTCCCTACAGTAGCCAAACATGTGCTTGCAGGAAGTCTTAATCAAGTTTATTAAGAAGAAAGCAGAAGCACCAATTACTATCAAAGTTAGGTTGTCTCTGGTACTGAAAGCAATACACAGCCTTTTAAAGCCATTTAGGGTTCAGACAATAGAATGTCCATTGAATCACAGTCCTAAGGTGCAGCCATAATCTCTATCGGAAATTAAAATTCTTTCAGTCAGAACTGAAGAAGCTTCTTGGATGAGAAGTGAAAAGTCTTTAAGGAAAAACAAAGTCCAGTTGCCTTTTGAAAAAAGCACCTTTGGGACAACTGTGCCCTGGATGACTGAGAATCTCCATACACAATGCTTTCAGATATTCATCTAAGAATGTCTCCAGGTCTGCTAGAATGCAGGTGTGATGACCAGGGTCATGGCACAAAAGCAACAAAGTCACCACAATAGGTAAAGTCCCTTTAATACCTCCAACTTGGCCCCCAGTGTCCAGTTATCATCGGCTAGAGAAAAAACTCTCCCGAGAACAGTTTTTAAAGGGAAGAAATTCCATCCGAACCCAAAGTACATATACATTATAAATTAAAATCAACACAAACCATGCTGCAGCAATTAATGAGACAGGGCAGGATAAGGAATTGAAGACTTCTAAAGATAATGAAACACGCACAGTTGGGAGGATACCAGAACTCAGATAAGACTTGACAAACCAAAATAATTCATGTTTTGCTTCCAGCAAGGAGCTGTGCGCAAACACCTTCTTTATCCTGTTTTTTCAGCTGCAGCTAATGAAGGGAATCAGGGCCTTTTTTTCCCCCGTAATCCACATTGCTCCCTTATCCATTCATCCCTGTGTGCCCTAGGATGAAGAGGGGGTGGCCCTGGGTCTTCCTCTGAATGGACTGTGCCCTTCTCCAGTTTCCTCCATAACCACCGGAGCCACACTCCCACTCCCTGTCAGCTGTTCCACCTCTCCCTTGGAATCAGATTCCAACAGGGGCATGTCAGCGAGATGGTGTGGGGAACCAAATCTTGGTTGATCTTTCATTTTTAGAGAGACAAAATTTAATTATTTCTTACAACTGACCATCTTTATTTATTTAATTAATCCATCCATCCATCCATCCATCCATCCATCCATCCATCCATTTATTTTGTCAAACGCTTACAATATAATAAAAATAAGTATAAATACCTGAAATAGGAACTAATAATTGGGGACAATAGGACTGGGACGGTAGGCACCATTGTGCACTTATGTATGATTATCGTATCTTGTTAATGAACAATTCTATATATTCATATATTTTGCTTGATTTTGCATTTACCACAGGAAGGTGATAATTCAGATTTGATTATTTTTATAGTTTGGATTTAATAGGATCGACTTCATCTTGAAAACTTTGCCAATCACAATTTTTTAAAAGATAATGGAACTGTCATGAGAACTATGAAGGATGGAAACAAATCAAGGCCAGATGGCAATCCCATAAAGATTTACATAAAATTAGTTGCAGCGCTCTCAATAAGTACCTGTGCAAGATGTTAGTGCTAGTCTGGAGAGAAAAGAGAAAATCTTAAGAAGGCTAGAAAAAAAAACTATGAAATAATATTAAGATATAGTGAAGAGATGCCTGACAAAAGCAAATAACAAGACATCTCAGTTCAAAATCACAAGACGTTGATTAACTTTTTTTTTGTCTTTAGACCTGTTGTTATCTGTTAGCTCAATCTGCTTCCTAGGATGCTGGGAAAAATGAAAAGAAGGTCTCTTGAACTCCTATATGGAAGCATATAGCCTACCTAGCCCTTTCTAATTATGGCTATAATCACTGTTCTATGGTTTCTATTTGTAGCCTCAGCTTTTAATAAATAGATTATACAGCAGGAAATAAGGATATGAAACAACAAACAGCAAATATAACTAAATTAGAAACAGATCTGTTCTAGTTCTCACTAGCTAATCATGAATGCCTAACTGTAGTATATAAAGCTCCCAGCTAGAGTAGTTCCCCATAAATACTGTAGATATTTTAAGTCTGTTGAAATCCCTGAATATGAAAGAGTGTCTGTATGTCTATCTATGAAATATCTGTTGAATATTTCTACTTAGTATTCAAAATTCTGGTTTAGAGGTGTTTTATCCTATTATGACTGAAACACTGATGGTCTTTTATTATTACATAGTTACAAAAGGAACAGTTGGTAGCATATATAAAAGGAACAGGATGGCTGGCTGGCTGTAGATGGATGGATGGAGATGGATGGATGGATGGATGGATGGATAGATAGATAGATAGATAGATAGATAGATAGATAGATAGATATAGGAAAACCCATGGTGTTACATTATTTCATTTTGTGTTAAGATACTGTAAATATCTATCCAGCTTTCTTGACACCAGTGTAGAAGAGGTTTGCTTTTTCCTTCTTACAGGATTTTTCAACCCTTTCCAATCTAGCCCACAGTCATGGTACTCCCAGGTGGTCTCCTTCCTAAGTAATAACCAGACCTGGTCCTGCTTAGCTTCTAAACCTAGGCAAGGCAAGCTGCCTGCTGAGATACTACCCTCAATTACAGTATTGACAATTGTTTAAATTGGAGCAATCTCTTTTCTGAGATGAGCACTGCCAACAGAAACACCATTCTTCCAGATCCCCTAAGTTACTCCAGTCTGGAACTGACATGGCAAATTCATCCCTCTTGTTGTCTTCTAAAATAAAATAAAAATACATATCAAGGTTAAAAAAATATAGGAAAGTTTTTACAGAGATCTTTTGCTGTGGCTGCCCTGAGCAAATGGATCTTGTAAATGACAACATAATTTTCTCCACAATATCTTATTATGTAGAAAATTTACTAGGCTAGTATTCTAAACTGAATAATTCTTTAACCTGAATATTTCCATGACATATTTAAACCAATGAGAAGATTATTTAAATGAATAGGCAGTAGGGATATCTTGTTACTTAATTATAGTCTATTCTCTGAATTTAATTAATATTCAGCAGTTGGCATAATATGAACAATTAATTCTAGATCTTAAAAGCCACAATGAACCATTAAAATGGTAACTTTAGTATATCATGGGTTATAAAAGAACAACAGTTCCCATTTTTTCACAAGCTATTCATCTTCGGAGGAACAAACTTCTCTCAATGTGCAATATTAAGTTCTGCAATATATCTCAGGCTGAATTGTCCTGCTTTGAAAAGCTTATGTAGCTCCTTCAGATAAAATGGGATTCTTTCTGAAATAACTAAAATAACCTTTATGAGTAATTTGATCCTTCAGATGGCTACAAATTCTCTATTTAAAAAAGAGCCAGGCTGAAGATACCAGCTAAAGGAAGAACAGGCACGTGACTAATGGGTCTACTTTTGAATTAAAGGAAATGAGCCTCCAATCATATTGCCTTGGGGCAAGAATCTTTTATTTTGGTGGCTCTTTCCAACAATATGCTTTTACTTATTTCCAGCCTTCTGGAATGTTGGACAGAGATCATATACAAATGTCTGTCTCAGTGAAATAACATTCTGAATACTAAGCAGATTAAAATCAAATTTAGTGGTGGTTGGTGGAGAAGGTACAAAAGATGAGTAGAAAAGTTGAGTTCCAATCTGGTTAGGAAAAGCAAAGAAGGAAATCATGAAAAAATTCCCAGTGGGTATGGGAGATACTGACAGATAGCTACTCAAAATCTTAGCAACTGCTCCTTTCTAAGTCCCTTGTTCCTTCCTCCCAGTCACATGGTCCAGGATAGTGTGTATATAACCCACCATGTGTTTCCAGTATGATATATTCATGCAAATATATTATTCCTCCTGGGAAAACTGATGGGAAGAATTCCAGAATCTGAAATCTGCATTCTTTCCCTATGTTGTTTTGAATTTTATTACATAGGCAGAATTATTGTTTTTCTTATATTCCACTTTCCAATTTTATTTTGCTTCAGTAGGTTAGTTATTATTGGGGGTGAGCTCTATATTAATTCTTCATTTTTTAAAATCTAGGTTATTTTATATATTAGCAATTTCTATGTTCATATTTATTTTATCATGAAGTTTGATTAATGTTTGTATGTGTGTATCATAAGAGTTTTATGGTAACCAACTTCATGTTTGATTAAATTATTGTAATAGTTCACACTATATTGTTTTCATGACTTCAAAATAAAGTGATACTCTGACATGTTACTAAACTTCCCTTGCCTTATAATTTCAGATTTATTCCTTTTCTGGACATTAAATTATTATTATTTTTTTTGAATAAAAGTTTTTTATTTCAATCTACACATACACAACAATACATTAACAGTGTGGCATCAATATATCATACATTTTAATGTAAGCAAGTTTAATAATCTCTTAATATTCACATTCATATTAAGTCAAAATCCTTCCTTGCTTATTTTCAACATTTCAATACTCCCTCCTGATGCCAACCACCATATCAGTTAGACATACCTAATAATTTCATTATTTAATTTCCTCCTCAATTTTTTAAAAATAAAAATAAAAATCTCATTTGGCAAGCAGTATGGTTCCAGGTTTCAATACAATACAAACATGTCCATATTTACCTATTCATTTTGTTTGTTCAATTTCACATCACATTAACCTTATTAGTATTAAGTATTAAGCTTATCCAATTCCAATTCATATTATAACTTATTTCATTTGAGTATTCTCATATCTTATTTTACAATGTTATTTGAAATTCTCATCTCATTTCTATATTCATTTCCCAAATTACCTTTATCTGTCATATTTGCAATTTTATCAAACCTTAGTTTAATTCAGAATTGTCCCCTCTAATTATTAATTCGAGCCCGCCACCTTCAATCTACCTTGATACCATCTCCCTAATTACTATATAACACAAATATATATATATACTTTTTTTGTCAGATTCCGCATTAGATTTTCTCTATCACCTTATCAATCATCTATACATTACAAAAATATTAGTCTAATCAATTAATTATAGCAACTGATATTAATCCTTCCATAATAGTTCTCATTTCATCATCTTCCCCCCTTTTCTTATACTTCGTTAATCATCAACATAATTTTATTATAAATTCCCAATTCCATATTTATTCCATTAAATTCCATATCTAATATAGCAATAATTCTTTACTAACAGGAAAGAGAAAGAAAAAAAGAAAGAAACTAAAAGGAAAAAATCACATCAGTTACATACTTACCTATTTTCTATACTTAATCATTTATATCACACCTTATTACCTTGAGGAATCTCTTTCCTATCCTCTTTTTAAAATTTCACCCATTGTCTCTCGCTCTCTTAACAATATAGTTCCTTTTCATCCTTGTTTGCTTTCTGTTTCTCTTTATTTTCTGGTCCTTTCTTTTAATTCCCTTTTTCCCCATTCTTATTCCTCTCCATTTCTCATTCCAATTATTAACTTTTTCTCCCTCCATCTTTTGATTTTTCTTTTGAGTTTCCCTTATCAGCTTTTTCCCTCTCCTTTTTTCCATTTTCCAAACCATTTTCCCTTTTCTTATCACATCAGACCACACATTTTTAATTTTAATTCCTTTCCCCCCCCCTGCTTAAGTAATTGTTGATCCCTTTGTTCTTCCAAGCTGGCTTCTTCTTTGTTGAACTCCTCCCCCTCTGGTTTGCATTCTTCTTCTACATGCTGGGTCACCATTTCTAATTTCTGTAATTGTTGATAACTTTTAATGGATCTAGCCAAAATTAATCTTCAAAAATATTTATGATCAGAATAATCCTTTTATTGTAGAAATATAAACTTACATCATGTCTATGTTTTCTCTTAGGTACATCATTCTTTCAGGAGAGGGAGGAGAGAGAGCTAAAAACCAGAAATCAGTACCTTTTTATACTTAGTGGGAGGGGAATATGCAGTGATGCATCATGGAACTTGTATGCTTACTATTAGGAACAACAATGAACATTTTTTTCTTATATGAATAAAGCAGTTTGGCATTTTACCTTAAGAGTAATATGTAATTACCCATTTCAAATCTAGTTTTCATCATATCCCTTATGTCTTGCAAGTCCGCTCTCATTTCAACAAATAATTTCTCCATTATATCTTCTCCTTTTTTCTTTTCCTCTTCCCTAATTGATGTATTCAGTCCCAAAGTCCAGTATATTATTTCAGCCAGTATCTTTTAAGTTTATTTTCAAACAATCAATGTCCTTAAACCTTTGTTCCAAATTTTCAAGTGGCCCTTCCCAACTGTTCCCCACACTCACCGGGTGGTTCTATGTCAATATTTTCAAATATCTTCCCCTTCGTAATATTCTAATGTCACTTTCCAGGGTTTTTGTTCTTTATAATGGAATTTCTTTTATTTTCTTTTAAGTTCCAAAGTCCAATTTCTTAGAAAGACCAAACACTTTAAAAAAAATAAATAAAGATCACTGAAGTTTTCCTGTACCATCAGGTGGTGCTTTTGAGTCTTTTTCACTGTCCACTCATTTCTTAACTTTAATTTTTGTTGTTGAATATAGTACTTTTATTAAATTCACTAATTTCAATCATTAGCTATTATTTTTTCCATTTCCATACACTCAATTTCAGCATTTAGTTATGCCCTTTGAGAGCTCATAATCCAATAGTTATCCAGTTTAATTTCTAAACCTTTGTTGTGTTCAAATATTTTCCTTTAAATTTTATCCTCCAAGTTAATCCAATACAGTAATTCAAGCCAATTTTATAAAATCCAATTTCCTTCTCTCTCTCTTTGGTCTCAGCTTCTACACATTTTCCTCCAATATAGTCCTTTATTTTTAATACCAGGGTACCTCAAAATCCATGCGTTTTGCCTGGTTTGCACTCCACTTGCTACTTCTCCTCTCCAGCACAAACTTAGTTTCCCACGCTGTTCTTCCTCTTCATGGTGGCCATTTTAGGACCACTGCTACCTCTTGCCTTTGGAAGTGTTTTTTCCTGTCAGGGAGGGGAGTTGCAGCTCCCCTCAACCCTCCAGGTGATTCCCCATTTCTTCACCACCCTTTCAGGGTGGTTCTAGTCCCAATTGGGACCCTCCAGCAAGTTAGCTTGAAGCAAAAGCGCACACAATTGCGGATTCCTCTCCGACTGCGACGATGAGCAAACCGGAAGTCTGGACATTAAATTATTGTTGCTTACTCTTGATCATGCATATGTCTGGCTTAGCATGGTCTGGGTCTCATTTTCTATTTTTAAATCAATGTAGTTTGTTCAGTTCAACCTCAGGATTATTTCAGAGTTCAATAATTTATCCTTTTTATCTAAGATATCCTGGCTTGGGCTCCTACTAGACATGGCATCTCCAAAACAACTGAACCTTTCAAATAGCATCTCTATTTTTGTCACCTTTCCTAGGAAGACAGTCTGAGAAGTTAGGGAGGGTCCCTTTTGAACCCCTTTCTGTGCCCATTATACAACTGTGGGCTATACCCTTTCTTATCTGTTTCCTACGCTCCTCTCTCTTCCCCATTTTTCAAGGTCTTTCTCACATACCATTACAATTTTCACATTTCAGATACTGTATTCTTTCTCATTTTCAAGTCTGAGATTTTCCTATCCTGATGTCACTGCTGTTTACTAAACCATCTGTATTCAATATATTTATATGTAAACAATAAAAAATATATTTAAAAAACCCCAACCATGTGTTAGTTTTGAAGGCATGAAAATGTTCTTCATTGAGAATGTATTCCTAATGAGAATACACGATATGTGGGCTTTGGATAATGGCTGATCTTTATTCTTGACCAAGCAGGTGGAAATAAATTTGGATAGGTTTTGTGATTTGCAGTGTTTAGCATTTAGTTCTTACTTCCTTCTGGGCCTGTAATACATTTGTTGGAAAATTCCTGTGGGTAATTTCTATTCTAGTTTGTACTCAGCACACTCCTAGTCAATCCCTATGTCTAAATCAGAGCAAGCACACATGCCACTCAGTGTAGCTAGCAAAAATACAGCTTTATTTATTAAACATCAGCAAACATCAAAAAATATTCAACTGTCAAAACAGGATAAAAGACACAGAAAAGCAGGGAGAAAAATTCAACAGTCAAGAATTTACTGGAATGTGATTATTTCAATCTTAACAGTAGCAAAAGGGCCTTGGTGGCTCAGGCTGTTAAATGCCTGCATTTAAGTTCCAGCTGCCTACAATTACTGTAGGCTCGAATCCCACCAGGCTCAAGATTGACTCAGCCTTCCATCCTCTCAGGGTAGGTAAATTGAGGACCCAAGATTGTTGGTGGCAATAAGCTGACTTTGTAAAAATGCTGCTTAGTAATAGGCAGGCATATACAATGGAATGAAGGCTATTGCTGAGCGCACTGGGTTGTATCCCAAAAATTGTAAGCCGTCCTGAGTCTTCGGAGAAGGGCGGCATATAAATGTAATTAAATTAAAAAAAAAATAAAGATGAAAAGTAGTGCAAAAGATGATGCCCTTTTCATTTTATATCACAAAGGCAACCATTTGGTACAGAGCTCTCCAAACTTGGCAACTTTAAGACTGGTGGACTTCAAATCCCACAAGTCTTAAAGTTGCCAAGTTTGGGGACCCCTAATTTGGTGGATGGGGATGGTGTCTCTAACCATTTCTATGCTCTGAACCTTGAAAGTGTTTCTATATAACATTTGGGAGCAGAATCAGCCTATTTGATCTCATGAAATCAGTTTTGCCATAGAGCTCAGTTGATTTATTATGGTCTCATTTTCAGTATAGGTAGTCCTCATTTACAGTGGGGACCATTAATTTGGTTGCTAAGTGAAGCAAGCACTAAATGAAACTGACTATGTTTATATTACTCCAGCTTTCCTTTGCTCAACAGACCTATGAAGGTCATGACTGGCAGTAAAACTTACTTTTTCATCAGTACTGTAAATGCAAATGGCCATTAAATGAACCAGGATTATCTGTACATCTGAAATACCATGAGATGTGTTTGTTTGTTTGATGGGTGGTACTTCATAGGTCTTTCCTTATCCAGATCAGAGACTACTTTTTATTCCCTACCCTGTTCCCTCACTGACATTTGAAATTCAGCTACCACAGCATTTAGCTCAGCATTTAAAGGCTTTGTGGCTTGGCCTCAAATTCAGATTTTGGAAGATGAAGCATTGACCATGTGGATGTATCCTCATCCTGCTGTTACTGAGAATTAGTCTATTTCTTTCAAAATAGGGGAAACAATATTAGATGTTGAAAAGAGAGGGGAGAACTTTTGTTAGGTATAGATATTTCTGAAGGACTTGTGCATGAAGTAACCTTGGTGACACAAGGGGGAGTCATCTTTCAAACCTTTAGCCATGCAAATATGGCTGCTGAATGATAGAGAGTAAGAAGCAAAGACCCTCATGAGTTATGGTCTTTTAGATTCTTTGCCTCTTTTTCTCTAATAGTAGAATAAATGGTTTTTTGACAATTCTGGACCAATGAGAAGAGGCAGAGTCTTGGGGAAATGCTATGTATCATGTTATGTATCTGCCTGCACTACTGGTCCAATGGTTGGATCCCTCCTGGCTGGGGATATTATCTTTGTTTTTTCTTCAAAATTAAGAAAAGAACCCAATAAATTCTGTACGTGATTACAGGATCTGTTTGTTTTGCTGACCACCAAAGCCTTTTTATTCAGAAAATTTCATTTTTCCTTTATTTCATTATGCCTTTAGAATGTGACAAACATGTAGGACAACACAGTTCTATAACTATAAACAAAGAAACAAATTTATTTTTGTTACATAATTTCAAATGCTTTATAAATGGCTTCACTTAATTTTATAGGAAATCTATAACCAAGTCAATACTTGTCTAGTCAAGCACTAAATATATTCCTAACTCTCTGATAGATAGAAGATTTTCTAAGATAAGACTCCAAGCCTCTTTCACACCTTCACTTCCATTTATTTTCTCAAAATCACTTTTCTTCAAATTCCATCCATCTTCTGGAATATAAACTAGGAGGATACGCCCTACAGTATATTGCTATTCTTTGATTGGCAATCCCACCATCCTGTCATCACAAAGCTGGAGAAAGAAAACCTCAAAATAACATCTGGTGGTGAATCTGACTGACGTAGTATGTCATAAAGATTTTAACTGACCAATACTGCAAAGCAAAATGCCTTATTTGGAGAAGCTTCCCATATCTCTATATTCCTCCTCAAATGTCAATAATTTAAATAGTCCATTACTAGAAAGACAGCTTCTGGTCTTTTTTCCATCCAAGAAAGTACCAATGACACTTATTTTTAAATGTCCTCTTTTTCCATCCTCAAGTCTATGGCAGGGCAATGACCACATCCTGGTCTGGCATTGTCTAATGACTGTTGGAAAACTGACCATTGAAAGAAGGAAAACTTGTCAGCAATATGCAAGTGGTCACTATCTCATTCTGGAAGTTACACTTCATTGTACTTCAAAAATGTCAAAAGTTGTCCACAGTCTGAAAAAAAAAGTTTCTTTATAGTATATCTGACCTCCTTCTCATTGGGGATTTTTCCAATGCATTCTGTCATATCTCATAGTTAATTTTTCTGTAGCCTAGAAAGAAAGAGTTGTATATTTCCAGCACCTGAGTTATAGATGACATGTCTTCCTAAGGTCCTTAGCTTTTTTTTTACATCATCATAATGAAAACTATCTATTGTATGTATCAGTGGTGGGATTCAATTTTTTTTACTACTGGTTCTGTGGGCGTGGCTTGATGGGCATAGCAGGGGAAGGATACTGTAAAATCTCCAGTCAGAGGTGGTTTTTGCTGGTTCTCCGAACTACTCAAAATTTTTGCTACCAGTTCTCCAGAACTGGTCAGAACCTGCTAAATACCACCTCTGGTATGTATATATTTAGTCTCCTCATGCATTCCTTTTCTTCTTTTTCTTTGTGAAAGAGCACAAGATAACTTTGTCTCTGTAAACATGGAGCTCAACTAAAATTTGACTACTCTTAAACCCAAAGCACTCAACATTTTGCCTATGGACTAAAATGATGTTAGCCTGTGTGTTCAAGTAAGGTTTCAGAATTTTCCTTTCAATTCAATTTTAAGTTTCAATTAGCAATCCGCTTTAAAAATTCCATCTTTTCGAACTCCAAAATGAATGTTGAAAATGCCCTATGAAAACAGCCTCTTCAGCAACTGTTCCATATTTTTAGCAGGTCTCTATCAAGGTCTAGTTCTACAACTTCTCTAACTTCCATAAAGATTACCTAATAAAGAGTAGGAGATGGATATAGATAGATGACAGATGATAGATACTGTGAGAAAGAGAGAGAGAGAGAGAGATCACCTCTCAAATGTTCCTGATTCACATAAGTTCTTCAGAATTATGACACACATATACTTTGATATATGGTGCTGATCTACAGATATTGATTTACAGGTGAAACTTGAAAAATTAGAATATTGTGCAAAAGTTCATTTATTTCAGTAATGCAACTTAAAAGGTGAAACTAATATATGAGATAGACTCATTACATGCAAAGCAAGATAGTTCAAGCCATGATTTGCCATAATTGTGATGATTATGGCTTATAGCGCATGAAAACCCCAAATCCACAATCTCAGAAAATTAGAATATGACATGCAATCAATAAAACAAGGATAGTACACAGAACAATATTGGACCTCTGAAAAGTATAAGCATGCATATATACTCAGTACTTGGTTTGGGCCCCTTTTGCAGCAATTACTGCCTCAATGAGAAGCTATCAGCCTGTGGCACTGCTGAGGTGTTATGGAAGACCAGGATGCTTCAATAGCGGCCTTCAGCTCTTCTGCATTGTTTGGTCTCATGTCTCTCATCTTTCTCTTGGCAATGCCCCATAGATTCTCTATGGGATTCAGGTCAGGCGAGTTTGCTGGCCAATCAAGCACAGTAATCCCATGGTCATTGAACCGGGTTTGGTGCTTTTGGTAGTGTGGGCAGGTACCAAGTCCTGATGGAAAATGAAGTCAGCATCCCCATAGAGCTCATCTGTGGAAGGAAGCATGAAGTGCTCCAAAATCTCCTGGTAGACAGCTGCATTGACCCTGGACTTAATGAAGCACAGTGGACCAACACCAGTGGATGACATGGCTCCCCAAATCAACACAGACTGTGGAAACTTCACACTGGACTTCAAGCATCTTGCAGTGTGTGCCTCTCCATTCTTCCTCCAGACTCTGAGTCCTTGGTTTCCAAATGAGATGCAAAAGTTGCTCTCATCAGAAAAAAGGACTCTGGACCACTGAGTAACAGACCAGGTCTGTTTTTCTTTAGCCCAGGTATGACATTTGAAGCCCATGTCCAGGATCCGTCTGTGTGTGGTGGCTCTTGATGCACTGATTCCAGCCTCAGTCTACTCCTTGTGAAAGTCCCCAACACTTTTGAATGGCCTTTTCCTTGCAATCCTCTCCAGGCTGCGGTCATCCCTGCTGCTTGTGCACCTTTTTCTTCCACATTTTTCCTCCACATATTAATGTGCTTTGATACAGCACTTTGGGAACATTCAACTTCTTTTGAATTACCATTTGAGGCTTTCCCTCCTTGTGGAGGGTGTCAATGATGGCTTTCTGCACAACTGTCAGGTCAGCAGTCTTTCCCATGATTGTGATTCCTACTGAACCAGACTGAGAGACCATTTAAAGGCTCAGGAACCCTTTGCAGGTGTTATGGCTTAATTAGCTGATTAGAGTGGGACACTTTGAGCCTAGAATATTGCACCTTTTCACAATATTCTAATTTTCTGAGATTGTGGATTTGGGGTTTTATTGAGCTGTAAGCCATAATCATCACAATTATGGCAAATCACGGCTTGAACTATCTTGCTTTGCATGTAATGAGTCTATCTCATATATCAGTTTCACCTTTTAAGTTGCATTACTGAAATAAATGAACTTTTGCACGATATTCTAATTTTTCAAGTTTCACCTGTATTATTTTATTCTCAATTATGCTGTAATTTGTGAAGAAGTATCTTACAGTACACCAATCAATATCTGTTGGCTATGCCATGTCACAAACTGCATGAGCATAAACAACCTCTCTACGAGAAGACAAAATTCTGGCATTTATCAACTACATTAAACATTCTAGACAGCCACTTTCACATTATGTCTCATGGTTCTTCCAAGGCTTCTCAGCATGACCTATTAAAGCAACTGCTTGAACTATTTTTTCCTCTCTCTCCATAGCTTACATGGCAGTCAGCTATTATGCTAATGTATCATCCTCTGTCACAAATGGCATTTCCTTTCTATTATTCCCCTACATTCAAAATGGAAGTTTCATTGGAATCTTCACACTTCTTCAGTTTTGTTAGTGCTGTTGAAACTATTTCATAATTTACATGATCCTTTTTTAAAATAAAGTTTCCTTTGAGACTCCTCTTTGAAATGAATGGGACTAATGCAGAGGTGGTATTTATTCAGCAGGTTCTGACCACTTCTGGAGAATCGGTAGCTGAAATTTTGAGTAGTTTGGAGAACCGGCAAATACCACCTCTGACTGGAAATTTTACAGTATCCTTTCCCTGCCACGCCAACTAAGCCATGCCCACAGAATCAGTAGTAAAAAAACCCTGAATCCCACTAATGGACTAATGGCTCTCATACCTCCAGCAGGCACTGCAGTCTTACATTTTCAACCAATGTGTGAAATCATAATTACATTTACTAAGTAGAAAAGACACATTTTCTCTCTTTTCCAGCCAAGTTTATTTGCCTTGTGATTATTTTCAACTAATCTACACATGGCTTTTTCCTGTTATGCCAGAAGGTTCATTACACTAGGGTAAAATCCAGAAAGCCAACAAGTTAGGTAATAAACTTTGTCACATCCTTCCTTTCATTTTCTATATTTAACGTGGATCTGTAAGAAATTTCTGCCACAACCATTTGTCACAATAGCTCTGCTTCACCAAAGATAAATCGAGTCTAAGAAGGGTCTGGTTTCAGCAGTACAGAATAAAACTAGATACTGGCTAAGGGCAACTAGTTCTTCTAGTTTGAAAAGTGGTTTGTTAATTTTCCTTTCTTCTGTTCATAAAATATGCTACCTAACTCCATATAGTTAATCAAATCTTCTGTGACTTGGTGTCCACCTGATACTTTGGACTTTAATTCTAAAATTCCTAGCTAGCATTGCCAAAGGTAATGCTGGCTGAAAATTGTAGGAGTTAGAGTCTAACTCATTTGGGGAACACTAAATCAAGGGAGAAATACAGGGGGGAGAGATCTAGCTAGCTTGCAGTGTGATTTCATAAAGATAATTCATACTTTAAAGAGCAGTATCTTATTTCTGAAGTGTTAAGAAATGCACACTCTGCATTTCTCTGTCTCTCTCTCTCTCTGTCTCTCTCTCTTCCATTATTCTTTCTTTCTTTTTCTTTCTTTTTATTCCTTCCTTCTTTCCCCTGTCTTACTTCCCTCCCTCCTTCTCTCCCTCTTTCTCTCTGTCTATCATTGGCTACCAATTCCAGAAGACTTATGAAAGAACAGTAAGGAAGAATGAAAATGCATTTGGTTCCTCAGAATGTTTAAAAGGGTAAACTACAGTATGAATATCTGGCAATCTGCATAATCAGATGCTTGAAGCTTACTAAGAGCATGTTTCCTGACTCATAGTTGGGGTGGGAATATAGATAGTTCTCAGTTAACAACAATAATTGAGACCAGAATTTCTATTGGTAAGCAACATCATTATAAAACCCAATGTCACATGACCATGGAGCTTAATAATTTTGGCACCTCATGTTGCCATCCTTAAGTGAATCACTACAGGTTAAGTGAGATTGTCATTTGATTGCCATTTGTAACCTCCTGTCTACTTCCCTATTGACTTTGGTTGTTGGAAGCTGGTGATCATGTGATGGTGATCATGTGACTTGTGTAAGTATAACAGATAATCAGAGTTGGAAGGGACCTTGTAGGTAATCTAGTCCAAACCCCCACCCAAGCCGGAAACCCTACACAATTTCTGACAAATGGCAATTTGATCTCTTCTTGAAAATCTCAAGTGATGATGCTCCCACAACTTCCAAGGGCAAGCTGTTCCATTGGTTGATTGTTCTCACTGTCAGAAAGTTTATCTTATTTCCAGGTTATATCTCTCCTTGTTCAGTTTCCATCCATTATTCCTTGTCTGGCCTACAGGCACTTTAGAAAATAGCTTGACCTCTTTCTCTCTGTGGAGTCCCTCAAATATTGGAAGACTGCTATCATGTCTCCCTTGGTCCTTCTCTTCACTAGACTAGCCAAGCCCAGTTCCTGCAACCATTCTTCATATGCCTTAGTCTCCAGTCCCTAATCATCCTGGTTGCTCTTCTCTGCACTTTTTCTAGAATCTCAACATCTTTTTTTTATAATGTGGTGACCAAAACTAGATACAGTACTCTAGGTGTGGTCTTACTAAGGCTTTATAGAGTGGTATTAGTCCTCACTTGATCTCGATTGTATCCCTCTGTTAATGCAATTTAGGATTGCATTAGTTTTTTGGGCTGCTGCTGCATACTGCTGACTCATATTTAACTGGTTGTCCACTAAGACTCCAAGATTCCTCTCACAGTTGCTGCGATTGAGCCTGGTTTCACCCAGTCTATATGGGTACTTTTGATTTTTCTTGCCTAAGTGCAGGACTTTACTTTTCTCTACACTGAATTTCATTTTGTTAGATATGGCCCAGTGTTCTAGTCTATCAAGGTCCATCTGGATCTTGAGCCTATCTTCTTAGGTGTTAGCTATTCCTGCAGCTTAGTTTGGTTAAAGGTACCATTTGTTCAGCACTGTCATAAGTTCAAATGTTCACTAAATAAGGGGCTATTAAGTGAGGACACCTGTAATCTGTGGTCCTCCAAATTTTCTGAATTACAATTTACAAGTGCACCCAGTCAGAATAACTAATAAAGGTGTTAACTTGGAAGCCTACAGGGCAGTGGTGGTATTCAGCAGGTTCTGATCTATTCTGGAGAACCAGTAGTGGAAATTTTGAGTAGTTCAGAGATCCAGCAAAATACTACCTCTGACTGGAGATTTTACAGTATCCTTCCCCTGCCATGTCCACCAAGCCACAGAACTGGTACCATGTCCACAGAACCGGTAGTAAAAAAAATTGAATCCCACCACTGCTACAAAGGGGCTTATTTCATAATAAAGGAATTAAAGAGTCCATACAATTCTGTTATTGTTGTTTTCCTGATGAGAAAGCTTTGCTTCATATATGTTATAGCACCTTTTATTTCTCCACATACAACAGGGAACAACTTCATTGGAAAGATGTACTTATTTGAAAAGAGATGACTTTCTCTTTTAAAATAAATACAATTTTTTTTAAATTCAGAACAAGTTCATGCTAAAATAGGTATGAATGTATATAGCCATTTTCATGTTTTTCCCTGGTCTACATTCTTTTCCACATCTAGAAAGATGTGGATGAAACACAGCCAATGAAGAAAAACTGATGACTGAAAAACTGATGAAAATATATTACAGCAAGAGATAGCAGAAGAGAACTCAGAATTCGATAGTAGTTTGCCTCCTAATTTGGCATAAATCAAAAAAGATTTCAAACTCCCAGTGGTTTAACAATAGCAAAAAGAAAGACCTAAATCAAGGTTCCCTGTGAGAAAGGACAAAGGAGGAGATTTGTGGGTCTGAAAGGATGAATGTTCAAGCTCCAATTCTGGTGCTGAAAATAAGTATTGCTACTTAGAGGCAGCTTGATTTATAATTCTATTTTCTATTTTATAGTAATAGCGTATAGGTTTATATACCATCCCATAGTTCTTTACAGGACTACCTGGGCAGTTTACAATATCAGCATTATTTACATATTGCCCCCAACAATATGGGTCTTCATTTTACCAAGCTCAAAATAATGTAAGGCTGAGTCAATCTTGAGCAACATCAGGATCAAATTCCTGGCTGTGGGAAGAGTTTACCTGCAACACTGCACTTTAACTACTGCACCACCAGGGCTCATGGTATCTTCCAATCAGCTTTCTTCACCTATGGATATTACAGAGGAAGAGGATTCAGTTGCTTACCACTTTCATAGATGACATCTCAGGTTTGTATAGATTTATTAATTCTCTTCTCTCTCACCTCCCATTTCTTTTCCTCTCTCCCAAAAACCAATCCACAGTAGTTAGCACTTATGTTCTAAATAGATGCTAGTTTTTGAACAGTATAACAACTACTTGTCAGTGAAACTGACAGTTCTTTTAACTGAACTTTAACCAGCAGCTACCTAGAAATGTTATTCCAGTTCCATTGTCTACTTAACCATTTAGCTCTCTGGTGCTGAACAGTTGTTTAGCCCTCAAAACAACCCCGTCAGGATAGCTGATGGGAAGTCTGAGGGAGCTACACAATAGAGAAATACTGTATGTGGTTCCCCACCACCACAATTTCAGGTGAATTGTCTCCTATTTTATTTTACTCAGACCATGAACCAGCAGCCTGTAGGGAGATGCCAGGTAAAGCTGTATCTTGTGGCCACCCTGTACCCAAATGGCTCCATCTGGGAAAAGGCATTGTGATTCTGTAGTTCATGCAAACCTTTCCCAATCTGGTATTCTCCAGATGTAGTGGACTTCAATTCCAGAAACACCATCTGGGTTGGTCAGTTCTACATAGCTTATAATCTTTGTAAAATAGAAATAATTGGCTGTTAGTTTTTGGCCTTTTGTGAATTTTTCATTTCTTTTGTAGCCTGCCTAGTATTTCATGATCTTTTGGTATTTTAAATTATGATTTTTTCCCATCATGCCTTTATCAGCAACAAAGACAATATTATACATTGTGCTTGCTCATAGGTTCCTTAAAACTGATTTATTAAATAAACAGCCATTCACACAACACACTAAGCCATCACCCAAGGTTTATAAACTGCAGTAATTGAATTAACACTATTTCTGGATTCAAGCCAACCAAGATACATTATGGCATGGCAGATAGATACAAAACCTATTTCTCAGAATGGGTACTGCAAGTTTTATTGGCTTTTTTTTTAAAAAAATGGAAGTGTTGTGTGTGTAAAATGGGTAGACTGGATTACCTAAGGTTAAAATAGATGTGAAAAACAATACTATATCTTAAAACTCCTGATTTCAGTCCCATACCCCAAAGCCTCCAGATCTCATCCACTTTTAATTGTGGCCAATGATGCAATCTGCAAGCCAATGGAAATTACATTCCCTTGGATAGACAGCATGTGTAAAACTAGACATGTAGACTTTTAAAGAAGATGTGCTATCAGATTTCATTAAAGTATTTCAATATAATGAAATACAAGCACTGGGTCAGTTATTATTGTTTCTCATCCCAATCCTCATTCTAACCCATTCCTATTCTGCAAGGTTTTTGGATTAATAAATTAGAGGAAGGAATGCTTTAGTTGTTACATTGAGCTGCTGAAGTAAATGAGAAGTAAACAAAAGTGGTGTCAGCATTCAAGAAAACCTCAAAAATGTGGCAGAATGGAAGCTTCTGGTGCTAATATGGCTTCCAAAGCTGACAAGTGGTTGATACATTATGATGTATTAGAACTCCTTCAAGGAAATGTAAAATTAAATTAAGATAAGTTTTGGTAATAGAAGGATACTTTTGTCAATGATTTTCTTATGTACCACTTAACAGCAGGGTTTAAATTGGATAAAAGATTTTGCAGTTTTGAAGACAGTACAACTGCCTTTGGAACAGAATTATATACTAAACATGTGATTGCTAAAATGTATAAATTTTTGCTGAAATGTAAGACAGAGGAAGAACAAGTGAAAGATGTATAAAATGGTCTAAAATTTTGGCTATAATATACAAATGGACCTGTGAGAAAATATGTAGTTGAAAGAATTGAAATTTACCATGTCTTTTATTCTTAAAAAGTTTTTTTTTAATAAAAAGATGTATCATTAATATGTATTATCAGAGAAATTGTCTAGAATATACAAGGACATCGAATCTTTGCTGGAAATATGAAGAACATGAAGGGACATTTTATCATTTTTGGTGGACATTTTAAAAAGTTTTTAAAAAAAGGATACAGATATGCACGGGGTGGGATTCAGTTTTTTTAACAACCAGTTCTGGGGGCATGGCTTAGTTGGTGGGTGTGGCTTGGTGGTCATGTGATTGGGTGGGCATGGCCAACTTGACATCACTCATGTCAAGGGGCGCTTCTCCTCACCTGGCCTCTCATGACAGTGGGGATGCTACAATGGTCATAAGTGTGAAAAATTGTCATAAGTCACTTTTTTCAGTGCCTTAACTTTGAATGGTCACTAAGTGAACTGTTGTAAGTCAAGGATTACCTGTACAAAAATACAAAAAGCTTCTTTGTTTGAAAAAAGCTGCCCTAAATACCAATTATTAGATTAAAAATACCTGCAAGCCAGAGTTACAAATCAGGCAGGGTGCAAGAGCACCTTGAGGAATGAAAATGGTTAAAATGCAGTGATAACTATCAAGCAGCCAACTCTTGCTCATAAAGTGAAACTCTTTAGCAGAGAGGTCATTTAAGCTCTCCAGAAAAAGCACACCCAGGAAAAGCAATCCTTAGATCCATTTGCACCACTTAAAGCTGGTCTCACTCACCTCACAAAATATCCTAAGGAAATCATCCAGATTTAAAGAAAGGTCACATGCCCCTCAGAAAGGCAATAAAAAAAATCAGTGCCAAGCTTGCATCCTGTCTCTTGGAAGTATACCCCAAAAAGACAGTGCCAGATAGTACTAAAGGAGTGAGGAAGACCCCGTCCCCAGATAGAAAAAGAAACCATGAGGCAGGTGTTAAGTTTGCATGAAGAGTCAGACACGAAGAGCTTCATTGAAGAGTTTATTAAGTGACTACAGCTCGAATGGACCCAACTTGGCTGGGCTACAGCTGCTTCTTATAGCCAGCAGCCGTAGTTGCCAGCCAATGGGAGTGCAGGGTTTTTCCCGCACTATTTAAACCAATCCCATTTGACATATTACAAGAACAGTTCAAAATAAACCAATAACATTTAAACCTACATACATAACACCCCTCCCCACAAGGTTCAGTCCATACCAAACCCCAACCTATCTAATGTATTCTTTTAAATAGGTGGGGCTCTTGCATGTACGTTGAGACCTTCATGGTTCAGAAGTTTTTACATTCTCACCCAGTGAGAGAGGAAATGTGTCTGCTGACATTTTCCCATTGGGACTCCCTGTGAAAGAAGACCCTGTTTGATTGTTAGAATCTGGTCTCTCCTCCCAACCCATCTCCAGCCCAATGTCAGCATCCAAGTCAGGTAGTGATGTACAATCTTCCACTTCTAAGGATGGATTTTGGCATTGTGACAGGTTTAGGGATGGTTCCTGTCGTAATGGCTCGTTACACATGGGGTTGATTCTTGCTTGCTGATTTTCCTCCTGTTCCTCCCCTTCCCCCCTAGAAGTGACATCAGGTGAGGGAACTAGAGAGAGACAAGGGCGATGTTCCTGAGAGAACCTGCTCCAGAGGAGTCCATCCTCTGTTTGTACCCTGTAAGAACGAGGGCCAGTGATCTGAGTTATTTCAGCAGGAATCCACAAAGGTTCACCTAAGAGGTTCTTAGCATAAACAGAATCACCCACACTGAATGTGCGAATTTTGGAAGTGGAATCTAGTGGTGCGTTGGGTGCGTAAGTGGGATGAAGGTGGTCAAGGGAAGACCTAAGTTTCCTACCCATCAACAACTCTGCTGGGGATAAGTTATTAGATGGGCTAGGAGTGATGTGCTGAACACTAAGAAGTTTTCAACCTTCTCAGTGATGTCCCCAGGACCCAGTTGCTGAAGCTTCTCTTTGGTAAAACGTACCATGCATTCAGCCTGGCCGTTAGCTGAAGGGTACCCAGGGGCAGTAAGGGCATGTCTGATACCCTGTTGTGCTAGATAGGATTCAAAGAGGTTAGATGTAAATTGAGGGCCATTGTCAGAGACAAGAACATCAGGTAACCCATGGGTTACAAATAGTTTTCTGAGCTGCTTGATGACAGCATCAGTTGTGGTGGATGTCATGGGAAACACCTCTAGCCATTTGTAATATGCATCAACTATAATAAGAAAGGTGTGCCCTCTAGTAGGACTTGTGCAATCAATGTGGATCCTAGACCATGGGCCCCTAGGACATTCCCATTCCTGTGTGAGGGTGTGAGATGGGGCAGGCCTGACCACCTGGCAATTGGGACAAGATGCAACCCAGTTTTCAACCATTTTGTCAATACACAGCCACCATACATAATTCCTGGCCAATCCCTTCATCCTTAAAATACCAGGATGACCCTCATGTAACATTTTCAAAACCTTTCTTTGCAGTTTTGCAGGAATAACCACCCTGTTACCCCACAAAATACATCCTCTTGATACAGATAATTCAGTTTGCCTGGACTTGAAAGGTTGGGCAAGGTGAGGTAGATCTTGAAGAGGCCAACCTTTCTTAATCCAGCCTATAACAGGAGCCAACACAGTGTCTTTGGCAGTCTCTCTGGCAATTTCAGCAGCATGAACTGGAAGCTTGGCAACAGTTTCTGGGAAAAAGGTGTGTGTTTCAGGTTCAAAGTCCTCCTTGTGGCAAGGAAGTGGGCAATGACTCAGTGCATCAGCATGTCCAATGTCCTTGCCAGGCCTGTGAATCAGTTTGTATGAATAAGCTGCAAGAAATTCAGTCCACCTCAGCATTCTTGGTGACATGATAGTAGGTGTAGGCTTGTCTCCTGCCACAATGCCTAACAAAGGTTTGTGATCTGTAACAATGGTAAATGTTCTGCCATACAGATATTCATGAAATTTCTTAACAGCTGCAACAACTGCCAATGCCTCTTTATCCAATTGGCTGTAATTCCTCTCTGCTTTGGTCAAAGTGCAAGAGTAAAATGCAATAGGGGCTTCTCTCCCACTGGGAAGCCTGTGGCTCAAAACCCCCCACTCCAAAAGGGGATGCATCACAAGTCAGTACAACAGGCAAATTCTCAGAGAACTGTATCAGTACAGCATCAGACGTGATTAGTCTCTTAATACTGTTAAATGCTGATTGTTCCTTCCTGCCCCAGACCCAAACAGACTTCTTATCTAGTAATCAGTGCAAAGGTTCAGCAATGGTTGCTTTTTGAGGTAGGAACATGTGATAAAAGTTAATAAGTCCAAGGAAAGCTTGCAAATCTGTTTTGCATTTAGGTTTAGGGGCTTCTTTGATTGCTTTAACCTTGGCATCAGTAGGGTGGATGCCATGCTTGTCAATCATGTAACCCAGGAACTCAACCCTGTCAGTCTTAAGTGTGCATTTTTCTTCCTTGACTTTTAACCCCGCTTTCCTGAATCTGGTAAGGACTTCTCTGAGTCGTTCTTGTAGCTGAGTGTCATTTTCAGCAGAGATTAACACATCATCAAAGTAAGGCATTACCCCTGGCAGTCCTTGGAGCATTCTTTCCATAAGGCTTTGAAAAATGCCTGGTGCCACGCTGACTCCAAATTGTAACCTTTTACATTTGAAAGCACCTCTATGAGTCACAATTGTTTGGGCCTCTTCAGTGGCATCATCAACTGTTAGTTGTTGATATGCCTGGGCCAAGTCCAGTTTGGCAAAGACTGTACCCCTGCCAAGTGAATGTAACAGGTGATGCACAACTGGAACTGGATATGCACTCTGCTGCAGCGCATGGTTCAGTGTCCCCTTATAGTCTCCACAAATTCTTACTGACCCATCAGCCTTGACTGGTGTGACTATGGGTGTCTCCCATCTGGAGTGGTCAGTGGGCTCTAAAAACCCTTGAGCAATTAACTTATCTAATTGTGCATCAATTTTTTCCTTTAAAGCAAATGGAACCCTCCTGGGCTTTAAATGAATTGGGGGCACCTTGGGGTCTAGATTGAAAGTGATAGGGGTCCCCATATACTTGCCCAATCCTTCGCTGAAGACCTCTGGAAACTCAGACTTCAAGGCCTCCTCCCATTCAGAGTTGCTCACGTGATTGATGCCAGTCACCTCGATGCCTAGTGGATTGAACCACTCAAGTCCCAGCAAGCTTGGGCGATCCTTGTCCACGATGGTCAGAGGCAAACGTTTGGTGTGGCCTTTAAACTGCACATTGAAATCTCTTGCTCCAACTACTGGAATCTTGTTCCCTTGGTAGTCTTTAAGAGTCAGTGCTTGCTTCTGGAAATGTTTCTTCTGAATGTTGGGAAGTAGCCTGTGAATAGTGTCCCATGACACCATAGATAAATAGGAGCCTGAGTCCACTTCCATTTGGCAAGGCCTTCCTTCAATGAATACCTTCACATGTACTTTTCTGCTTCTCAAGGGTGAAGAATGACCAATGGCAATTGTTTGATGAGTTTCATTCTTTCCATTTGCTTCTGAGTTGCACCCCATCTTTTCAATGAAGTTGTTGGGCTTGAAATCCTTTTCAGGGAATTTCTTCCTACTAGGTGGAGTTCTGGATGATTTGCAGACTCTTGCTAGGTGACCCCTTTTCTCATAACGTAGGCAGATGTTCTCTAAAAACTTGCATTCAGTGCAGGGGTGCCCCCCCCCACAGCCTCTGCAATAAAATTCTTGCCTCTTTTTTCCAGGGTCCTTTTCTTCTCCATTCTGAGTCTAAAAATTCCTTCTTCCACCTCACTGCAATCTGAATCAGAATCTATTTGCTCGCAATGGGTTGTTGTGGATTTTTCCACATCAGAATGGCTTGAGGCCTTGTTAATCTTTTTCATGGCCGCTGCTGAGGACTTGGTGGCTTCCACTGAAACAGCTTCCTCTATGGCCTCTTTAAACGTGATCTTAGGTTTCATTAACAGTTTGCTTTGTAAGACCTTATCTTTGAGGCCTAGAACAAACCGATCATGCATGGCCTCTTCTAAGTTGGTAAAGTCACAAGCACCCCCAATGTCCCTTAAACTTGCCACGAAGTCGTTAACATTTTCGCTTTCCCTTTGATCCTGACGGTAAAACTCGTGTCTCTTAATGAGGCACGATACTTGTGGGGTGTAATGGGCTCTTAAAAGCTTTTCCAAATCAGGCCATTCCATTACCTTCAAGTCTGCAGCTCCCGCCAATGCCTTCGCCATCTTGAAGACTGCCGGACCGCAATGCGTGAGAAATACTGCCCTCTTCCGCTTCTCAGGGATATCGGCGAGGTCGTTTCCTTCCAAGTACATCTGGAAGTGATCTGCATACGATTCCCAGTCTTCCGCCGCTGGATCAAACGGGGCTGGGGGTGTGTTCAGTGCAGCCATCTCGCTCTTCTGCTGGTCTTCCGCGTCGTCTCTTCTTCAGGGAGATCCCATCCTCGTCGCCAGTGTTAGGTTTGCATGAAGAGTCAGACACGAAGAGCTTCAGTGAAGAGTTTATTAAGTGACTACAGCTCAAATGGACCCAACTTGGCTGGGGTATGGTTGCTTCTTATAGCCAGCAGCTGTAGTTGCCAGCCAATTGGAGTGCAGGGTTTTTCCCGCACTATTTAAACCAATCCCATTTGACATTTTACAAGAACAGTTCAAAATAAACCAAAAACATTTAAACCTACATACATAACAGCAGGAAAAAATTCAAACACAATACAAATAATTAAATCACAACAGTACCTGTTGCTTGTTGAAGCTGAATAGGGAAAATTATCCCATCAATAAACACAGAATTGAACTTCACCAAGCACAGAATTAACCAAGCTTTAGACCCAAAACTCAGAAAGAGTATGTAAACTCACGTTTGAATGTCAATCTTTCTAGCCAGCCAAGAAGCCTTGCTGAATGTCACTCATCTTGGTTCCCTGTCACTAAAAGCTTTGCTTCATTATTCAATTATTTCTTCAAAGTGCTGATTGTCCAGGGAAGTATTTCCTCCCAACAGCAGTGTAAAAATCTTAAAACAACCCTTCCCCTTTAAGAAAGCCAAGCCTCCCAATCTCCGGAGACAGGAAGTCTAGGCGTTCTGGCAAGAATGAAAAAGGAAATTGCTTCTAACTACCAGTTCTTCGAACTGCTTAGAAGGTTAACGAAGGGTTCTATAGAACTGGATAGAGCCAGTAGAATCCCACCCCTGGATACACACATTAATTCAGAAGATTTTAAAGATTTAAGTGCAATTGAAACCAAATACTCCCTTTGGGAATAATGGCAAGCAACTGGAAAAAAAGTCATGGACCTCTATTTTTATATATGATAACTGCAGCAAGATTATTATATGCTTAAAAGTGGAAAGGGTCAACTTTACCTACAATAGAGGAGTTGGTTAACACAGTGGAACTTGTGGACATGGTTAAACAAACCTTTTTGATTCAAGAAAAAACAGTACCTATCTTTATGGTGACTAGAAAACCTTTGCAGATTTTTTGCATGAAACAGGGAAAAATGTGCTTATTATTTATAATTTTGATTATTAGGTGAAAAAAATGGAGAACAGAAAATAGTGAATGCTGTTTTGTAATCAGTGAGTAAGAGATAATTTAAAATTGTACTTATATTTGCTGTAAAGGAAATCAGAAGCTTTCTTTTTTTATTCTTCTTTTTCTTTCTTCTGTTCTTCTTTACTGCATGTACTCTTTATTAGTTTGTGATACTTTTATGTTCTTCTGTAAAAAGGTTAATAAAATATTAAAAAGAATAGGAATATAATAATATATATATTATTAACATACACATCTTTTATAATTGACAAGGGATTTGTGCATGTTAAAAAATGGGGTGAGGCATGAAGCTGAGGAGGCCGCAATGAATTTTAAATGTAACTAGTGCTTCTTAGACTGAAAGTATTCTTCTAAAACTAAGGTCACTTCCACACTACTACTATTTCCACCTCACTTGAGTAATAAAATTACTCTCATCCACACAGATAGTGAAACCCCAAAACAAATAATTCAAGCAGCCTTGATCTTTAGATATCTGCTGTTCTAAAGAGAATGGAGAATTAGAACAAGTGTGAGTTAACTCCCCCCCCAAATCAAACTAACATTTTGCTTTAAAAACCTGCTATGGCAGCCTTTGCTCGGGAGCTGAGCTGAGGTGTGTAGGAGTGCACTGTGCATATTACAATATGCTGTTATAGATGAAATTCAGAATGCTGCTAAAAATGAAGTGAATCTTCACCTTCAAGAATTCTCTGAAATATCTACTGTCAATAGGCTGAAAGAACATGATAGCAATGTAATAATTTTTAAAAAACTTCTCTAGATTGTTTGGGTGCATTCCAGCTAAAAACATTCCTATCTAACTGAACTGTCGACAGTGAAACTTAGAAATTCAGCAATAAAGTAGAAAATGCATCACTTTCTGTCTTTTAATAAATAAAGAAATAATAAATGAAGGAAATAGGTATATCAAGCTTCCACAAGGCTTGATGCACTGTTTTCCTTAATTTCTTAATCCCAAGTGCCATGTTGTATGAATATGTCATGTCCGCTTACTGTGAAAAATGTATGTATATTTTTAATTTCTACAGAGACTAGGGAGAGAGAGAAAATAAAAGAGATTCTACCTATAATTTCCAGTCCTCACCATAAACTGTGATTTGGATTCTGACACTTTGCAAAACCAGCCAAGCCACAAATTGTAGCTTCTTGCATGGTGTGAACCCTGCTTATTCCATCTGTAATTGTCTCCTCTTAGAACTTTGCCAGTGACAAACTATATCTGAAACATAAATAGATGCTGTACCTTTGCCTTTGGTATTCCTATATTCTGGGCATTCAAGAGGCTTCCAGTTTACAACCCATTCACAAAGTATTAAATGTGAATGAAATATGAATGGGGTACTTGTGCAATGCTATAAATCATGCCTAATAAACCACACAGTGGCCAGCATATTAGGTATGCAATGTTTTGCATGTTGTGTGTGCTATGTATCATGTTATTTGACTATTCGAATAATGTGATTGGTTAGGGTTAGGGTTAGGGTCATGGTTGTCCCAAAGGTGTTTTTTCCAAGAGACACCTGGACTTTCTGGTTTTTCTTTGAAGACGTTTCGCTTCTCATCCAAGAAGCTTCTTCACCTCTGAAGTTTTTTTCAAAATTAAAGAGAGAACTATAGAATGGCATTGAAGTAATTATGAGGAAATAAATTATACAATCCTGCCCTTGCAGCAAAATAGAGGTGACATGGATACAGAATAACAGGTGTTCACATTATCAGGTGCTGGGGCTTCCAGTAACAGGTAACATCAAGCCAGGATAGAAGATCAGGAGCAGGTAGACAAAACATCTGTTATCTCAAGTATATGCTACAATCCACTGTTGCTGGCTTTCCAAAATCCCTGCTCATCCTCATGCCTTTCTTTACCAGGTAATATGTTATGACAGCAATTAAGGAGGCAAGTGGATAATGATTCAATGAAAAAGCTGAATCAGCATGCCAAATGCCCACTAAGATATCCTGAGAAAATGTAAATGTTTGAATCATGAATACCGAGTGAAAAATATTTTAATAATGCCTTCCTCTGATTTTCCATGATGATAGTCAAATAAATATTACTGTACTAAGCATAGTTAAGGGCTCAGGGACCTTATTTTCCTCTTAATTCAAGTCTCTGTTGATAGAAAATCCTTTGCACAGTTCCATTTTGCATACCTGTCAGGATGACTTCTGGATTGGGATGTTCATTCACTGTCATTCACGCCTTAGTCACTACTGGCTTAAAGCACTACAATACAGTCTACATCAGGCTGCTTATGAATAAGCATTCAGAAATTCAGCTAGTTCAAAATACAATGATATACACAATACTAGGTGCACTTAGGTTTGTTCATGTGACACCACTTTTTTGCAGGCTGCACTGGCTTCAAGTAGGCTTCCCAGGTGCTGGTTATTTTCTTTAAAGCCCTACAAGTTAGCTGGAAGACTGCTAGGCTCCACTAGCTTCCTCCCATCCTACCAGTCTTGACAGTATGGTCATGAGTCTGTTTTGTTAAATAGGGCCTTGTGAGATTCTGAAGATGTCTGAAGGAACAGTCTTCCTCCTAAGTTCTGACTACTCCAAACCTTGTTAGCTTTCCAGGATGTCATGAAAATCCTTTTTATTTTCTTCAGCTAGTAAACACTGATATTTGAGTCTGAGGGTCTCTGAGTCACTTTGGAGATGCTTAATTGTACAATTTTAATTGAATTTCTCTGTTTTGTTTTTCTATTGGCTTTTGTACACACATACCTTTTCTGAGTAATTAAACAAAGCAATGTTAAAGAGGAGCATTTCAGGAAAGGTTTATATGTAAGCCAGTGGTGGGGTTCAAATTTTTTTTACTACCGATTCTATGGGCATGGTGTGGCTTGGTGGGTGTGGCTTGGTGGGCATGGCAGGGGAAGGTTACTGCAAAATCCCATTCCCTCTCCACCCCACTAACCTGCTTTCTAGCTCCAAGAGGCTCATGTGCAGGTCAACAAAAGAAGACCCAGCCGATCAGCTGGGATTTGGGAGGCAGAGAATAGATGGGGGAGGGGCCAGTCAGAGGTGGCATTTGCCAGTTCTCTGAACTAATCAAAATTTCTGCTACCGTTCTGCAGAACTGGTCAGAACCTGCTGAATACCACCTCTGATATAAGCAATTGCATGACCTTTGTAGATGCTTTATGCTAAATAAAATAAATTCAGGAAAGGTCCTGGGGTCAATTGAATAAGGACAATTGGAGGGGGCACATTCTGAGTCTGCAGTCCACCACTGAGAAAAGCTGTTCCTAAGTGTGGCCCACAGCATCATAATGTTGCCAGAGTAAGAAGAGACTATAAGGCTTGAGCAGGAATAAGTAAGTAGAATGTTATACTATATATCCAAGGTAGCAGGTTTCCTTAAATTCTAGAAGAATTAAGTATTATTTCTTGTTAATGAAATCCCTGGAAGATGAGATGAGATGGGACAAAGTTCTCACACTATCAATGGTTACATTTATGTCATTTGGTGGAGGCTATATTAAACTATGATAACAAGAACCAAGAACATCCATAAAGCTGCTTGGAAAGAAGATGGAAAAGTTATTAGAGCAGGGCTGTCAAATTCATGGCTCGCGGGCCAGATGAATCACATGCTGACCACACCCAGTTTAGCAAAGGGGAAAAAAGTCATGATATGTTACATGATGATGACATGACAACAGGAGTTTGATACCCCTGTTCTAGAGGAAATGGCTGAGAGACAGAATAGCAGTATTTTTTTAGTACAAGATGCAGGCATTGTGATAGGAAGCTACAGTACATTACATACTTTTTGAATAATGTTAAGCATAAGTAATGTTATTAACAATTTTACTGAAGTTCAGTAAACAGCTATTGATGCATACACCAGTAATAATTATGCAGTCACTCAAGCTGCATTTTCAGCTTTTGAGAACTCTTTCTCAATGCTAACAAATCTTCAGTACCAAACATTGTCTGATGTTTGGTATGGATTTCCATTCAGACAAAACAAACAAGCCCAGCAAAATCTAATATCCTGAAATTATCCTCATTATAAAGTTAAGCAGTTGCTGAGTATAATAGGAACAACATTTCTTGATAATAGAGCTTTAAACTATGAAGGTATGCAAGCCCTGTATGAGAATGTAAAATATGGAAGTACTTAAAATGAATTTAAAATCACTGGGGACACATTAAAGCATTTGTGCCAACTGGCAAAGGACAAAACACATTTAGAAACCAATCTATTCCATGATGTTGAATTTTGATTTTACGTTCAACTGTCTAATTTATTTTCATTTCTAATCATATGGAATAATATTGGTGATTTGCCTTTCTCTAAAGAGCAATCATGTAAATAATCATCAGCATTATTTCTCTTCACCAAATGGTATTTCCTTCTTCAACATGCTTCCATTGGCAGAAGCTTGAAAAAGCCAGCATTGAAAAAAGGAAATTAAGCAGACATGGGACTTGGATATCAGGCAAATGTTTTAATACTTCATTAATGATATTAATCCAATGGGGGTGATTTTAGTTAGCTCCTTGAACTCACCAGTTCCAGAAATAAATTGCACCTGCAGGAACTCTGCTTAGATCTGTCGACCCTCATGCTACAAGAGCTACACCATTTGTGACAAATGGCAGTCCAATCTCTTCTTGAAGGTTTCAAGTGATGGCGTTCCCACAACTTCTGAGGCCAAGCTGTTCCATTGGTTGATTGTTCTCACTGTCAGAAAGTTTCTCCTTTCTCCTTTTCAGGTTAAATCTCTCCTTGTTCAGTTTCCATCCATTATTCCTTGTCTGGCCTACAGGCACTTTAGAAAATAGCTTGACCCCTTCCTCCCTGTGGCAGCTCCTCAAATATTGGAAGACTGCTATCATGTCTCCCCTGGTCCGACTGCTATCATGTCTCCACTGGTCCTTCTCTTCACTAGACTAGCCAAGCCCAGTTCCTGTAACCATTCTTCATATGCCTTAGTCTCCAGTCCCCTAATCACCCTGGTTGCTCTTCTCTGTACTTTTTCTAGAGTCTCAATATCTTTTTTTTATAATGTGGTGACCAAAACTGGATGCACTACTCTAGGTGTGGTCTTACTAAGGCTTTATAGAGTGATATTAGTACCTCCCTTGATCTTGATTGTATCCCTCTGTTAATGCAATTTAGGATTGCATTAGTTTTTTGGGCTGCTGCTGCACACTGCTGGGTCATATTTAGCTGGTTGTCCACTAAGACTCCAAGATCCCTCTCACAATTGCTGCTATTGAGCCTGGTTTCACCCAGTCTATATGTGTACTTTTGGTTTTTCTTGCCTAAGTGTAGGACTTTACATAGTACAAGAGGTATGGAGAAGAGTTAAAAATGTACAAGATGTATCTCTCTATGTGTTATGTATATAGCTTGCCCAGCATCCTTCAGAAAGAGAAGGCAAGTACTACACTGGTTATTTGGAGAAAAACATACTTGGGTTTCAACATAAAGTTTTAAATGATCTGGAGTAAAGAAGCTGCTTTGGTAATCTATTTTGATTCTGAAGCATGACAACACATTTTCATCCTTTCCTACTTTTGAAGAAATGAATTAGCTATAAAGATCATGGGTGTATGTTTATATACATATAAATATTTTCATTTAGTTTTTGTAATCCATTATTTCTCTGGACTTTCATGTGCATTTGAGAAGGTTGCTGTGGACCATAATGAGTTTTAGAGTTACATATTTTCTGTGCCTTTCTGAGACCTCATTTATCCTGTCATTCTAGGAAACCTACTATCAGATTTTTCCCACTGCCATTTGGAATCAGATATTTAACTCCAAGGGGTGGCATTTGCCATAATCAATATCACCTCTACTTTTATGCCACCACAGACAGCTTTCTTTTTGACATAAGGGATCTTCAGACACATCTGTCTTAATATCTTTAGCCTGTCCCCAGCTAACTATTCACAAAGGAGAAATGAAGGTGAGGAACAAAAACATATTTTAAAAGTTTCTACACTTCTTACAGACATCTTTGCTTTCTTCTTTTTTAACAGTATATAATGCTATCAAGTTAACAATATTCCTATTCAGTCAACCTTGTACCTTTTAGGACCAAGATTTCCTTCCTGTAATCCCCTACTTATTTTGTGATGATAGTTTCATGACATCCTTATTAGTGTTTTTCTTTTTTGTGTTGTTAGATCCAGAAAAATCCAGTTTTAAGTAATATAACATCACAATGGGGTGATTGCAAGAACGTCTCCTTCCATTGACGAATACCAATCACCCAGTGCGTTCTCACAGACGGGGCCTCCTGGGGATACCATCAGCTAAACAGTGTAGGCTGGTGGCCCCTAGGAGTAGGGCCTTCTCTGTGGGGGTGCCCACCCTCTGGAATCAACTACCCCTTGAGTTGCGCCTGGCCCCTGATCTCCGCTCCTTCCACCACGACCTCAAAACATGGTTATTCTTACAATCCGGCCTGGACTGACAGGGGATCAGGGTTTTAATTCAAAAGTTTATTTGGCGTTGATTTAATATTTTTTTAATTTGTTTTAACTTTTGTATTCTCTGTTTTTATGTACGCCACCCCTGAGTCCCTCGGGAGAGAGGGCAGCTTATAAGTCCAAATAAACCTAAATCCAAATAAACCTAAATCCAAATAAACCTAAACCTAAACAATGTACAACTAATTTTAGCACTGATTCTGAAAAACAGTTACTAGTTCAAGATCATTCCAAATGCCATCCAGATGCTCTGGTACAACAGTTCTTGAATTACCAATCCCATTGACATCTGTCATACAGCTGTGATTTACATAGTGTAAATGTAGACATTGTAAATACGATAATTTCTAACTACAGTATAGGTAGTTACATGCAGTGTACTAACACAATTCACCAAGCTTCAATAAGACTTAAAACAATATTTGAACCTTGAGTGAGATGTTTATAACCAGAATATATAGAATCTTACAAGTATTCAGATGAAGGAATAACAATATTTTTAAGGGCAACTCTTGTTATTGGAAATTCTAAGACTCTGATAGCTAAATGTACATTGATTATTTAGTGGAATTAGTAATATTGGGAAGATGGAGGAACCAGAAGTGAAAGTGAGTAAAGTGCTGCTTGAGAAGCAAAAGGTATAGGGTAGTATCACAAAATGTCTTGTCTCCTGGAAGCACATAGCTCAGCAGCAACATGATGAAATATCTTTTGGAGGTGTATATTCCACCTTGACTCTTCATTAAAGTATGGCTGCTCAGTTTCTCTTGGCAGATGCATCTCCCAACAATGGCTGGCTCAGAAGACACTGATATTAATCAAAGCAGTGTGGCTGCTCCATTAAATAGTTCCGAAATAGTTGCATTTCACAGACACACTTTGCTTGGGGAAGGCCTCTTTGAAAATTGCACTGTTGGTGGGAAAAAAATTCCACAGTATATTATTAATGTCAGTAATACTTTTACTGTTGGTATTAAATTAGTGGTTTAATTTTGTTTCTGCTTTGAATAGTACATAGCTAACTAGATCAGCCTGGTTGCTATGAAACTCTTCTCTCTGCTGTCCTCTCCTGTTCTGCCTGTTTCTTTGCCTTCAAAACCTGAGATGCAGCTTTTTAATAGCAGATGACGATTGACTGATTTACTACCTAGGTTTTAATGCTGTTTGATCAAGACTTTGAACTGGGCATCCAAAAGGATAAGGGGGTCGAAAAGTAAAGAAGGTGATTGTGAGCATGTTATTGAAGCCTGTTCCTTTTGTACATGCATTGCCTCCAATGTACATTCAAAAGGGATGGGACTTTGATCACATGATTATGACAGCCATCTCTACTTCTTCATTCTCCCTCTAGATCAGGGGTGTCAAACTCATGATGACATGTTGTTGTCATGTGACATATCACAACTTTTTTTCTCCTTTGCTAAAATGGGGTGGGAGTGACCAACATGTGATGCAAGTGGCCCGTGGGCCACGAATTTGATACCCCTGCTCTAGATGTTTCTGATTGAACAGTTTACAATTTCTGTTGCATTGCTGTGGTTCAGTCCAGTTCACACAGATAATGAAACTCATCTTTAGAGTCCTGATGGCAACCTTTTTATGCTGTAACCATAAAAACAATCCTTCAAGGTTCTCACAGTACATAATGCTAATTCCATGAAATAACAGAAGGTGGAGTGGTGGGTGCCATTCAGCTAAGCCTAACTGTCAGATGTTTTTGCTTCAAAGCTTAACAATGTTGCTACCCAATTCTGACCCTGTGAAATAGGGTGTTAAGGGAACAGAAAGAAGGGTAAAGAGAAATGCACACATGTAGATTTTCCAACCCTTGTTTAAAGGACAACAGAGACTGTATTCCTTTTGCTCCCAAGGCTAGATGAAATTAAGATACCCTTGATGTGTCTTAATAAATTAATTCTATATCTTTATATTCTACTTCTTAGAATTCAGCAAGACGTTTTCATCCTTTTGGATCTTTCTGCGCCTGCTTAGTCACAAGTAAATATTCACTTGAATAATGGAAGCATGCTGCTTGGATAATGGATTTAAGTTTTTAACCTTAATGTTTTGGTTAGTTTTTAGTCTTATGTTTGGATGGATCATACTGATATCAAACATGCATTATCATCATTTCCTATGAATCTCCATATACCAGTAAATATTGACAGAGCTCTTCACATGTTTAGATGTACATATGAAGGCTTTCACAGAAGTCCCTAGGTGACCGATTGTGTAAATGCTATCTCACCATAGTGTTCATGCTGTGTGTGTTGTTGGTACTATTTGATACTCAAAGGCCCTACAGAATTTAGAGCCTTCCTAAAAAAATTTGCCCAGGAAAATCTTGCAAAGTGTTGGAACTGCTCCTAAGAAGGTGCATTGGGCTCCCAACTCGTTTACCTCAGGCTCAGCCTACATTTCTTACATGGATGCATTGAACAGTCTGGATTTAGCTGGCAGAGGTAGTCTTATAAGAACCTGAGACCGGGGTCAAGAAAGTCTTTTAAGGGAAACCAACATTATGAATTAGATCCAGAAGCAAATATGTACACACAGCAAGTGTATCTTTGGCATCAAAGAACAGAATACTGTATGCTGTACTTGATTAGCAGCTTTCAAGTTGTTCTCAAAAACAATATTAAATGGGTTCAATAATCTAAACCTGAGATGATGAGATACTGTGGTGCATCAGCAGACTCTCCTGGCCACCAGGGGAGATTTATCACTAATGAGTATCAACTTCATCTTGCATGGATTAGGTCTGAAAATTGTTATGACCCATCCAAGCAGTCACAGATTCTATCCCTCCCTCAATATCTCTGGTAATGGGTATCTGGACAGCATTTACTTTGTATTTCAACGTCAACACTCATTGGATAGAAAACAAAAGGTAAAAAGCACTCAAAACTATAGATTTTTGAGGATTATTTAAAATGAAATTGATATGGTACCTTGGAATATCTTTCATTAAAGTTTAAGAGGTTTTTGAGAAGACCCTGATAGGCTAACAGGGTTACTCTTTTGTTAAAGGAAAATTTTATAGATTTAGTAATTTTAGTTAAAGTAGAATTGTTTTTACATAACCCAGAATGCAAGACCAAAATGAGACAGCAGTCTACTTTAGGCATGACTAGTGTAAATTTTGAATGTTTTTCTTTCAAACCTCTGATCCATGCACCATATTATAAAAGTCTTTCAAAGCTTTCAGCATTTTAAAGCAAATTAGCATTGCAACAGCAGGGGGAAAAGTCTGTGAAAGATGTAAGTCCAAACCTTACTAAAAGTACAGATGTAGACTGACATTTTTTGACTCTCAACTTTCAGACATTTCAGTCTAAAATTTTGACATAGCTACATTGTAGATCTGTTGTATTTAATGTACTTCATTCAGTTCCTTCCCCCATGCCCAAAATATTTTTTTCCAGAGAGCAAATAAATAATCCTGGAAATATCAAAGTGTTACTTACCAAGATATTCCATCCGTTATGGTTTTGCTATCAGCTGATCTTAATGGGGTCTCAAAGAGCCCCTTGACTCTGCCTGTATCACGGTGTAATTGCCAAGAGTCTCAAAAAGAGAATGGTGAATTATTTCTGTCTTAACACAGCTGAAATTTGCCTGTTGTAACATGATCTGACTCACCCATTTTCCTCCAGGAATAAAGAGTGGGAATAGTGGAAGCAAAGTTGCCACATTTAGTGTGTAAAATATAGCAGCTATTAACTTTTTGACAATTTTTTCTTATGGATTCTTATTGGTGTTGACTTCAGATCAGAGTATGATATCACATGTAGCTTGTTGATATGTGACCAGAAGCCCTTTGAAACACCAGGTTTTTTTGCTTTGGGAATAGGGGCAATAAGGCAGGTTTACAGGTCAAGCTTTTTGTGCCCCTTTCTTTCAGAAATTAAGGAAAGTTCAGCCAAACTAGTTGCTCATTCTGAGGTATCATTTCACAGCAAATAACATGGTAGCACCAAAAATAGGATTGTTCCAGCATGTGTGTATGTGTGCGGGGCGGGGGGAGCCTTACTAAAAATTACCTCTACAATCAGCACTTTTAAAAAGGAACTTCATCAAAGTACTTTAGATATTCTTCTGCCCTGTATAATTTTCCCCATCCAGTTTTGGTTGAGGAAAACATTTTTGCTCCCCTCCCTATCCTTCAAACCAGACTGTCAGGGCTCCAAGTAATATATTCCATTTAATAACTCCAAGGCAGGTAAAGAACATTTTATTGGGACATATCAAATTGGCAACATTCCTGGTGGAAAACCAGCTCTAAGTTCCTGCTGGTTTTACACCCAATTAAAAGTAAACTTTGCTACTTCCCTCCAGAGTCTCCAGTCATATGGTCCAATCAGCATACAGTCCAGTTGCTAGGTGACTTCATTCCACCTCTTGAACACCTGCACCAACGTCCTTGATTCCCAGGGGAAATAATTTTATTTAGGTTACAATACCCCAGCTATCTCTACAACCCCCTCCATGGTTCCTTCACTCCAGGCTGTGTCAGCCCTGAAGCAGCAGAAAGAGAAACCTCACTAGAAAAAGAAAATGGCCAGAGTTTGGCCAGCTTCACAGTTGACACAGACATTCACAAAACTGAGGAACGAGGCTATCAATAGTATAAGAACAATACGATATGAGATATCCAGATGAGTAAACCATATTTCTTCTTCCCTGACTCAGCCCCCAAACCCTTCTGTACTGTTACTATTATCTGAACTTATTTTACATATTACTTTACCTTTGGATTCTTATGCATTGCCTTAGCATGCTTCTCCCATACAGTATAGCTAGTCTTTGATTTATGATCATAATTGAGGCAGAGTTATAGTCCTAATGGCATTTATTGAATGAGTCACTATGTAACTGCAACCAATTTTATGATCTTTTTTTGTGTGTGTGGCAATTGCTGAACAAACACTGTGGTCATTCTGTGAATGTGGCAGTTGTTAAATGAATGCATTTTATCCAATGGGTAGTAAACACTACATAAATTATTAACCTGAACATCTGAACAGGACACATTTTCTTGTCTACCAACTGCTTTTATAAAAGTTTATAGTGAAGAAGACCTGGTGCCACTACTGAAAATAAAGGACCAGATTTCTTTCTTGCTTTTGTATTCTAGTATATATATAACATTATATTGTTGTACCTGTGCCAACACAGATGACCAGATGATGCTGCATACGAGAAACCCTCAACCATGGATACCCAACTATGGACATGTACAATTATGCTAATGAAATTGTTATGTATGTAGGTTTGAATGTCATTGGTTTAGTTTGAATTGTTCTTGTAAAATGTCAAATAGGATTGGTTTAAATAGTGCAGGAAAACCCTGCACTCTGATTGGCTGGCAACTACGGCTGCTGGCTATAAGAAGCAGCCGTAGCCCAGCCAAGTCGGGTCCATTCGAGCTGTAGTCACTTAATAAACTCTTCACTGAAGCTCTTCGCGTCTGACTCTTCATGCAAACTTAACACTGGCGACAAAGGTGGGGATTCCTCTGAAGAAGAGACGACGCAAAAGACAAGCAGAAGAGCAAGATGGCTGCGCTGAACACCCCCCCAGCCCCGTTCAATCCAGTGGTAGAAGACTGGGAATCGTATGCGGATCGCTTCCAAATGTATTTGGAAGGAAACGACCTCGCCGATATCCCCGAGAAGCGGAAGAGGGCGATATTTCTCACGCACTGCGGTCTGGCAGTCTTCAAGATGGCAAAGGCATTGGCGGGAGCTGCAGACTTGAAGGTAATGGAATGACCTGATTTAGAAAAACTTTTAAGAGCCCATTATGCCCCACAAGTATCGTGCCTCATTAAGAGACATGAGTTTTATCATCGGGATCAAGGGGAAGGCGAAAATGTTAACGACTTCGTGGCAAGTTTAAGGGACCTTGGGGGTGCTTGTGAGTTTACCAACTTAGAAGAGGCCATGCGTGATCGGTTTGTTCTAGGCCTTAAAGATAAGGTCTTACAGAGCAAATTACTAATGAAACCTAAGATCACGTTTAAGGAGGCCATAGAGGAAGCTTCTTCAGCGGAAGCAACCAAGTCCTCAGCAGCAGCCATGAAGAAAATTAACAAGGCCTCAAGCCATTCTGATGTGGAAAAGTCCACAACAACCCATTGCGAGCAAATAGACTCTGATTCAGACTGTAGTGAGGTGGAGGAAGGAATTTATAGACTCAGAATGGAGAAGAAAAGGAAAGACCTTGGGAAAAAGAGGCAAGAATTTTATTGCAGAGGCTGTGGGGGGGCACCCCCGCACTGAATGCAAGTTTTTAGACACCATCTGCCTACGTTGTGAGAAAAGAGGTCACCTAGCAAGAGTCTGCAAATCATCCAGAACTCCACCTAGTAGGAAGAAATTTCCTGAGAAAGAATTCAAGCCCAGCAATTTCAGAGAAAAAATGGGGCACAACTCAGAAGCAAATGGGAAGAATGAAACTCATCAAACAGTCACCATTGGTCATTCTTCACCCTTGAGAAGCAGAAAAGTACATGTGAAGGTATTCATTGAAGGAAGGCCTTGCCAAATGGAAGTGGACTCAGGCTCCTATTTATCTATGGTGTCATGGGACACTATTCACAGGCTACTTCCCAACATTCAGAAGAAACATTTCCAGAAGCAAGCACTGACTCTTAAACACTACCAAGGGAACAAGATTCCAGTAGTTGGAACAAGAGAATTCAACGTGAAGTTTAAAGGCCACACCAAACGTTTGCCCCTGACCATCGTGGACAAGGATTGCCCAAGCTTGCTGGGACTTGAGTGGTTCAATCCACTAGGCATCGAGGTGACTGGCATCAATCACATGAGCAACTCTGAATGGGAGGAGGCCTTGAAGTCTGAGTTTCCAGAGGTCTTCAGCGAAGGATTGGGCAAGTATATGGGGACCCCTATCACTTTCAAACTAGATCCCAAGCTGCCCCCAATTCGTTTAAAGCCCAGAAGGGTCCCATTTGCTTTAAAGGAAAAAATTGATGCACAATTAGACAAATTAATAGTTCAAGGGGTTTTAGAGCCCACTGACCACTCCAGATAGGAAACACCCATAGTCACACCAGTCAAGACTGATGGGTCAGTGAGAATTTGTGGAGACTATAAGGGGACACTGAACCATGCGCTGCAGCAGAGTGCATATCCAGTTCCAGTGGTGCATCATCTGTTACATTCACTTGGCAGGGGTACAGTCTTTGCCAAATTGGATTTGGCCCAGGCATATCAACAACTAACAGTTGATGATGCCACTGCAGAGGCCCAAACCATTGTGACTCACAGAGGTGCTTTCAAATGTAAAAGGTTACAATTTGGAGTAAGCGTGGCACTAGGCATCTTTCAAAGCCTTATGGAAAGAACGCTCCAAGGACTGCCAGGGGTAGTGCCTTATTTTGATGATGTGTTAATCTCTGCTGAAAATGACACTCAGTTACAAGAAAGACTCAGAGAAGTCCTTACCAGATTCAGGAAAGCGGGGTTAAGAGTCAAGGAAGAAAAATGCACTCTTAAAACTGACAAGGTTGAGTTCCTGGGCTACATGATTGACAAGCATGGCATCCACTCTACAGATGCCAAGGTTAAAGCAATCAAAGAAGCCCCTAGACCTAAATGCAAAACAGATTTGCAAGCTTTCCTTGGACTCATTAACTTTTATCACATGTTCCTACCTCAGAAGGCAACCATTGCTGAACCATTGCACAGATTACTTGATAAAAAGTCTGTTTGGGTCTGGGGCAGGAAGGAACAATCAGCATTTAACAGCATTAAAAGACTAATCACGTCTGATGCTGTACTGATACAGTTCTCTGAGAATTTGCCTGTTGTATTGACTTGTGATGCATCCCCTTTTGGAGTGTGGGGTGGTTTTGAGCCACAGGCTTCCCAGTGGGAGGGAAGCTTCTATTGCATTTTACTCTCGCACCTTGACCAAAGCAGAGAGGAACTACAGCCAACTGGACAAGGAAGCCTTAGCAATTGTTGCAGCTGTCAAGAAATTCCATGAGTATTTATATGGGAGAACATTTACCATTGTCACAGATCACAAACCTCTGTTAGGCATTGTGGCAGGAGACAAGCCTACACCTACTATCCTGTCACCAAGAATGCTGAGGTGGACTGAATTTCTTGCTGCCTATTCATACAAGCTTATCCACAAGCCTGGCAAGGACATTGGACATGCTGATGAACTTAGTCGTTGCCCACTCCCTTGCCACAAGGAGGACTTTGAACCTGAAACACACACCTTTTTCCTAGAAACTGTTGCCAAGCTTCCAGTTCATGCTGCTGAAATTGCCAGAGAGACTGCCAAAGATACTGTGTTGGCTCCTGTTATAGGCTGGATTAAGAAAGGTTGGCCTCTTCAAGATCTACCTCACCTTGCCCAACCTTTTAAGTCCAGGCAAACTGAATTATTTGTATTAACAGGATGTATTTTGTGGGGTAACAGGGTGGTTATTCCTGCAAAACTGCAAAGAGAGGTTTTGGAAATGTTACATGAGGGTCATCCTGGTATTGTAAGGATGAAGGGATTGGCCAGGAGTTATGTATGGTGGCCATGTATTGACAAAATGTTTGAAAACTGGGTTGCATCTTGTCCCAACTGTCAGGTAGTCAGGCCTGCACCACCTCTCGCCCCCACACAGGAATGGGAATATCCTAGGGACCCGTGGTCCAGGATTCACATTGATTTTGCTGGCCCTACCAGAGGGCACACCTTTCTTATTATAGTAGATGCGTATTCCAAATGGCTAGAGGTAATCCCCATGGCATCCACCACAACTGATGCTGTCATCAAACAGCTCAAAAAACTTTTTGTAACCCACGGGTTACCTGATGTTCTTGTCTCTGACAATGGCCCTCAATTTACATGCAACCTTTTTGAATCCTATTTAGCACAACAGGGTATCACATGCCCTTACTGCCCCTGGGCACCCTTTGGCTAATGGCCATGCTGAATGCATGGTACGTTTTTCCAAGGAGAAGCTTCAGCAACTGGGTCCTGGGGACATCACTGAGAAAGTTGAAAAACTTCTTAGTGTTCAGCACATCACTCCTAACCCATCTAATAACTTATCCCCAGCAGAGTTGTTGATGGGTAGGAAACTTAGGTCTTCCCTTGACCGCCTTCATCCCACTTACGCACCCAATGCTCCACTAGATTCCACTTCCAAAGTTCGCACATTCAGTGTGGGTGATTCTGTTTATGCTAAGAACCTCTTAGGTGAACCTTTGTGGATTCCTGCTGAGATAACTCAGATCACAGGCCCTCGTTCTTACAGGGTGCAAACAGAGGATGGACCCCTCTGGAGCAGGCACATTGATCAACTTAGATCCAGGTTCTCTCAGGAACATCGCACTTGTTCTTCTCTAGTTCCCTCACCTGATGTCATTTCTAGGGGGGAAGGGGAGGAACAGGAGGAAAATCAGCAAGCAAGAATCAACCCCATGTGTAATGAGCCATTAGGACAGCAACCATTACAAAACCTGTCACAATGCCAAAATCCATCCTTAGAAGTGGAAGATTGTACATCACTACCTGACTTGGGTGCTGACATTGGGTTGGAGATGGGTTGGGAGGAGAGACCAGATTCTAATAATCAAACAGGGTCTTCTTTCACAGGAAGCCCCAGTGGGAAAATGTCAGCAGACACATTTCCTCTCTCACTGGGTGAGAATGTTAAAACTTCTGAACCACAAAGGTCTCAATGTACACGCAAGAGCCCCACCTATTTAAAAGAATACATTAGATAGGTTGGGGTTTGGTATGGACTGAACTTAGTGGGGAGGGATGTTATGTAGGTAGGTTTGAATGTCATTGGTTTAGTTTGAATTGTTCTTGTAAAATGTCAAATAGGATTGGTTTAAATAGTGCAGGAAAACCCTGCACTCTGATTGGCTGGCAACTACGGCTGCTGGCTATAAGAAGCAGCCGTAGCCCAGCCAAGTCGAGTCCATTCGAGCTGTAGTCACTTAATAAACTCTTCACTGAAGCTCTTCACGTCTGACTCTTCATGCAAACTTAACAGAAATCATAGTTAACAGCAGTAGATGAAAATTGAAGGCCCTGATTTAGTTCAGTCTAATCTGAAAATATATTTGATTGAAAACCAATTTGGTTGATTCGACAGAACTTGCTTTTGGAATCTGCCTAAGACATGCTCTGTCTGCTTTTGTTCTTTGATGTATTCTTCAGCTTTAAAAGTAGATTTCTCCCCCTTTCCATCACCCATAGTTTTAAACTTATGTCAGCTATGTGTGAGCATTAGCCATTTATAAATGCTAGTGGGTATTTTCTTCTGAAACGCTCCAGCAAATGCATTTGGAGGATTTTAAAATACATTTGGATGACTGCAGTCTCCCAAGTGATTTTTATCACTTTTTTTAAAAAGCAAACTGCCTAGGAGCACGATAAAATACAATGTTTAGTCTTTGAACTTAAATGTGTCTGGAGAGTGGCTTAGCACTCCATACACTAGGTTTTCTTCTTCTTCTTTTTTTAATAAGTGCAAGGCTTTGGAATATAACAGCTCTATTTTGATAGAATGAAAGTGTCTCACAATGTGTGCAAAGGGGGGGTGGGGGGTGGGAAGCATTGTAAGCCAAGAGAGAAAGAGAACTAAAACATCCTTTTGGGTTCATAATTGACATCAATACTTTTAAAAAGCTCAGCACTGATCTGCTTACTGCTGGAGCAACTATGCAACACTGAAAGAATATCTACAATATTAAGTATTAATTGGGTGGATGGCATCTATCTCAGTTTTACACTATTTTACTTCTGGAGTTGTTCCATGATACAATGTACAAATATTAAGTGAAGACTATTCTGCAATTTCAAGTATGGGCAAAGAATTGGAGAGAGAAAGAACAGTTATAGTCAAAAAGATGATCCAATCCGTGATATATGTTGTATGATATGCTTCAGTAATATTATCCATGCCCAGAAGCCCTCTTTCCTTTAATTTCTTTTGTTTCAAAATATTTTTTTTCCTTCTTTGAAGATAGGAATTACATCTTTCCAGTCCTCTGGTAGTTACCCATGTTCCGGGATCTTTGAAAGATATGTTTCAGTGCAGAGGTGAGCCGATGCCAGTTCAGACTGGTTCAGGTGAACTGGTTGTTACGATTCTGCACAGTTCAGTGAACTGGCAAAACCCACTCTACTTTCTGGTTCACTCACCCACACCACACAGTCCAGCTGTTCTCCACACCTCACCCACTTCTCTGCCTTTGCTGTGGTTTACCATGCTGGCCATGTGGCCCAGTTGATCTCCATGCCTCACCTGATCTGCTCCTTGCAGCTCCCCACAAAGGTAATGCGCTCGGCCAAAGGGCCATCTAGGGGTGGACATGGTGAAGCTCAGCTGCCTTTCAGGCCTGGCTCTCACCATCCTTCTGCTTGCATGCCACTCACTCACCATTTGCCTCAGGTCGGGGCCCAGGGGATGCACCAGTCCCTGGTTCAGGCCTTCCCCGGGGCCTCTACCTGCATGTTGGGCCACTGCTGTGAGGTTGGTGTCATCTCGGTCCAGTCAAGATATTCCATCTTTGGTCATGGGGGGAGAGGTGTTGCCCCCCGTGGACGGGGCATGGAACCTGGGGGTTCTCCTGGACTCACGACTCAGGTTGGAGGAGCAGGTGGGAGCTGCTGCCAGGGTGGCCTTTGCCCAGGTCCAGCTGATTCACCAGTTATGCCCATATCTGGACTGAGATGCCCTGCGCACGATCACTCATGCACTTGTTACCTCTCGACTCGACTACTGTAACGCTCTCTATTTAGGACTGCCCTCGCACACCATCTGGAGGCTTCAGCTGGTGCAGAATGCGGCCGCATGGGTTGTTATGGGAGCTTCCCGGTGCTTCCATGTTACACCCCTCCTGCGCGACCTGCATTGGTTACCGGTTGCCCTCCGGGTGAGGTTCAAGGTTCTGGTGCTGACATACCAAGTCCTTCAAGGCATGGGTCCGGGATATCTACGGAAGCATCTCCTGCCAGCATCAAGAACCAATTACCCTATGTGGGCCCACAGGCAGGGGCTCCTCGGGGTGCTGTCTGCAACTCAATGTCACTTGGCGGTCCCCCGAGGAGGGGCCTATTCTGTGGCAGCCTCCGCCCTATGGAACCAACTACCCCTGAGACTCCGTTTGGCCCCTGACCTTCGTATCTTCCGCCATGATCTGAAAACCTGGCTCTTTGAACAGGCTGGGCTGTGCTGACCTCCGGGGGGGGCGGTTAAATTTAGTTTAGGATTTGTGGGTTTTAGAGAAATTTGGCTTGTAATATTTAATGCTGTTTTTAGGTAATTAATTTATTGTTGGTTTTTAGTTGTTAGCCGCCCCGAGTCCCTTTGGAAAGGGGGTGGCATACAAGTCAAATAAATAAATAAATAAATGGTGTGAGCCCTATGGGCTAGAAGGTAAGGCTGATGGTGCGGAAGGAAGATCCATTCCAGGCTTGTTGCACTGAGCAGAAGAACCACCTCAGTGGGGAGGGGATACACGGCGATGCTCGGCCGCCTTTCAGGCCCAGCTTCATGGGCCTTCCAGGTGGGAGGCCTGAAAAAAAATGCCTCCCCCGAGCACTGCCTGCTTGCCCATCTGCCGGCGAGGCTAGCCTGAAAGTGGCATGTCCCCTTGTTGCAGGCTGGATGTGGGACCTGAGGTGGAGCAGAGGTTAAGCAGGTGGCAGTTCAGAGGAGGGCCTGAAAGGCAGCTGAGCCTCACTGTGTCCCCCACCACCAAGAAACCTGCAGCTGCCACCTCGTGGCAGGCATGAGAAACCTGCATCCACCACTCTTTGCAGGTGCAAGAAGCCTGCATCTGCCACTCTTCAGTGCGAGAAGCCTGTAGCTGCCACTCTTTGCCACTATGAGAAGCCTGCAGCAACTGCTTTGCTGGTGCAAGAAAAGCCCTCCAGCTGCCGCCGCTGCCTTGGTTTCAGCTGGCAAAGAGGTGGCTGATGCAGGCTTCTCATACTAAAAAAGACCAGTGGCTGCAGGCTTCTCATGCTGAAAAAGAGGCACCTGCTGCAGGCTTCTCATGCTAAAAAAGACCAGTGGCTGCAGGCTTCTCACGCTGAAAAAGAGACGGCAGCGGCAGGCTTCTCATGCTGAAAAAGACCAGCAGCTGCAGGCTTCTCATGCCAAAAAAGAGGCAGCCGCTGCAGGCCAGTGTCTCAGGGTGGTGTCGTGTATCCAGCTGCATCAACAAAGGCTGGAGTTAGCGACCCGCTGTTTCCTGCTGTAAAACCCTTTTTAAAAACCCTGACTGTCAGGCAGTGAGACCCAATAAGAGATGAGACATTGGAGAATCACCATTGCTTTTGCTGCACAAAAGTAAGTCTCAGGCTCCGCCCACCACCGCTTCAGTTCGCCTGCGCCACACCCATTCAGTCACATGACTCCCCCAGCCATGCCCACCCAGTCTTTAGGACAAATCGGTTGTTAAATTAGTTGGATCCCAACACTGGTTCAGTGGTTCTGATACCACATCTAACAGATTCCTTTGAACCCTTGGGGGTCTAATTCATCTTTCCTGGTAATTTGAACTCATCTAGGTTGGACAAGTGCTCTCTTATCATTTACTTGCCTATTTTAAATTTTTTACAATATTGTTTTTGATAAGTTTAACTGTTTTTTTTTCCTTTTGTGTAAACAGATGCAAAAAACAAGTTAAGCAGTTTTGCTTTCTCCCTGATGCTTGTCACCTTCTTGCCATTTTCTACCATTAATGGAAGAAAATCAATATGTGAATATTTTTATTCCTCCTCCTCCTTACTTGAACAATGTTTAGGGCAGGGATAAACAACTTCTGAATATATTTTTCATGAAGGTAGCACTCGCTCTCTCCCTCCCTCCCTCCCTCTCTGTGTTTGTTTGTTTCTCGGTATGTATTCATTTTATTCACAATTAAATTTAACTCAAATAAAATAAATACAATAGGATTAAACACCAGTCATATGCTTCACAATTCTTCCTTCTGTCATATTAAACATGATACTTCGATAGCAGCATCAGGAAATCTTAGGAATTGCATTCAAGGTTATTAGAGAGCCACCTGTAATCTTGACGATTAAGGTTCTGCATCTCTTTTCAGGAAAATGTTTGTCTTTAAATTCCTAAATTCCCTGTACCAACTAGCCAAGCTTAAATAAAGACTGTATTGGTTATTATTCTTCAAAATAGGTATTTCTGTCCAGGCAGGATACTTCATTAATGGGAGAATCATATCTCCAATGTTTCTCTTCAAATTTCACTAATCAATGGAAGAAATGTAGAGAGAGAGAGATGGCATCAATTCATGCATCCATCTCTCTCTTCTCCTGCTTTCAGTTGTTTCATTACATCAGGACAACAAATACTGATATTAAAATGCTAAAGATGGCATGAAACAGCCTGGTTTTATATGGAAGCTTTAATTTTGATATGTTTGTGATTTATCGCTGCCCAGAGTTACATATTTAGGATGGGAAACAATATAAATAGCCTAAATGTAATATAAATTAGCAAGCATCCTAAGGCTGTTAGTGTCTTGGTCCATTTCTTTTTCTCTGCTTTAATTCAATTTGTATATTTAAAAATTTAGAGCTGAGAATATATACCTAGAAGAAATACATACCTGACAGATTTGCAATAGTTCTTCACCAGGATGCAACTGAATCGAGGGGGAAAAAAGTAAATACAAGCAATCTATTTTTCAGAAAGTCTTTTAGGTCCTCAGGTACAGAAAGTTTGCTTTGGATGTATGTGTGAGTCAAAGAAGTGATGAAAAATAGAATAAAAATACAGCCAAGGGAATAGCCAAGTCTGTTTGATATTTCTTTGAGCTCATGAAGTCTCTTTGGCTTGAAACATCAGCGAAAATCTTAATTTTTCATCTTCCTACAGGTTGTCTAGAAACATTTAGAGATAAAGAAGCCATTAATGCAAGTCATAAACTCTTCATCTACAGTATCAGTTCCCAGGAAGATTCAGGTCTCATGCATTACTAATCCAGTTTTACACAGCTCAGTATACTCAGTATATTCCACTATGAAGACATGTAGCAGTGTTAGAGTTGTATGTGTGTGGATCATGTTTTGTGAAACAGCTTTGGTGAAACTGTTAGTGGAGGAGTTGGAATTCATGCCAAATGCAGTTTCTGGCATTCAAAGTTTGTAATATTAAACACTAGCTCGATACCCGTGCTTTGCTATGAAACTATGTGGTTGGGCCAGTGGTGGGATTCAAAAATTTTTACTACTGGCTCTGTGGGCATAGTTTGGTGGGTGTGGCAGGGAAAGGATACTGTAAAATCTCCAGTCAGAGGTGGTATTTGCCAGTTCTCCAAACTACTCCCAGTTTCCACTACCAGTTCTCCAGAACTGGTCAGAATCTGCTGAATACCATCTCTGGGTCGGGCTTAGTTTTTGGGGAGAAAAATAAGAAAAAAAAACATTCTGCCTCTGCCTACCAGCATCCATTGGTATTCATCTGGCTAGTGTCCTTTCAGTGTGTGAGAGAGTTGAGGGCTGCTTGGAAACTGAAACAATATTTACTGTGTGAGCAAGAAAGAGACAGCAAGGAGCCTGGGCATGGCTTTGGTCAACTGTTCTGTAGTAAAGTTGCTTGGTGCTATGAAACTAAAACTAATATTAACAAGAGAGATCAGAGCAGCAAAAAGAAGCTACTCTGAAAAGTTAAGGAATCAGTTCTCAGCAAATGAACCAGAAAACATATGGAAAACTCTTAAAAACATCACTGGCTATAGCAAACCTCCTTTCCAGGCAGAAGGAAATCAACAACTAGCAGATGACCTGAATGTGTTTTACTGCAGGTTTGAAAGGAAACTACAGCCACCTATCTCTATACCCCCCATCTCAAACATACCAACAACAGCCAAGCCTCCTACAACTGACCCCAACCCATTGGGTTCACAACCTCTGGTGATTACAGAAAAAGAAGTGCAAGATCTATTACACAGACAAAAGCCAGGAAAAGCACCAGGGCCAGACAAGATAACTCCTTCTTGTTTAAAAGTCTGTGCTGACCAATTGGCCCCCATCTTCACCCGAATCTTCAATAGATTACTAGAGATGTGCTATGTTCCTTCTTGCTTCAAACACTCTACTATCATCCCAATGCCAAAGAAGCCCTCCATCAAGGAACTGAATGACTACAGACCAGTTGCTCTAACACCTGTAGTTACGAAAATCTTTGAAAGGCTTGTGCTGTCCCACCTGAAAACCATCATGGATCCGCTGTAAGATCCCATGCAGTTTGCATACTGAGCAACTAGATCAACAGATGATGTTGTTAATATGGCTCTGCATTACATCCTACAACACCTTGAATCTCCAAATACCTATGCGAGAGTCCTCTTTGTAGACTTCAGTTCAGCATTCAATACCATCATTTCAGACATTCTTCTAAGTAAATTAAACCAACTAGCAATACCTGAACACACTTATAAGTGGATCATAAGCTTCCTAACAGACACGAAGAAGCAGGTGAAGCTAGGCAGAATCACATCTGATACCTGTACAATTAGCACAGGGCCCCCCAAGGCTATGTGCTTTCTCCACTTCTCTTCTCTCTATATACCAATGACTGCATCTCAAATGATCCATCTGTTAAAATACTGAAGTTTGCTGATGACACAACAGTCATTGGTCTCATTTGAGACAACAACGAATCCGCATACAGACAGGAGGTTATAAAACTTGGAATCTGGAATATAAAATCTGGAATGGAACACACTCAAAACTGTAGAAATGGTGGTAGACTTTAGAAGAAACCTTCTCATACTACCACCTCTTACAATACTTTACAACACAGTTTAAAAAGGAGAGACCTTCAAATTTCTAGGTTCTACTATATCACATGACCTAAAATGGACACCTAACATCAAAAACATCATCAAAAAAGCACAACAAAGAATGTTCTTTCTGTGCCAACTCAGAAAGCTCAAACTGCCCAAGGAGCTGCTGATACAGATCTACAGAGGAATTATTGAGCCTATCATCTGCACCTCTATAACTGTCTGGTTTGATTCTGCAACCCAACAGGACAGACACAGACTTCAGACAATAATCAGGACTGCAGAAAAAACAATTACTACCAACCTGCTTTCAATCAAGAACACATATGCTGCACCAGTCAAAAAGAGGGCTATGAAAATATTTACAGACCCTTCACATCCTGGACATAAACTGTTTCAACTCCTTCCATCAAAACGACGCTATAGAGCACTGCACACCAGAACAACTAGACACAAGAACAGGTTTTTCCCGAAAGCCATCACTTTGCTAAACAAATAATTCCCTCAACACTGTTCAACTATTATAAAGTCTGCACTACTATTACTGTTAATCTTCTCATCACTCCTTATCACCCATCCCTTCCCACTTGTGACTGTATGACTGTAACTTTGTCGCTTGTATCCTTATGATTTATATTGACTGTTTCCTAGTATGATTTTATTGCTTATTGTACCCTATGACTATCATTAAGTGTTGTACCTATGGTTCTTGACTCTTGACGAAAGTATTTTTTCTTTTATGTATACAGAGAGTATTTGCACCAAGACAAGTTCCTTGTGTGTCCAATCACACTTGGCCAATAAAGAATTCTATTCTATTCTTCTATTCTAAACTGAAACTCATCTCCTCTGCTTTGTTTTGCATTTGGAACAGATTACTTTTCAGGTGGGGAGGGGGAGTAGAACTCCTTAGCATCAGAGTGTGTTGATAATACTATACAAAATAGTAGTGCTCTGATGGTCATTTCAAAAAATCCTTTCTTAGTGAGAACCTAGAAGCCAAGAGGAACATACATGCCAAATTTCAAGTTTGTAGGCATTACGGTTCGGGATATTTTGTGATGATGCTTGAATGGTATTTCACTTTATGTGTATAGATTCTTTTATTTTGAATAGCTCCTCTTACAAAACTATTTCTATGAAGTTCCAGGATTTTTAATTTCCTTCCAGTGCATGTCCATGAAGTTTTGGATGATTAATAAAGACTCCCACACACATAAAAAAGTATGGCTATGTAAATCAGCCTCGATCCCATTACAATTAAAATTTGATGGTGGCATGATTCAGTTCTAGGTTTAGATGAAGCACAATTTAATCTTCTTGCTTCTAGGTTCAACTGGGAAAAATGCTTCAACAATAGATTGTAAAAGAAAACGTCAAAATGCCTAAGGTCCTTAAGTTTTTTGTTTTTTTGCAGAGTGGGATGAAAATTACAGCATTGATTAACTTTTAAAGGACACTAATCCAGGAAGTGTTTAGTCACACAAGAGTTTCAGTGTAACAGAATTTTAAGGTATTTCCCATAACTACTTTATGGCAGGGATGAAAACAGGATAGCACAACAGCTAAATATCCACCAAAGTTTTCTCGAGATCATTCTCTTCTGGCAGGCATGCCTCATAACGGAATCAACCATCTGAGAAATCAGATAACTATCAATAGGTAAATGCTGGCCTGATATAAATAATTGCCAGAATTTGCTTCGTCAGATTACTGGCTTCTATGGGCTGGGAAGTTGGCTTATCTGGAAGTGGAATATCTCCTGGGACTGATCAGCACTATTCCAACTCACAAAATGATACACAAAGAGCAATGCACAAACTCTAGCTACAAATAGAAGCAACAGAAAAAAAGCCATCACATAGTCAAAGCAGTTCAAAGCCTCCACAACATTCACAACAACCAACTGAAGTGGTTGTTTCCCAGGTGTTTACCTGGGAAACAACCACTTCAGTTGGTTGTTGTGAATCACCTCTTTGATTCAGTTTTATTCAAACAGGAGGGGAGTGTAAACAGCTCAGAAAAAAAAAACTAGAACAGAACACAAGACTGAAAAGATTGTAATATATTAAGCAAACCTTTCTGATTGCACTTCCAACTCCCGAGATGTCATTTTTAAAAAAGTTTCTCTCTTCCTGCCTAAGCATAATGACAATATTTTTTTTACCCCACTGATGAATTCAATATTCCATACTAATGTGAATATAGTCCAATGTAGAGTGATCCTTGAACCAGGATCTTTTTTTTTCTTTGTTAATCTTCTAAAGTGCACTTATGACTACTTTAAGATGGAAAATGTTAAGTTTGCATGAAGAGACAGACACGGAGTGCTTCAAGCTCTTTGTTTATTAGTGACTACAGCTCAGAATGAACCCACTTTGGCTGGGCTGCGGCTGCTACTTATAGCCAGCAGCCGCAGTTGCCAGCCAATCATAGTGCAGGGTTTTCCCGCACTTTTTAACCCAATCATTTCTTACATTTTACAAGAACAGTTCAAACTAAACCAATGACTTTAAACCTGCATACGTAACACCCCTCCCCACTAGGTTCAGTCCATACTCAAACCCCAGCCTATCTAATGTATTCTTTTTAAATAGGTGGGGCTCTTACGTACGTTGAGACCTCACGTGGTTCAGATGTTTTAAGGTTCTCACCTTGTGAGGGAGGAAATGTGTCTGCTGACATTTCCTTACTAGGACTTGTAGTAATGGTAGAACCTGTTTGGTTACTACAACCTGGTCTCTCCTCCCAATCCATCTCCAACCCAATGTCAGCACCTAAACCAGGTAATGATGTGCAATCTTCCATTTGTGAAAATGGTTGTTGGTATTGTGACAGGTTTTGGGATGGTTCCTGTCGTGCTAGCTTGTTACACATGGGGTTGATTCTTGCTTGTTCATTACACTCATGATCCTCCCCTTCCCCTAGAAGAGGTATTAGGTATGGGAACTAGAGAGGAACAATTGCGATGTTCCTGAGGTAATCTGGATCTAAGCTGATCAATGTGCCTGCTCCAGAGGACACCATCCTCTGTTTGTACCCTGTAAAATCGAGGGCCTGTGATTTGGGTTATCTCAGCAGGAATCCATAAAGGTTCACCCATAAGGTTCTTAGCATAAACAGAATCACCCATAGTGAACGTGCGAACTTTGCTAGTGGAATCTAGTGGTGCATTGGGTGCGTAAGTGGGATGAAGGTGGTCAAGGGGAGACCTGAGTTTCCTACCCATCAACAACTCTGCTGGGGACAAATTAGTTGAGAGGTTGGGAGTGATATGCTGAACACTGAGAAGTTTTTCAACTCTCTCAGTGATATCCCCTGGACCCAATTGCTGAAGTTTTTCCTTGGTAAATCATACCATACGTTCAGCCCAGCCATTAGCCGAAGGATGCCCAGGGGCTGTCAGGGCATGTCTGATACCCTGTTGTGCTAGATATGATTCAAAAAGGTTGGATGTAAATTGAGGACCATTGTCAGAAACAAGCACATCAGGTAACCCGTGGTTACAAAAGCTTTTAAGCTGTTTGATGACAGCTTCAGTTGTGGTGGATGCCATAGGGATAACCTCTAGCCATTTGGAATATGCATCAACTATAATAAGGAAAGTGTGCCCTCTGGTAGGGACTGCAAAATCAATGTGAATCCTGGACCATGGGCCCCTAGGACATTCCCATTCCTGTGTGGGGGCGAGAGGTGGGGCAGGCCTGACTACCTGACAGTTGGGACAAGATGCAACCCAGTTTTCAACCATTTTGTCAATACCTGGCCACCATACATAACTCCTGGCCAATCCCTTCATTCTGACAATACCTGGATGACCCGCATGTAACATTTCCAAAATCTCTTTTTGCAGTTTTGCAGGAATAACCACCCTGTTACCCCACAAAATACACCCTCTTAATACAGATAATTCAGTTTGCCTGGATTTAAAAGGTTGGGCAAGTTGAGGTAGATCTTGAAGAGGCCACCTTTCTTAATCCAGCCTATAACAGGAGCCAATAAAGTGCCTTTGGCAGTCTCTCTGGCAATTTCAGCAGCATGTACTGGAAACTTGGCAACAGTTTCTAGGAGAAAGGTGTAAGTCTCAGGAGCAAAGTCCTCAGTGTGAGAAGGAAGTGGGCAGCGACTCAAAGCATCTGCATGCCCAATGTCTCTGCCAGGCCTGTGGATGAGTCTGTATGAATAAGCAGCAAGAAATTCAGTCCACCTCAGCATTCTTGGTGACAGGATAGTGGGTGTAGGTTTGTCTCCTGCCACAATGCCTAACAGAGGTTTGTGATCTGTGACAATGGTAAATGTTCTCCCATATAAATACTCATGGAATTTCTTGACAGCTGCAACAATTGCCAAGGCTTCCTTGTCCAGTTGGCTGTAGTTCCTCTCTGCTTTGGTCAAGGTGCGAGAGTAAAATGCAATAGGAGCTTCCCTCCCACTGGGAAGCCTGTTGCTCAAAACCACCCCCGCCACTCCAAAAGGGGATGCATCACAAGTCAGTACAACAGGCAAATTTTCAGAGAACTGTATCAGTACAGCATCAGACGTGATTAGTCTTTTAATATTGTTAAATGCAGATTGTTCTTCCTGCCCCAGACCCACGCAGACTTTTTGTCTAATAATCTGTGCAGTGGTTCTGCAATGGTTGCCTTCTGAGGTAAAAGTTACTGAGTCCAAGGAAGGCTTGCAAATCTGTTTTACATTTTGGTCTAGGGGTTTCTTTGATTGCCTGAACCTTGGCATCTGTGGGGTGGATACCATGCTTGTCAATCATATAGCCCAAGAACTCAACCTTGTCAGTTCTAAGAGTGCATTTTTCTTCCTTGACTTTTAACCCCGCTTTTTTGAATCTGGTAAGGACTTCCCTGAGTCTCTCTTGTAACTGAGTGTCATTTTCAGCAGAGATTAATACATCATGAAAGTAAGGTACTACACCTGGCAGTCCTTGGAGCATCCTTTCCATAAGGCTTTGGAAGATGCCTGGTGCCACGCTTACTCCAAACTGTAACCTTTTACATTTGAAAGCACCTGCAGTGGCATCATCAACTGTTAATTGTTGATATGCCTGGGCCAGATCCAATTTGGCAAAGACTGTACCCCTGCCAAGTGAATGTAGTAAATGATGCACCACTGGAACTGGATATGCGCTCTGTTGAAGCGCATGGTTCAATGTCCCCTTATAGTCTCCACAGATTCTCACTGACCCATCAGTCTTGACTGGTGTGACTATGGGTGTCTCCCACCTGGAGTTGTCAGTGGGCTCTAAAACTCCTTGAGCTATTAGTTTATCTAATTGTGCATCAATTTTTTCCTTTAAGGCAAATGGAACCCTTCTGGGCTTTAAGCGAATTGGGGCACCTTGGGATCTAGGTTGAAAGTGATAGGGGTCCCCATATACTTGCCCAATCCATTGCTGAAGACCTCTGGAAACTCAGACTTCAAGGCCTCCTCCCATTCAGTGTTGCTCACGTGATTGATGCCAGTCACCTCGATGCCTAGTGGATTGAACCACTCAAGTCCCAGCAAGCTTGGGCGTCCTTGTCCACGATGGTCAGGGGCAAGCTTTGGTGTGGCCTTTGAACTTCACGTTGAATTCTCTTGTTCCAACTACTGGAATCTTGTTCCCTTGGTAGTGTTTAAGAGTCAGTGCTTGCTTCTTGAAATGCTTCTTCTGAATGTTTGGGAGTAGTCTGTGAATAGTGTCCCATGACACCATAGATAAATATGAGCCTGAGTCCACTTCCATTTGGCAAGGCCTTCCTTCAATTAGTACCTTGACATGCACTTTTCTGTTATTGATAGAAGAAGAATGACCAATAGTTACTGCCTGATGAGTTTCATTCTTCCCTTTGCTTCTGTGCTGCGCCCAATTTTCTCACTGAGGTTGCTGGGCTTGAATTCTTTGTCAGGAAACTTCCTTCTGTTGGGTGGAGTTTTGGATGATTTGCAGACTCTTGCTAGGTGTCCTCTTTTTTCACAACGGAGGCAGATGGTATCTAGGAACTTGCATTCAGTGTGGGGGTGGCTTCCCCCACATCCTCTGCAGTAGAAATCTTGCCTCTTTCTTCCCAGGTCTTTCTTTTTTCCGCTCTATTCTGAGTCTATAAATTCCTTCCTCCACCTCGCTACAGTCTGACTCAGAATCTATTTGCTCACAATGAGTTGTTGTGGACTTTTCCACATCAGGATGGCTTGTGGCCTTGTTAATTTTCTTCATGGCTGCTGCTGAGGACTTGGTAGCTTCTGCTGAAGAGGCCTCTTCTATTGCTTCCTTCAGCGTGATCTTAGGTCTTAGTAATAACTTGCTCTGAAGCACCTTGTCTTTAAGGCCCAGAAAAATCGATCGCGCATGGCCTCTTCTAAATTGTTAAATTCACATGCACCCCAATGTCTCTTAAACTTGCCATGAAGTCGTTTACATTTTCGCTTTCCCTTGATCCCGACAGTAAAACTCGTGTCTCTTAATGAGGCACGATACTTGTGGGGCGTAATGGGCTCTTAACAACTTTTCTAAGTCAGGCCATTCCATTACCTTCACGATGCAGCTCCCCAATGCCTTCGCCATCTTGAAAACTGCTGGACCACAGTGCATGAGAAAGACCGCCGCTTCCGCCGGAAATGTCGGCAAGATCGCTTCCTTCCAGATACATTTGGAAACGATCTGCATACGTCTCCCAGTCTTCTGCCATCGGATCGAACGGGGCTGGGGGGGTATTCAGCATAGCCATCTCTCTCTTCTTCTGTTCCGCGTTGCCTTCTTCTTCAGGGAGATCCCACCTTTGTCGCCAGTGTTAAGTTTGCATGAAGAGACAGACGTGGAGTGCTTCAAGCTCTTTGTTTATTAGTGACTACAGCTCAGAACGAACCCACTTTGGCTGGGCTCCGGCTTCTACTTATAGCCAGCAGCCGCAGTTGCCAGCCAATCAGAGTGCAGGGTTTTCCTGCACTTTTTAACCCAATCATTTCTTACATTTTACAAGAACAGTTCAAACTAAACCAATGACTTTAAACCTGCATACGTAACAGAAAACACTTTTGTAAATGCTGACATATTCTTCTGAATGCTTCTATTCCACACTCAAAGATCACATCTTACAGCTAATGATCCTTATTCAATGTTGTTCTCAAATCAGTGCTATTTAAGTCCATCACATTGCCTCTACCAGGCATTTTATGCAATGACTAGAAATCACTCTCAATGCAAAGTTTGACTACAGATGTTTGCCTTTATTTATGGACTAGGTATCTGTATAGGTTGCACACACTTAAAGACATAGGATAGGATTGTAATAATTCAACTAACAGCATCCTTGTAGATTATGAAACAGTGCATGAAATGGATATTAGCTTTTCATCTGTTTTATAAAATCCTGAATGTTTTCCCCACAATGCTTTGTTTCAAAGCAAAGCCATCCCATTAAAACAGATGGACACTACAGATTGTGATTACTCCTTCCATTTGATTGAAACTTAGGCTGTGTAACCAGGACACTAAGCTTTTCTCTTTTTTCCCAGTGTTTAATTTGTTTTGTCTTGTTCTCACTTCATTTAAAATGGAAGGGGAAAACAAGCAGAGGAAATTTTGTCTGCATTTTTTGTGGACATTTAGCTTACTTTTTTTTCCCTAGCTCACAAACACTTGTATGGGTGTATCTTCCCAACAATTGTTCCTATTTTTTAAAAAAAGAAGAGACTAAACAATCACTTATCTGAAATGACATAGGGTCTCCTGTTTGAGGAGGGAGCTGGACTCAAAAACCTCCAAGGTTCCTTCCAGGTCTATTCTGATTGATTGATTGATTTTCCAGAGAAGAATACCATCCTAAAGTTCAGATACTGTTTTAAAATCTACCCCAATCTTTTGATTTACATGAAGATTCAGAATATGAGAATTAAATAAAAATTAGTAAATATCGATGGAGATTCTCAGTCATCCAGGTCATGGTTTTTCCAAAGAGCCTTGGTGGTGCAGGCTGTTAAATGCCTAGCACTTAAATTCCAGCTGCCTGCAATTACTGCAGGCTCGAATCCCACCAGGCTCAAGGTTGACTCAGCCTTCCATCCTCTCGGGGTAGGTAAATTGAGGACCCAAGATTGTTGGGGGCAATAAGCTGACTTTGTAAAAATGCCTCTTAGTAATAATAAGCAGGCATATACAATGGAATGAAGGCTATTGCTGAGTGCATTGGGTTGCGCTCCAAAAATTGTAAGCCGTCCTGAGTTTCCAGAGAAGGGCGGCATATAAATATGAATAAAATTTAAAAAATAAAATAAAGATGCTTTTTCCAAAAGGCAACTGGACTTTCTGGTTTTTCTTTGAATACATTTTGCTTCTCATCCAAGAAGCTTCTGACTGTATGGTGGAGAATGAAAAGATTTATACTCTTTGCAGGCAGCTGGTCATTTGCATTCTTTCAGTGAGTCCTTAAAGTCACCTGGAGGTTTATCTGTGTCATCAGGGTCACCTGAGTGGTGCAAATGGGTGTGATGCCTTCTTGGAACTTTTGAAAGGACTGTGTTGTACTCTAAACTGGAGATTGATGATGTCTGTGTTGTAGAATGGAGATAGATTATGTCATATCTCTCCCCCTCTGTTGAGAGAGGTCTGTTCAGTTTTGACATAGATGGTCTCTTTGACCCCTCTTTCAAACCAGCAGTCCTCTCTGTCAAAATTGTGGACTTTGCTATCTTCAAAAAAGTGGCCTTTATCTTTCAAATGTTCAGAGATGGACTGCTGAATCTAGTCTAACGTAGGAGAAAAAAACCATTAGGATTAGAAGCAAAATGTCTTCAAAGAAAAACCAGAAAGTCCAATGCCTCTTGAAAAAGCACCTTTGGGACAAAATTGAGTAGATTACTATTAAATCAACTTCTCCCTCTATCTACAGTATATGAAAGAACTACTACTAGTGAAATAATTCTTAACAAGATGAATAAATAAAGGGTGATTCATTAACCTATGAGAAGGTTTCTGATGTAACTCCTAACACATATAATAACTGTGAACAATGCTATCAACATGAGGAGCTATATATCAATGATTTGGGGGTATATAAACCCTATTTCCAATAGTTTAGATCTCCATAGGCAAAGCAGTGTTAGAATTGTCAATTTTAAAATATACTATATATTCTTCTTGTGTGAACTCTTTAAATTTCTTGAACCTATGCACCTGGAATATAGAAAAATGAAGCTAACAACATGCTGATCACAGTGGCATTCCTACCAACTAAAAGTAGATAGAGCTGGTTGTGTGAAGATTAAGATAATGATAGTGAACTAGCATCCTTATTTGACATGGAAAAAGTACTTAATAAATTGCAAGAATCTAAATCTAACAACCTGTATAAAAAAGGAAAACTGATCAATATTACCATAACAATTTGGTAAATAACTGAACCTTATAAATACAACACATTGACTTTTACATATTTCCAACAAACTCAAATATGTGCAGGAGAAACGAAAGTTATAAAACATTTTGTCTGGTGGCCTCTGGCAGACTTAATCACCTGGAAAATGAAAAGTACGTTATGCATCTTCATAATTACTCTTTCTTTCAGGTGCAAAAAGAATGAAATAAACTGGCATCTGCTCTGGGGTTCAGAGTTACTAGTTTAGGATTTTGAAATGGACTCCATCTAAAATATGATCAGTTACAACTCCTCACAATGGTTCAACTTTTGGGAGATCCAGTTACACCAATGTTTTATTAAAATTTCCAAGAGAAAATGGTTTAGATGATAAACAGTGGTTGGAAATTAAGCAGCTTGAGTTAATTTTCCATTTTGAAATGGAGATGTATAGTTTAAGGCCATCTTATTAAATTTGAATCACCAAATTTTGAGGACCAATAAGTTCTTCAATGTTTTCCCCCTGTTTCTTTATTGAGACTGTCCTTTGGCTAAGAATTAAGATTCTGCAACATATTCCTAAGAATTCTGGATTTTCTCAATTGGGCAAAGTCCTTGATTTCTGTTGCATTATGGGAAAGAATCTTTCCAAATCCAAAGAAAGCACACAGAAAGCTTTTGTTCTTTTTAAGAGTGCTAATTGCAGACAAGAAGAAATAATGGTGAATGAGCTTTTTCATTTGTGTATGATGCTTGCCTAAAGGCATAATTGGCTTGTGCTTTGGCCTCTCTGATGATTATGTGCTGTACAGCAGTCTTCCTGGAGTCTATTGAATTAGCAGGTTGTAAGAGATGAAATAAGTCAGTAAACAAATGGGTACATAAAGAAGAAGCTTCAAATGATGGCAACAGTTTGGTGAACCGAGAAGACGCACTATATGAAAAGAGGAATAACACGACATTTAAATCCAAATCTGTGCACTACTTCTGAGGTTCAAAAACAAACAAAACATTTCTAATGGGCATAGCACCAGAGCTACTAGAACTGGAACTGATCGTTATCCAGCATTTGATCTGTTCTACACATGGAACTTATATTCTATAAGCAAATGAACATGGATTGATTATCTGACATCAAATCACTGTCAATTTTTAGTGTTCATGTAGATACATTTTATGTATGACTATCTATCCCTTATCTGGTCCTTGAGGTCTTCTAATGGTGCCCCCATTTACCACTGTAATCAAGTCCATCCATGTAGCTGGACTTTTTTATTTCCTTCCTTCTTTCCTTCCTCTTTTATTTCCTTCCTTCTTTCCCAGATTAGCGCCTTCGCCAAAGAGCTAAAAGTGCAAAAAGTGTCCAAAATAGGGTAAACTTGGTTATTTGTGCCTCAAGCAAACACTCTGGGTTGATTTGGTGTTTCATGATCCACCAGGTTCTTTTCTTCTTGTAGTATAAAAGGTTGCTAGTCCAAAACTCAGCACTCAGGTAATTTAATCCTGATAGTAAAAAAATATATTAAAGTTGTTAGATATCAGGGCAACTATTGTCCTAGTTGAAGAAGTATTATTTCTTTTTCTATGAAGCAGCTAAGTAATGGCTATGGTTAACTTATACATAAGTAAAGCACTCTAGTCAAAACAGACAAGAGCACTTGAGACAACACAAGAAAAAAAATCACTTTGAAAATACAGTAAAAATGGTTTGTGAGGAGAAGGGGCTAAATGAAGGATGACTCTTTCCATTTCTGCCCTCTAAAAGTGGTTGCTACTCCAGTCAAATGAGGCAATATGCAACACAGATAAGGATTAGTTTATAATTGTAGGCATATCAGTCTCACAAGAAGTATTTCTTGCTAAAGGTAAGGATAACACTGGTCTGTTTTGCCTGTAAGTCACAGGTGCAATCAAATCCCAGGTTTACCCCAAGCATGCTCGTGTTATTCTGTGTGAACTAGAATCTATAGTCTAAAGATTAACTGATCTTTCTTTGCTCCTAAAATCTCTGCAGTGTGAGATGGGTGGCTATATAAATTACTTAAACCAACACACAACAAATGAATACATCCATTTATCCAGCAAACCAGCTGTGGGAAATTGAATCATGCCTTTGAACCTATGAACTTTTTGATCCCTGTAGGAAATAGGGAGAGACAGGTAAGGGGGGAAAGTTTCAGGTGATGCCCTGTGTTTGTATCTTAGCTGCCTTATTGTTAATTCAATCAGTGTCTGGGTATAAGTGGCAAAAGAAGCTTCCTGTTTCTCTCTCTCCCTTGTGATTCCCTTTCTTCAGAATGAAGGTTAGGTAGACATGGTATTTTTCTTCCCCCCCTGGATTTCTTAATAACAAGTAATAAGATTTTACTTCAGACATACTGACTATTAGTATTTGCTGGACTAAACATAGCAAATATTTTGCCTGCAACACACAATATTAGGAATATATGTGTGTGCTCACCTAGTTTAATAAAATTCAGCATTATTTTGTCATTTTGTTTTTGTTTTGAGGACCTAGCCTCTCACAAAGTCTCCTGATAATTTCAAATCCAATACTAGCATACTGTTGCTCACAACTCCACAACTAGGATGTATACCCAGCTTACCCACATAACCTCAGGATTCATCTTGACTACCAGTTTTTTTTCCCAAGATTTAACTTTGTTCTGCTTTGTGCTAATGAAGTGTTACTTTGGTGATTAGCCCTTCCAATATGACTGGGAATTCAACACATGTCTTGACAGAATCCTGCATGTGGAATAAAGATTGCCTTTCCTTTGAAAATTCTGCAGAATTGGGGCAGATTTAACATTCTTGATAATGAATTAATGGGTGCTGACTTAACCAAGGCACTGGGTCACATTTTTACTGCTTTCATAATAAAAGAAGGTTGAAAATGTCACACACACTCTCTGCTGTTTGCCCTTCCTTGTGGCACTGATTTTTCTCTTTTTGCTAAGTAACTCCAACCTGATTCAGCCAGATCCTGACAGTGATTGTATGGGTGTATCTTTCCACTGACATCAAGCATTCAACCAACTTCTCATACCTTAACTGTACCACTCGTATTACTTCCCCTTAATACTAGAGTAATATCTTTATAATTATTGTTATTATACAATACCATCATCGCAGATGGCACCTTAGAGTTTCACAAGAACACAGAGCTTTGTTCCAAAGGAACATACAGTCTGAATTATATATTATGTATATATTAATGTCAAACTAAATTATATATTACATATTGAAATCAAATGGGATGGTAAAAACATTAAAGCAAAGATGTTGCTCAATGATTGCCAGCAAAATTATAATTCAGCTCAAAGCCATTCTCTCTTCTCTCTCCCCTCCCCACTAAGACCAAAACATACTACCTTGGGAAAGAAGAATTTAGAAGAGACAGAATCTAAAAAGCCACCTTGGAAAATCTGTGGAAGCATTTGTTTCTTCTATTACCTCTGTCTTCCTGTTCCTCAGTGTCATTTCTTGGGCTTTGGGGAAGGGAAGAAGAGGTAGCTGGTCAAAATATTTGTAAGGTCCTTTCAGGCTTCCTGAATGATGGATTGGCGCACTGCATATTGAGAAGAAGAGAATTCTTCCTAGGAGTAAATTGACTTAGTGAATAAATGTAGTTTTACTTCCTTGGCTTCCCCATATTTTTTACTTTGAATTACATGGTCACTTTTTTTTAACATTCACAAGTATGACATCATTCCAGTACTTTAATTTGTGCTGAACTGGTGAAAAATCAACATCCTAGGTTCAAAATATCGAAGGCAGAAGGAGTAATGGATGACAAGGTATGAGATGGTTAGATAATCTCATCAACACAGTGAACATTGGTTTGGACAAATTTTGGGAGACAGGAAAAGATAGGGACCATGAGGTTGTGAGAAATTGATTTAACAGCTGAACAACAACAACAGAAGTTTCAGAATAGGACTTTTCTTTCTTTCTTTTTTTTAATTACATTTATATGCCGCCCTTCTCCGGAGACTCAGGGCGGCTTACAATTTTGGGATGCAACCCAGTGCGCTCAGCAATAGCCTTCATTCCATTGTATATGCCTGCTTATTACTAAGTGGCAAGTAGTATTTCATTCTAGTATTCATTCTAGTATTTCATTCCCAGAGTTAAGAATTTACTGACTAAATGATATTTATATTTATTTCAATATAAGTGGAGTAGGGATAATCTCTGCCTTCAAATTGATCACTTATGTATTTCTTGATCAAATTTATATGGGTGCTCATCTCATGAAAAAGTGACTCTTGGTGGTGCATAATAAAACTATGAAACAGTTACATAAAAATATTCAGCTAAAATTAAATATTTAACTAAAATTAAAAATTGCAATCAAAGAAATGCAGCAAATGTCAACAACAATGGATCCACCTCAATACCATGGTGTTCTCCTGGGGGCCCCAGGCCTAATGGCATAGACAAGTTTTGAGAGACTTTGGAAAATTAGCAGGGATGGATCTCACTTTGGGTGGTGGTGGTGGTAGTGGAGAGGGCATTCCATAAAGTGGCTATTCCATAAGGCACAGCAGAGAAGGCCTCACCTTCTGAGTCCCACCAAATGTATTGCCTCAGCAGATGGGACCCATAGCATAGATCTTCTGTGAGACTATGTGATGGCAATTTATCCAAAACACTTTGTTAGGAAAGAGTAAACTGCCCAAGTCTTATCCCAAAAGCAGGGCTTTATTCTATGCTCAGTTCAGTACCTGAAGCAATCAGAGGGTTTAGTATAAATTTTCAATTAAAATATAATTCCAAAGTTATAGTGCTATTTTGGTTTTTCCCATATAATTCTGTTTGATTTCAATGTCCATTAATTTTAATGGAGACTGAGCAAAAATATATATTAACTTAGGATGCAATGAAGATGAATTTTGAGGATTCAAATCCTCATTCTGCCTCCAGGCTTTCTAGACTGTTTAAAAGATACAGAGTAAATCTTATTATATACCTCTATTAAAAAATGTACCACATCTACCCTTCCTACCCTGTAAATGATTAGAATAAAGACAATATTTTTTAAGTAAACAAAATCTTTAATATTTTTCTAGTTGTGAAAATGACACAGTATCTTTCTCTGCTGTTCCTTCTTTGAAAGGTTGATACTATATTTAATTTTACCCATGTCTTTGCTCTTTGGGAGGTGATTTCTATAAAGTAATCTCAATTTTATGGAGTGGCTCTACTGTTTAGCCCTAAAGTCATATTGCCAATTCAGCTGGCTTATTACAGCATTTCTTGATGCAACAGCCAAATGTTTTGGTTTAAAATGACTGTTGGTTTAAAACCTAAATCAGAGGAATCAAAGAAAGTTTGCTACTTTTTTAATTGAACAATTTGGGCCAACCAATGCATCCACTGGATAACCCTCGTCCAGGAACTGATCAAGGAGGAAGACGCAGACCTGGCTTGCATCATGGAGACCTGGTTGGGCCCAGAGGGAGGGGTCCCTCTGGCAGAATTATGCCCGCTGGGTTTCCATGTGCTGCACCAACCTCGGGCCCAGTGTAGGGGCAGGCGGGTGGCTGTTATGATCAGGGAGGCACTTTGTCTGAGGGAGACCACTATCCCACAGATAGGTGGGTGTGAACCTCTCCTCCTGAGGTGGGGCCCTGGGCATCAGTTGGGCCTGTTGCTTACATACCTCTCTCCCAGCTGCGTGGCAACAGCCCTGCCTGATCTACTGCCTGATGTCCTATCTGGGGTGGCGGTTGAGTTCCCCAAGCTTATTGTGTTGGGGGATTTCAACTTGCCTTCCCTGGGTGGGGCATTGAGGATGGATCAGGAGTTCATGGCTTCCATGACAACCATGGACCTGGCTCAAATAATACAGGGTCTGACCCATGGGGGGGGGCACACACTCAACCTTGTTTTTATCTCGGGGCAGTGGTTTAATGATCTAGGTGGGGGATTTCCAACTACTCAACCCCTGTCATGGACCGATCACTGTCCCCTATGACTGGTCTTCCAATATGCCACCCCTCGTCACTGGGAGGCGGAACTGACTAGATGGTTCTGCCCCAGGTGCCTAATGGACCTGGAGAGGTTCCAGACGACACTTGGGTTGATTCCTGCCTCCCTTACCCACAGCCTGGTTGAGACCCTGGTGGATGCCTGGCATAGGGCTGCCTCTGGGGCGCTTGACCAAGTTGTTCCTTTGCGGCCTCTGACCCGATGCAGATCCCGGCTGGCTCCCTTGTTCTCCACAGAGCTCTGGGAGATGAAGCGCCGGAGGAGGGGCCTAGAGAGCTGTTGGAGGTCCAGTAGGTCTGAATCTGACTGAGCACAGTTAAGAACCTACACTAGGTCTTATCTTGCTGCGATGGGAGTGGCAAAGTATGCATACTTCTCCGCTCTCATTGCGTCCGCAGATAATTGCCCAGCCGCCCTGTTTAGGGTCACCTGTTCCCTCCTTAATCAGGGGGAGGACCCTCTGCAAGGATAGGCCAAGGAGTTTAGTCAGCATCTGACAGACAAGATCGCTCAGATCCGGGCCGGCTTGGACTCCGACTGGTCAGAGTCTGATGGGAGTAAGACGACAGGTCTTGGGGACTCCATTTGGGAGGAATTTGATCCTGTGACTCCAGATGAGGTGGACAGGATCATGGGGAAGTGAAGTGCTGCCATGTGTTTATTGGACCCGTGTCCCTCCTGTCTGGTTTATGCTGCCCGGGAGGTTATGTGAGGCTGGCTCCAGGCAGTGGTCACTGCTTTTTTGAGTGAGGGATCCTTTCCCCCCACCTTGAAGAGGTGGTGGTGAGGCCCCTCCTCAAGAAGCCTGCCTTGGACCCAGCTATTTTGAACAACTTCCATCCTGTCTCCAACCTTTGCTTTGTTGCAATGGTTGTTGAGAGCGTGATGGCCTGACAGCTCCCGATCTTCCTGGAGGAAACCGACTATCTGGACCTGTACCAATTGGGTTTCAGGCCCGGGTACAGCACGAAGATGGCATTGGTCGCACTGGTGGATGATCTCTGGAGGGCACAGGATAGGGGTCATTTCTCTGTCCTGGTCCTATTAGATCTCTCAGCGGCTTTTGATACCATCGACCATGGTATCCTACTGTGACGCCTCGAAGGGTTGGGAATGGGAGGCACTGTTTTATGGTGGTTCTCCTCCTACCTCTCGGGTCATATGCAGGTGGTGTTGGTGGGGGCGGAGATCAGCCCCAAGGCCCCTCCTTTGTGGAGTGCCTCAGGGGTCAGTTCTTTCACCCCTCCTGTTCAACATCTATATGAAGCTGCTGGGCGAGATCATCTGTGGTTTTGGGGTGAGGTATCATCAGTATGCTGATGATACCCAGCTGTTTATCTCCACCCTAAACCCCAGTGATGCTCTCGACATGATGTCCAGGTGCCTGGAAGCGGTGTGGGTCTGGATGGGGAGGAACAGGCTCCGGCTCAACCTGGCTAAGACCGAGTGGCTGTATGTACCAGCATCTTGAGTTATCCAGGATGTTGCACCTTTAGCTATGGGGGAGAGGTGTTGCCCCCCATAGATAGGGTTTGCAACTTGGGTGTTCTCCTGGATGCATGGCTCAGTTTGGAGGAGGAGGTGGGAGCTGTGGCCAGGGGGGCATTTGCCCAGGTTCGCCTGGTGCATCAGTTGCACCCCTATCTGGACCGAGATGCCTTACATACGGTCACTCATGCACTCGTTACCTCCCAATTGGACTACTGCAATGCTCTTTACATGGGGCTGTTCTTGAGGACCACTCAGAGGCTTCAGCTGGTCCAGAATGCGGTGGCGCGGGTTGTGATGGGAGTGTCCTGATACTCCCATGTTACACTCCTCCTGCGTGAGCTGCACTGGTTACCAGTTGCCCTCCGGGTGAGATTCAAGGTGCTGGTACTTACCTATAAAGCGCTACATGGCTTAGGACCAGGGTACTTGTGGGAGACCCTGCTGCCAGGAATGACTTACCAATGTCCCATGCACTCCCATAGGCAGGGCGTCCTTGGGGTGCCGTCGGCCAGACAATGTCGGCTGGCGACCCCTAGGGGTAGGGCCTTCTCTGTGGGAGCGCCCACCCTATGGAATCAGCTGCCCCTGGAGCTTCGGGTGGCCCCTGACCTCCAATCCTTCCATCATGGCCTGAAAACATGGCTTTTCCAACTGGCCGACCTGGACTGATGGAGGGGATGGGGTTTTAGTGACTGTTTTTATTAATTTTAATTGGTTATTGGGATTTTGAATCATTTTTTAATGTTTGTATTATATTTTTTATCATTGTGAGACGCCCTGAGTCCTTTGGGAGATAGGGAGGCATAGAAATCTCATCAAACAAATGAACAAACAAACAAACAAACAAGTAAATAAATAACCTTTGTTCTGTGTAGAACGAGTGCAGATTTTTCCAAATATTTCCCCCCTGCACCTATACCTACAATCAGTGTTTCCCAGACAACTGAGTTAGAATTAATACATCAGTCTTAAGGATTGCTGGAAAATACTTTTCCTATATACAGAGATCTATTTTGCTATTTTCAAGTACAAATCACTTTATTATGGGAAAAAATAGTCTTTGAGATGGTGGAAGAAATTCCTTAGGCTTTGAGTGGGTGAACACTGCAGCTTCATTCCTATGATTATTCTATAGCTTCAATTGAGCCAGGGACTTCAAAAGTATTTCAGAATTAAAGTTCAGATAAGCAACATTTTTAATAGATGATAATGACAAAAAAACCACAGATTGAAACACTGTAATAAAAAAAAATCTCACAATAAATGATAGTCTGAGAAAGATAGTAAAATGTGTTTTTTTAAAACCATACTTCTTTAGTAATTTAACCAAGATTATCAAAGTACATCTTTGATGTAATATTTGTTTGTTTGTATGTTAAAATATTTACATGGCCACTCAAGTCAAACAATAAAAGTTGGGTGGCATACTACAAACTAAGGAACAAAGTGAAATAAGCAGTAACAGCTAAAAAGAAAACATAACATTTAAATATTAAATATCATGTCCTCAGATTCTTTATCCCCTTCTATAGAGAAATTCCAGTCCTCTTGGTAAAATGGCCAAGGAATTTATATAATATTGTTAAGAAACTGCATTATTCTTAAGAATTTTTCTTTAGATACTCTTGTGTTTCTATGTGTATTACTTGACACCATGAGTACCTCTAGAAATTGAAGTGGCTCCCACCAGATAGATTTCTTAAAAGGACCTCAAAAACATGGATCTTCTCCCAAGCTTTGTGTTAAGGTGGTTGGAATCTTTTGTCAGGTGTGTGATATGTTGTGTTGACTAGATCTCCCTTCTGTTTACTGCTAGGAATTAAAAAAAAACAATCTAGGTTATATACTTGTTCTATTTTTATGTTGTAAGAGGACCAGAATACATTAGAATTAGGTGGCATCTAAATTGACATAGTGAATAAACCTAATTACCCTTCATAGACATAGGTGCCTAAAAAGTCACCTACACTTTTTTTTAACTCATATCCTGTTGAGCAATTCATTAAGGTAGGAATTCCCTTTTTCCCTCTAGTGTTGAAATTATACAGTAAATATATTCTTTAGAAATTGAAATGTTAAGTAGATTCCAAGAACTAAAAGTAGCATAAATGGCAGCCCAAAAACTGGTTTATAGGTTTTTTTATACGTATCTATAAATGCTATTTAAAAAATAATAATGCAAGTGATAATTAAATTGGCGGGGGTGTGTGGGATAGTTTTAAATTTTAATTTGGGTTTTATTGGGCTTTAGTGATTTAGTTTCTTTTTAATTATTTATTGTATTTATATGTTTTAATCTGTGAGCCGCCCCAAGTCTTCGGAGATGGGGTGGCATATAAGTCCAATAAAATATTAAATATTAAAATAATGAAGAAGCTGGACATTAATCACCCATTCAGAGTTTACATTTCAATCTAAGTAGAAATGGAGTGCTTTCTTAAAAATCAGATATGTATGATATAATTCTTGCTTCTCCTATAAACAGGCAAGGATGGGTGACAATATTCAATATGTCTTTTTTTTCAGTTGCTGTTTCACATTTTAGACCTGAAAGTTCAAAAATAAAGGTGAAAATAGAGTCATTTATTTCTCAGCTTTTCCACTGCCAGAGGTGGAATCCATACATGATTTATAAAATGAGTTGGTAGAAGAAGGCTAGATAATAGAAGGAGTATTACTTTACCACTTCAAGCAACAAAGATCAGTATGGTGTTCCTTTCTATGTTTTTTTAAAACTTCTGTCAGGAAATTAAAAAGAAAAAGATATCTGCAAGAAGATTCCAGCCCTCTACTCTGAAAGTTTTCAAATATGCAAGGATTTTGTTAATTTAGAAAAGTATTTAAAGGTATTTGCCTTACGCTTATTGTTTATGCTATCTTATACCTTACACTACTTTATTTTCATCTCATTCAGCTGCATGGAACAATTCAAGCTGTAGACAGATTCATAAACAGACCAGCTGCCTATTTCCTTTCATATTTCTCCATGCTAGATCTTCTTTCTCTCCTTTGAGTTTTTAGTCATAAGATGAATGACTGCAGCATTTTTTCTAGAGATGTTGACACTCAATTCTGATTCACAAAGATACTTCACATGTAAATTAAGTTTGAGAGAAAGGATAAATTCTGCAATAAGATCTGATTGAGATGCTTAAGCGATGATGAATCTGCTTCTTCATACAAACAAGCTCTTAGAACAGGGCTGACAAATTTGTGGCCCATGTGCTAGATGCATCATGTGCTACCACATCCACACCCAGTTTAGCGTAGGGGGAAGTCATGATACATTATGTGATGATGCGAGTTTGACCCTCCTCACTTAGAATAACTTGTATCCTGATACCTCTACCCTGATAATATCTGATTATAGTATATACATTGCGTGTGTGTATGTGTGTGTATATATATACACATACACACACACACATTGTGTGTCTGTGTGTGTGTGTGTGATATCAACAATAAAATTACTGCTAGCAGTTCTTTAGCTTGTTTTGGCCTCCATTTGCATCAAGTTCTTCTCAACAATCTAGGATGTAATAATGTAATGGCATCATGGATATGTTTAGGTCCATATATATGGATCCAAGCAGTGTGGCCCTTGTTAATTGACAGGTAGAAATTTTGTCAATTCACAGATTTTCCAAGCACTTTTGAATACTTTTTGGTATAGTCCCCAGGGTGCCAATAATCAATGGGACCACGCCAGCTGATTTATGCCATAATCTTTCAAGTTCAATTTTCAGATGTTGGTATTTTGTAATCTACTTCAATTCTTTGTCTTCTGTTCTAATATCCCCTGGTATTACCACATTAATTATCCACACTTTCTTCTTTTAAACCACAGTTAAATCTGGTGTGATATTTTTGGAGGTTATCAAGTTCAAGAAGGCTTAATTAAATTGAAGCGGTGTGATCCCATAGGAATATTTTGCCCTAGACCTATGTTTTTTCTCAACTGCTGATGCTTTTCTTGCAAATCTCTTTTGTTAACTATTAATAAAACAGCATAATCTGAAACAGACTTCTCTGGGTCTCACAGAATAGCATGAAACAACCATGAGAGAATTGATTCTAATTCCAGTACATTCTAATTTTAGTGTACCTTCTCTGATGCTATACCAGAGCATACACTTGGCATCCTGAGAATACTCTGTCTTCTATTTTGCATTTTGATGTTGAGTGCCAGCAGACATTCCCAGTTCTTTGTTATTTTCCTTGCCTTAAAAGAAAATTATGACTGTTTAATTAAAAACTATGCCCAACTCACTTTATCAGGCTCTTGCCCTTTTTCTAAATTGAATTTAGAAAACTCTCAATCATGTCCAAAACCAAGAATGACACATAGTGATTCTTCTAAGCTGAGTTCTTTATTGTTTCACACCTATAGAAAAACTCTTGCCAGACTGAGAACTCTAAAAAGTGCATCTACAATAGATTCTGTGAACTATTAGGGAGGGGCTGTCTTCACCTTCTTTCTGTCACATATAATATTTTGAATGAGTTGCCTCTTACTCCTCTGGAATTCATCCTGTCCCTCCTCGGAATCTACCTTTTTACTATGTTCCATCATACCTTTATACGTTATAGAATGGGGCAATACTTGTCATTGTCATTGTGGGCAACTAAATCCAAGAAACTTTAAGCAGATTTTTGTTCTCTTCCTAGTATTTTAGCTCAAATTATGGACTGATTTACATATTGTTTGCAGAGAAAATATTTTCACATGTCAAGATTTCATACTTGGCTGTAGAATTTATTTCAGTTTCCCACATGAAATAGAAGCTCAGATGAGTGGTATAAAGAAATCTGAACTAGAGAAAATAAGTGAATGAAATCAGTTGGTCTATAATAGTGTCATGGGATGCTTTCAGGTATTTTATATTGAAGAAGACTATTAAGCAATGGTAATTTAAATTGTATTCCACCTAATTTGGAAAAACCTGTGACTAATCTGGATTTTGTCCATTCACAGTGGACAAGTAAATATCATTATGCTAATATTCTGAAAACACAGTATATTGCTCTTTTCTGTTAAAGTGTTTGATGACATACTTTGTTTCCACATAGTTCCCAAATTGCTTTTATGGCAAGATAACAAGGTAAAAACAGGAACACTTAAAAAGAAAAAGGAAATGACTTTGAAAAAGAAATAAGGAGGTAAAGTTGTTTGGGTAAAACTGGAGAGAAACCTCTGAATGATGCTGATTATTTGAACAATCAAGGATTTATCTGGAATGTTACGGATTGTGCCTGGGTCACTTATCCTAAAAAACCTACAGTAAATGGGAGAAATCCCTGTGAGAAAAAACAGGTTAATCACCTTCCTTGTGATTAGGGTTGTCAGGTAGCATTTTCCCCAGTAAAAATGCACCTGGTGTTAGCACCACCCTCTGAGGTCGAGGCTCCCAACAATTTTGGTTTTGAAACCAAGGCAGGCAGCTAGGCATGTAAACCAGAAGAGGAGAAACAACGCCAAATTTCTAACTCCCCTGCCTAACCAGCAACAGGGTCATGTAGAAGCTAGAAAGAATTGAGAAGCTTTATTAGACAACATGGCACTGAGAAGTTGGTATTAAGACATGAAAAATTACACCCTCCTTTCATATTTCTAGCTAATTATATTGGGAGGGACATTTCCAAGATTCATCTCCAGATGTCTATCCTAGAGCTGCAGTGAAAACATCTGTAAGGCCCATAGTCAATGACATACTCATCAATCCTAAAATTGTATGACATTAGTACATTTACGCTACTTCAGCATCACCTAGTAAAATACTGGGAGCACTAACCCCTCTGTTGCACCTTTCTCTATGATTCTTAGGTTGTGCCATCTTATTCTTCCTCTGGCATGGCAGAAATTATGCATGCAAACATCCATCTATTCATCATGATTAATGCCCATTGATGATCTGCCTGAAACAACCTACAAATCAATATTTTTGAAGACAAGTCTATACGCTGTTGGTCATCTGATATCTATTTTTCTTTGCCTGAAGGACTTTTTCTCTTTGCCTCAAGACTTTTTCTTCTTTTCCCCTAAAAAAATAAGATTCCATTTACAGACAAGCAAACTGGCTTCAAGTGGAGGGTTCAGAAGATAAGTTGTGTGATCCATGCCACACTATCCTCCAAACATGTTATCACCCTCATCTCCCACCTTTCAGCTGAAACCATCTCACTTTATCTATCACCGTTCAACCCAAATTAAGTGCAAATGCCAGATGCTGCTATAGAGAATGAAACTGCCTCCAATTGTAACCAGTAGATTTCATCTGATAATTGAGAATGGGAACAAAACAAATGCTTCATACCTCAAAGGTATTGTTACAAATTAGGGCTGAGCCAAAGTGAATCCATTGTGGAGAGAACACCTGTCTTTTGTCATTTGCACTCTCAATTAAAAGTAATCCGTCTTCTCTGAGCTATTGGCCCAACTTATAGAGACAACATGTAATGGTTGCAGTATGCAAGCAAGTTTCCTTCATTATCACTAATTCAGGTTTTCAATTGCTTCAATTACTTGCAAAATTTCATTGTATATGTTCTCTAAAGAATGGAAATAATTCAAAATCTTCAATGTTATAAGTTAATTTAAACATGCATTGGTATTATTTGTGAAATATTACAATTTTGTTACTGTCTCCATCCACACCATTTTTCTATAGTGTCAACTAGTGACCAAATACATCTGGATGGAGAGAGAGGGAAAGTGGGAAACTCTGTTTTATGCAAAATGATCTAAACATTTCAAGTGCGTTATTTTGCTGTGTGATTTTGAATTACACAAAACTGGAGTTTTAGGGGGAATGTATGCATTTCAAAAGCAAATATTTTAGTGGCCTTAAAACTAATTAAAAATGAGGCAGAATGAATGTAGGAGTGCACATCTGGAAAGCTGACAAAAGAAGAAAGTAAATTACCAGCCATCCCTACATAATATTATCTGTAAGAGAAAGGACCCAAATAATATTTTCCATACAAATACATCATATAGCTTTATAGGGCAATATATAAGCCTAAATGTTATTGCTATGCTATATCCAATGAACAATAACTAAAATAAGTAAACAAGCAATACTTCCTTAAAGCTCTCTCTTCTGGTCTTCAACAATTTCTGCTAATGGTCCATTAAAAGAAAGAATTTGCATTTTGATATGGTCAGCTTAGGAGAAGAAATCAATGGGCAGCTATTTATTTGTCCTTGGTACTCTTTGTCTTTGGAGTGTATAGCTGCTGCTAAGGTAAGCTCATTAATAAAGCTGGCAAGGGTTATATAAATAATAATTGGAAAGCAAGAGATGGAAAGCCACTCTAAAAATGAAGCTATGCAAAGAGGCATTTGCTGGTCTCTTTGTGTGTGTGTGTGTGTGTGTGTGTGTGTGTGTGTGTGTGTGTACGTGCATGCATGCACGTGCACATGTATGCACATGTTTGTATCTCATAGTAGTTCACAGAGTTCATTATGTAGGCAGTATTCCAGTATTTGAGGGGCTGCCACATAAGAAGAAGGGCTCAAATTATTCTCCAAAGCACCAGAGGATAGGACAAGAAACAATGGTTGGAAACTAATCAAAGACAGAAGCAACCTGGAATTAAGGAGAAACTTCCTAACAGTGAGGCCAATTAACCAAGGGAAGAGCTTGCCTGCAGAAACCATGGATGCTCCATTACTGGAGGTTTTTAAGAAGAGTAGACAGTCACTTATCTGAAATGGTATAGGTTCTGCTTGAGCAGGGGGGTGGACTAGAAGACCTCCAAGGTCCCTCCCAGCTGTATTCTATTCTTCTTCCTAGAATGTTCCTCTCCTAGTGAAAAAAAAATCCAATTGCAAAGTGATTAATATGGTTGGGAGGTAGCTGTTGGATTTAGTTTCTTCTGGGACTGTGCCACACTCTAATTCAGTTTTGATTTATTTGGGCAATTTGTAAACCACTCTTCAGTTACAGAATTTCCTGGGCAAAGGTACAGTTTTATAACAGAGGTACAATAGAATCATAAAAGCAAAATAGTAATATTACAGAAACTAAAAAAGCTGGCTTCTGAAATCCAGCAAAACTATAGATAGGCTCTGTAAAAAAAAACCCTGAAAAAAATATAAAGCTCCTCTTAATGCTAGAGATAGTTTCTCTAGAGATGAAATTCCTTATCTGAAATGTCACAAATATTTTAAAACTATATATTTATACAGACACCATGATTATGCACTGATGGTGATGACAGTGGGAGATCAGATTTTCTTGGATTCTTCAAGCAGCCAGACTGAAAACTATTCATAAATTTATAAGGAACTTCTCTCTCTTAATGATTAATGGTTAACCTTTACCTAAAAGTAGCAATTCTCAACCATTGTCATTGCATGTCTTTCCATATTAGTTTACTTCAGCTAGCAGTTATACTAGAAATTGAGGTGTACACTGATAATATCATTTGGTAAGGCCATCGATTCAGTAGTTGGAAAAACAGTGTGATTTTATTTTGATTGAATCAGAAGGTACCTTGTCTGATTTGATATTTTGTAAGAAAACTGCAAACTTTTTTTATTATTTATTTATTTATTTATTTTGTCAATCGCTTAGAAGATAAGTATAAGGATAAACACAGTTGTGAATACATGAAATGAATACATATAAGAAAAATAAAAGAAACAATAGGACAGGGACGGTAGGCACGTTGGTGCACTTATGCACGCTTCTAGAAGTGTCTTTCCAAATTGCTGAAGAATATATGCAAGGAGGATTAACTATTTAAGTAGTTTTTGTATAAAAGGGAAGAGAACATTTAATGGATTCATTTTTTTTACTTTTTCTGGTTTTCTTTCTTTCTTTCTTTTTTTTTTTTCTTTCTTTCATATATCTATCTATCCATCTTTCTTTCTTTCATCTATCCTTCCTTCCTTCCTTCCTTCCTTCCTTCCTTCCTTCCTTCCTTCCTTCCTTCTTTCCTTGGTAGATAGCTTTTTGTTTGCCCTAAAGCAATGTTTGGTCCCTCTCAAATTTAAAGACTTTTGTGCTCTATATTTTAATGGAGGCCACTTTGCCAAAAACACCTAGATATTCTTAAAAAATCATTTTTAATCTCAGCAGAGACTGGTATGTTTCAAATGCGCTTTTTCAAAAGGCAACGGCTGTTTTTTGTTTTGTTTTTTCTTGAAGACATTTTGCTTTTTATCCAAGAAGCTTCTTCAGTTCTGAATGGTGGGGCATATGAGAATGGATGAAGAAGCAAAATATCTTCAAGGAAAAACAATAACAAAGAAAAGTCCAGTTGCCTTTTGAAAAAGCACCTGGATGACTGAGAATCTCTGTAGATATCTGTAAAGTATGGTTTTAAAATTCTGATTTGGCATTAGATTTTGGGCACTAATTAAAAAAATAGCATCTACGGGCATCCAAATCTCTTTCATTTGCAAACAAGAGCCACGATAAACTCTCAAACATTCAGGATTAAAGGCTAGTGTCTGGGTTTCACAAATGGCTTTTTCAAGACTGTTATATTTTTTTATAGAATTCTTGCTCTAAACTGCTTCTCCTCTATTACTTGACTATATATTAAATTTCCTCTCCCTCTGTTGCAGTCAGTCTACTCCCTTTAAAAAGTGTCATTCTGTCATTAGTTCTTTGTGAACTTCTGGGATATGTTGAACACAACTTTGCTGTTCACATAAACAAATACTAAATTAATTATTTTACTAAATAATTTATAATTTGCAGAAATTGTCAAGCATGCTTTGGAGATTATTGTAGCTGATAAATTATATGAAATATGTATAATTATTCCAAATACAGAAATATCATATGCAAAAACCTGAATAATACCATATGTGAAATTTCTGGCCTATGGGCTTAATGTAGCCCAATAGCCTGGACCCTGCAGTCTGCAGGTCTTTTAATGATGACTCTTTCCTTCCTTTAAGATCAGCCTTTTCCATAAGAGGACCATGACATCAATTATTCACCTTCAGAAAGCATTTCTAAAACTGGAACTCTGTCTAAATAATAATTGGGGTGGGGGAGGGGTTGGGTCAGATCAAGAAGAATCAGCACAGATAGAGAAAGAAGATCAATTTAGAGTGAAACGGTTACCAGAATCAAGGTCCAATTTGGCCCTCCAGTTGATGTTTCCAAGTAGGTGCAATAATATACAAGCAGCAAAACTAACAGCAATCTGGAATTTTAAAAAAAGATTTAAGGGTTTATTCAGCATTCCTCCCACAGATTTTAGTCTTCCTTTTATGAACTTAAGCAGATTACATAGAGGTCTCCTCTCCTTTTAGTCTCACAAGAGCAATCTAAGGAAGGTTGGGCTAAAACAGACTGCTGGACCAAAGTGCCTTACTTGTGCCCAGAGGGGGACTAAAACTTGGTTCTCCACAGTTTGAGCCAATTCTTCAACTATTCCACCAAACCTAGAACTGGGGATCAATTTACTAAACCAGTTATGGCTCATTAGAAACACTGTTAATTATTTTGTTCATGGAATAAGGAGCTAATCAGGGTTCTTATGAAGATCCCAGGCTCAGATCACAGGTGTTGAACTTTTCTTGGCTTGTGGATGTAGCCCTGAGCATAAAAACTCAGTTTAGGTAATTCTTTGTGATTCTTTCATGCAGAGTCTCGGGTTTCATTAAGGATAAAGGTACTTTAAGTATAAAATAAGCTGGAGGAGAGGTAAGGGAATAACTTGGATTTCAGTAGGCAAAACAAGCTAGATTCTGAGAATCTCTGCTGAGAATCTCCACTGAGAATCTCCACAGGAACCTAGATTCACTTCAGCAAAGAGATTCATATTGTCTTCACTTCAGCAAAGAGATAACACAATTTGCTTGATAAAATGTTTCACATTGTCTCAAAGGTTCGCCCCATCTCTTCTCTGTCACCTGCCAATGCAAAGACTTTGGGCTTTAGTGAGAACATGCCAGAGAATGAGTGGAGGCTTGTTCTCTGGCAAAGCTTGTCAAAACTTTGGGCTTGCAAAAACATTTTAAAGCAGGGGCAAAAGCAACATAATCATTTTCTTTTGTTCTTAGAAGCAAAGCTGACATGTCATAATTTGCAGCAATTTCAACAGAGTGCTTCCTGAATTACTTGTACAGAGAAAGTATCTTTCAAAGATTTGCACAACCTTACTCTTCTGCTTTCTCAAGGCCTTGCTGAGTTTACATAGTACTGGAGCAACAGGTTTTGTACTGGGTGGTAGTTCAGCTGGTAGTTTTCTATATTGAGCTCTCCAAGGTCCTGAAGTTCTTACTTTTCCCAAAGACAAAAAACTGCTTCATTTATCCACAGAGATACAATACTTACTTAGCTTTTCTGAGGTCTAGAGCCCAGCCAAGATTGGTAATACAAACTGAATCTTTAGTAATCATCAACTCAACTTTTTGCTCTCTAGATGGAACACATATGAGCTAAATATTATCAATGAACTCCACTGAGTTTTTTTTTAAATTTCCAATCAATCTTTCCTTCATTGTCCAAGGTCAAAATCAGTGATACATAACTTCACCTTATAGCATCTCTCTGTCACTTTTATAAAAATACTGTTACATATTCCACCAATTTTTCCAACCCATACAATTAGAGTTAAGCTTCATACGTAATTAATTATTGCTGTTGAAATGGCATTGCTGGTGCTTTTTATCTCTGGGCAGGAATCCAACACTGCTGCAGTAATTCATTTCAGACTAATCTTTGAACAGGAATCATCCTGCCCAGGCTAATGTTCATGCCAGTAAGCTTTAGCTGGACTCTTTTTCTCTTAAAATTCTTAAGTATTCCTTTAAAAATAGTAACCACTTTTTTACCACTCCCGATGACTGCACTCTGATAAGTGGAATACATTCCAGTTTATATGATCTTTGCAGCAAGTAACCTATTTTCCTTGGAGGATTATTGGCAGATCGTAGTTGCATAAAATACATATAACTTTGACATAGTTTTATCAAAGATGATAAATCGGTCTCCATGCAAAAGTGTTCAGGATATATAACACATAACTTAGTCTATAATAAACTCAGATTCAAGTAACTTGTGGCCTATGGCTTGTGATTGTATTGCAGTTGTATAAATGAAATATGTAAGGAAGATAGCCTGAATATGTTCCCTGTGGAATTATTCTGTCAGATAACAATAGTAAAAGAACAAAGCATACCATTCAATTTCTACAGAATTTTCAAACCATTGTCACAAAACTTCACAGAGCCATGTAAGCAATGCAAAACTGTAGACGTTGCAACCAAATTCTTTCAATGGAAGAAAACCCAGTTCACTTTAAACATTGCGTTTGATTAAGAATGCCTATTTTTGTCTGGAAACACAATTCCTCTTTCTGTTGCAGGATTTGGGTCTGGCTAGTCTAGACAAAAGAAGAACTAAGGGTGACATGATAGCAGTATTCTAGTATTTGAGGGGCTACCATGAAAACTTATTTTGCAAAGCACAAGAAGGCAAGACAAGAAACAATGGATGGAAACTAATCAAGGAAAGAAGCAACCTGGAATTAAGGAGAAATTTCCTAACAGTGAGGACAACTAACGAGTGTCTTCAGAAGTTTTGTAGGTGTTTCATTACTGGAGGTTTTTAAGAAAAGATTAGACAACCACCTATCTGACATGGTATGGGGTCTCCTGCTTGAGTTTGGGATTGGACTAGAAGACCTCCAAGGTCCATTGCAGTTCTATTTTGAGTGATTGGTTGTCCTTCTTAAGGGACATGATTGGTGATTTCTCTTCTCTCTTCCCCTCTCTTCTCTTCTCCTATTCCATTCCATTCCTGCCTAACCATCAAATAACTCTGAATGACTAACTACTAAAAGCCAGTTTAGTCAAAGAAAAATGCAACAGATCAGAAGACCAAGCAAATACACAAATTTCAAAGAACCCAAAGGGTGTTTCACAATCAGCTATCCCAAAAGTTTTCAATGAGTTCCTGAATGACACACAGTAAGGGTGGGAATCAATTGAATTCTTAGAATTATTCTATAGAAGGCATGAATTAATTAATTGGTTAATTTTTATAACCAGCTACCTCACATACATGATTCTGGGCAGTTTATAATTAGATAGCTAAATAAATGGCAACACAGTAGGCATACTTCCTGTGTCCTACAAGGTGGTATTTGATGAGGCTTGGATCACATCAATTGTGACTGACCAATTGTGACTGCTAACTGAACAACACAGTCAGAGACAACTGGAGTTGTATGTGTCCTCCAGATAGCCAGAATCTATGCCATGAAGAGATTTAAAGGTGATAACTAATAACTTGAATTGAACTTGGAAGCCAACTGGCAACTGGTACAGCTGGTAAAGCAGATGAATCAGAGAGACCTACAGTAACATATACGAGCCCCCCACTTTTTTTACTTGTACCATTATATTTTGGATCAGCTATAGCTCCCAGTGTAGCCCCATGCAGTGTACATTTCAGTAACTCAATTATGAGACGACTAGGGCATATGTTTGGCTTCTCAGTCCAGGAAAAAGCATAACTGGTACTTAAGATATTCCTTTGCAAAGGTCTTGTGGCCACTGCTTCCACATACTCTATGAATATGAACTGATAATCCAAGGGAATCCCTAGATTCAGTTTGCTACAAGTTTAGATATATAACTGGGTGTCAACAAGCCAGATTTAGGCTGGGATGGCAAAGGTTACAGGGTGCCAATATTGCCCCTCCTTCCAAATCATTCTAAAAATGCAATTTTGGTGGTGCATTGTTGGGAACTGGTGCCAACCATTAGCCTAGATATCCCTAAATCAACAGTGGGTACAATCCACATGTTGATAATATCTGATTCCAGACTGGTAGCTAATCTCACCCAATGGTTTCTCATGGATATTAGACAAAAGGAGAGCCAGGGTATGATGACCTAAAGGATTTCTCGAAACAGTGGTTTAAATCCTGACTCTTCCATGGATCAGCTATGCTGCTACATAAGTATTTCATTTGTTTAATCACAAATAGATTAAAACCTTGTGAACATTGTATATAGGGCTACAACATGTCCCTTAAAACACTGTAAAGCATAAAGAAAAAAATGAGGATGCTTGTCAGATCCTAATTCTATATAGCAGGTGTGTCAAACTCATGTCATCATGGTGGCATCACATGATGTATTAGGACTTTCCCCCCCTTTGCTAAACCAGGCATGGGTATGGCCAATGTGTGAAGCATCTGGCCCATGGGCCATGAGTTTGACAGCCCTGCTGTATAGAGTCAGCATATTGGGAAAGAAATATACAGGAGAAAGATTAGTGTCATAATCTTTGATAATGCCTAATTTTAAGCAATCTATATAGGAAAACCAAAAATATTATGTCAGCCACAATTCAGATAATGTATGGGCAGTTCTGATCCAATTAAACACTGCAATATGTTAATGTTGAAGCTTCACATACTATTGATGACTAAACTTGTGTGGATTTGATTTAGGACAGGAAATAGTCCATGATTGCTTTAACTCACAAAGGATCATCTGTTCTGCCCTCACAGCTACTTTTTTTGTCTGAACCCAGTTTTAAAATGGGACACTCTGCTATCCTGACATTGAGCCCCATAACTACGAATCTGCTAATATCTTGCCCTCACCCACTGGACATGTGAGCCTTGGCTATAAAATATTATCGAAAGGACAATTGAAAGGTGGAGGATTTCTTTTTAAAAAAGCAATGTTGAAATAGCTGCATTTCCTGTTCCTTGGAATCAGATAGTTTATAAAGTTTGCCGTTTATTTTATTGATGCCCCTACAGATCTGTGATTTGACATGTTCTATTTCACACATGGATATATTGGAAAGATAACTCTACCTCAATAAAGATATTCAACCATGTGTGAGCATTACTTTTCAGTTCCATTGATGTTGCCTCAACTAGTCACTTGGGTAATGTGCAGAACAAATGGGCCTTTGGCACAAAAATGACATGGCAGCTCATAAATAATGAAGCTACAGGCATTTTCCAGACATAGGATGGTGATAGACTCCCAGTCACCTGTATTAAAACATAAACAAACCAACCTAGGGAGAAAGAGAGCATAAATAGTTTGCATTTGAAGTGTGAGCTTTATTCACATGGCAATATGCAGAAATGCATAACTTGATGGAAAGGCTTTTGAAGCAGCCTTGGCAGAAGCTCATTTTGATCCCTTGTCATCTATTCTTTTACCTTTCTAATTCAACCTCAGCCTGAAGTTACCAACTTTCTGTGATTTTCACTTCACAGTCACAGTTATAAAGGGGTAAGAGTTTCATCCTTCAAATTAAAAAAAAAAATGCTCCGAGCAATTGCCTTTTGAGATGGAATTCTTGTACTTGGGAGTCCATTTCTGTGTTATTCATAATCTACCAGAGCAATGCTCTAATTCAAATTCTGCTCAGGAGAGGAAGGCTGTGGGAGATTACCATTTTTCATGCTGTCTAAAATGGCCTACTGTGATTTGACATCATTGCCAAGCATTCTAGATTTAAAAAGATGTTCTTACTGACAATGTACAGTGAAATTTTAAACATCCCTGGCTGTTTAGACATTATACATCCTTCTCAAGGGGGGGTGTCACATTTCACCTGGGTGCATTTGTGTGTTTTCCCAAAAAGGGAAAGGTAAATAGAAATGGAAAACAAAGGGTACTTGACAACCCCTAGATGAATACCAAAAAAGAATATATATGAGAAAGATAAAAACATTTCATTTGGAAAATTCAGCCTATAATCTGATTAATGCTTTCAACTCTCAGCATTCAAGCTATATTTGTGCAACTCAGTGGTTGCAGTGAAAAGATGCAAAGCAGAAAAGGTTAAAGGTTAAATTGCTAAGTAGCAGAATGCAGCAAATTGTATCCTTAGAGATGGAAATTGAGGTGAAGATTGTGGAAAGAGAAAAGAATCTCCCCCTAGACTTCTTGATGTCCAGCTATACTTTAATTAGCCCCTGTCCCTAAAATTGAGGCAGTATGGAGAGGGGATTGAATAGAGCAAAGGAAGCTTGGGGAAAGAGACAGCGATTTAATTGAGAAGGATATAAAAGGACTACCTGATGAGATGTGGCATGGGAGAAAGAGTAAGTATAGGAAGAAGGAAGGGAATGTTTGAAACCAGCAAGGTGAAAATCCTCCCTCTCTGCTATTAGGAAGACTACTTTGAATAAGCAAAAGGTGTGGTGTGCAAAGAAAACAAGAGCACTGATCAGCAACTTGTCCTCTGTAGAGCATGTGAAGTTTCACCCACGAGAGAACTCTGCAGCACATTTTGCTGAGAGCAAATCAAGCTTTTGCTAGACAACAGATTTGGATTCAGTTGAGCCAGATGGACAGGAAGTCCAAGCCATGAAAAAGGGATCAAGTTCCCATCAAGAAGAGAAGAAGGATACAGTTACCAGAACTATATGTGAAGACTGTAGGCACTTGCAAAAGTTTGTTTGTGGGACGGGGGTTAAATTTGTTTAGTATGCCCAGGGCTTTAGAAATACATTGCATCTTTATGAAAACTGCTTGATCCATTATGTGAGAAGACAACCACTAACTATGAGTAAGCCTCCCATAGCTTCCCATTAAATTTAAATAGCTGTTGGAGAGCAACCATCTCAGATGGGAGGAGAGCTTAAGCAAGAAATCAGCCTGGATTCACTATGTAAACACAAGAGAACTAAATCTGAACTCTCTTGAGTGCCTTAGTGCCTTATCTGATTTTTCCCAGGTGAAAGCTGCCAGTTTGGGGAGAGTCCTGTATTATAAGCAGAGAACAATAAAGAAGCTACTAGTTTGAACTCTACTTGTGTGGATCTGGTTGTGCATGCCTGGATACTCCTGAAATTGAGAAAATAACTTTTTAAATAATTTTCAATAATTTTTTGTTGATTGAAGTTTTGGCAGATGTCTTGTTTAAAGTTAAGAGTTGAAAGAATCCCATTTGGGCCAATTATGGGGGCAATGAGTTCAAACTTAGGACAAACTGATGTGCTCCAAAACACTTTTCACTCAAATTTTGTGGAAGGGGACAGTTTTATTTCATAACCCAGAAGAATAAATTGCTAACCAAACCAAAGATAAATGCTCTTCTGTTCTTTCTTAATTTTGATATATAAGCATTTCAGTAGCCACTCAGCATATTTTTGATGAATCCCCTTACTCACGTGAACAAGCATGATGAATTCTTGCAATATTTCACCATCATTTTGCCCCAGCTCCTGTCCCTGCTTTTGCAGAATATTGCAAATTCTTGTTTGGATTAACTTTGATTTAATCACAAACTTGCCTTGTGATATAATGGCAAAATTCTTTTCAGGACAAAGCCCGCATTTGACCATTACTTGGGGCACCAGAGAGCAGTCCATGCTTCATTTTTTAAAAAGGACATTTTTACACACATTTCGTGTTTTGAGTTCTGGGTGAAAAATAAAAGGAGCTAATAGTAGGCTGAAAAGGTGCTGGGAAATTGGACATGTTAGCAGTATGCTGGGGTACTAGCTAAAACAATCTGTATTTCATCCAATGGAGCTCTATGAAGGAGATGAGCAATTACTAAATATGATAAATTAATAAAGGAGGAGGAGGAAAATACTGGGAAGATAAATGAATCAGGTAGTGCAGCAGCAAAAAGATGATTTTATTCCCCACACCATCCTGGCTTCTGTCCTAATTATATTGTTTGTTGCCAGAACACTTGGGGGGGCAATCGGGGTCTTTAAACCATCCCTGAATTTTGTGCAAAAATGATATCCCTTGGAAAACTATCTTTGTAAGTTCTTAGGAAGGGAAAGGGAGAAAAAATATCTGTGTTGGAGAGGTTTTTCAGATGTAATGGGCATTCAGGTTTAACAAATAGTATCTTTCCAAATGATCAATTAAATCAAGTTTTTTGTATATTTTCCTGTAAATATTTTTGCATGAGCCCAAAAACCTAATTACAAATATTGTAAAAAAAAAAAACTTTGCCTTGATGCTGCTTGACCATAAAGAGGCTCACATGGGAACATACAGTGACTTTACCCAGGTGAAGATTTGATAATATGGAATAAAATAACAGTTGATTGGAACCACACAAAATCTAAATTCATGACTCGATTTTCAAATGTGAAATTTTATTTCTCAGTGGAATTTCTCCACTGACTTGTATACATGCAGTCATAAAGTTCTATGCACTGATCTTCTTATATGGCAATAGTGACTGTATTTATTGTACAGGTATATGGAAGAAAATGACAACTAAGAGACAATGAGTTCAGAGGACTAAGAACCACCACAAATCATACTATACTATATCTGAAATATTAATGGGAAAGACCATGTAATAAGGGCAAGTTCAAAATATATTCCACTGTAATGGAAAATGTGTCAGTCCCTTTTAAAACAAGGCCAAATCCAAAGGGACAAGCAGACTTCCTTTGTTTTTCCTTGAAAATATTTCACTTCTCATCCAAGAAGCTTCTTGGATGAGAAGTGAAGCATCTTCAAGGAAAAACAAAGAAAGTCCAATCGGCTCTTGGAAAAAAAAAACCTTTGGGACAACCATGACTTGGAATAACTGAGACTCTCCATAGACACCAAATCCTTCTAAATTCAATTTTGCTTTATAATCAGCTTTGCTTCCAGTTCTTTTTTCCCTTTACTGTTATATTGGAGAAGGGAAACGATACAAGCAGGATTGCCCTCTCTGGGAGTGGCGTCTGGTTTGGCCCAGGAGTTCTTGGCATCCATGACAGCCATGGACCTGACCCAGGTGATTCAGGGACCCACCCATGAGGGGGGGAACATGCTCGACCTGGTTTTTGTCTCGGGACAGTGGTGTAGTGATCTGAGGGGTGGATCTCCAGTTGTTCTACCCCTATCATGGACAGATCACTATCTCCTGAGGCTGGTTTTCCAATCGGCTGCCCCTCACTACTGGGATGAGGAGCCGATACGATGGTTCCGCTCCAGGCACCTGATGGACCCGGAGAGGTTTCAGATGGCCCTGGGGTCCTTGCCCACCTCCCTCGACCACAGCCCAGCCGAGACCTTGGCGGCCGCTTGGCGACAGGCCGCCTCGGCAGCGCTCGACCGGGTTGTCCCCTTGCGGCCTCTTCCTCGCCGCAGACCTCGTTTGGCTCCTTGGTTTTCGGAGGAGCTTCGGGGGATGAAGTGGCAGAGGAGATGCCTGGAGAGCAGGTGGAGGACTAGTCGCTCCGAGTCTGACCGTGTCCAGCTAAGAGCCTATATTAGGACTTATCTGGAAGCGATTAGAGCAGCAAGATGTGCTTACTTCTTTGCTCTGATTGCGTCCGCAGATGATCACCCTGCAGCCCTGTTCAGGGTCACTCGCTCCCTCTTGCATTTAGAGGAGAGGGGGGACCCTTTGCAGGGCAGAGCAGAGGAATTTAGTTTACATCTGGTGGATAACATCGCTCAGATACGGGCCGGCTTGGACTCTGACTGGCAGGGTTTAGATGATGGAGTGGCGATGAGTCTTGTGGATTCTATCTGGGTTGAGTTTGACCCTGTCTCCCTGGATGAAGTGGACAGGATCATGTGGAGGCTATCTTCCACCACGTGTTTATTGGACCTGTGTCCTTCCTGGTTGGTTTATGCCTCCCGGGAGGTTACACGCGGTTGGCTCCAGGCAGTTGTCAACGCCTCTTTGAGTGAGGGGTTTTTTCCTGCCACCTTGAAAGAGGCAGTGGTGAGACCCCTCCTCAAGAAGCCTGCTCTGGACCCAACTGTTTTGAACAACTATCGTCCAGTTTCCAACCTTCGCTTTTTAGCGAAGGTTGTCGAGAGCATGGTGGTTCAGCAGTTTCTGCTGTTCCTGGAGGAAACTGATTATCTCGACCTGTACCAATCGGGTTTCAGGCCCGGACACAGCACCGAGACAGCATTGGTCGCACTGGTGGATGATCTCTGGAGGGCTCGGGACAGGGGTTTTTCCTCTGTCCTGGTCCTTTTAGATCTCTCAGTGGCTTTCGATACCATCGACCATGGTATCCTTCTGCGGCAGCTCCGGGGGTTGGGAGTGGGGGGCACCGTTTTACGGTGCTTCTCCTCTTACTTTTTGGATCGCTCACAGTCAGTGTTGGCAGGAGAGCAGAGATTGTCCCCGAGGCCCCTCACTTGTGGGGTGCCCCAAGGGTCGGTTCTCTCACCTCTCCTGTTTAATATCTACATGAAACCGCTGGGCGAGATCATCCGTGGTTTTGGGGTGAGGTATCATCAATATGCAGATGATACCCAGCTTTATATCTCCACCCCAGACCAGATCAGTGATGCTCTCTTGGTGATGTCCCGGTGCCTGGAGGTGGTGCAGGCCTGAATGGGGAGTAACAGGCTCCGGCTCAATCCAGCCAAGACTGAGTGGCTGTTCTTACTGGCATTTCGGTGTTCAGTGGATGTGCCATCTTTGGTCATGGGAGGGAGGTGTTACCCCCATGGATAGGGCGAGGAATCTGGGTGTCCTCCTGGATGCACAGCTCAATCTGGAGGAGCAAGTGGGAGCTGTGGCCAGGGGGGCTTTTGCCCAGGTTCGGCTGGTTTGCCAGCTTTGCCCTTATCTGAACTGAGATGCCCTTTGAACGGTCACTCATGTGCTCGTCACTTCCAGAATCGACTACTGCAACGCTCTCTACATGGGGCTACCCTTGCAGATTACTCAGAGGTTGCAGCTGGTGCAGAATGTGGCTGCGCGGGCTGTGATGGGGGTATCCCGATACTCCCATGTTACACCCCTCCTGCGCGACCTGCATTGGTTGCTGGTTGCCTTCCGGGTTTCCTTCAAGGTGTTAGTAACAACTTATAAAGTCCTAAATGGCTTGGGTCCAGGGTACTTGGGGGAGCCTCCTGCCAGCATCACCTCTGATCGCCCCATGCCTCCCACAGGAGGGGCCTCCTGGGAATACCGTCGGTTAGGCATTGTCGGCTGGTGGTTCCCAGGGCCAGGGCCTTTCTGTGGGAGCGCCCTATGGAATCAGCTCCCCAGGATCTTCATTTGGCCCCTGATCTCTGCTCCTTTTGTCAAGACCTGAAGACTTGGCTGTTTCAGCAGGCGGCCTGGATTGACCGGGTGGGTTGTTTTAATTGTATTGTTTTTATTGTAATTTTAATTGTTTTCTAATGTTTTTAGCAATTTTAGACTTGTTTCCTGTTTAATATTTTTTTATTGTAAATATATCTCTTTTTTATATGTTCGCCGCCCTGAGTCCTTAGGGAGAAGGGCAGCATACAAGTCTAAATAAATAATAAATAATAAATAATAATTACTGAGTGCTTGTTCAACCAGGAAACATATGTTGCTTCTGATTGAATGTATGGGGTTTGCAATTTTCCTCTGTTTTCTAAATCAATCCAAGGCTCCCTGCCTCAAAATGGTGGAAAGTTCTAACCAGAAGCTAATCAAGATGAACTCTTGTTCTAAGCTTTTCATCCAGTGATCTTCCTGAATTACTGAGCCTGAGCTAAAGAGATTCGTGATTTTTTTTTTAGCCTGACAGCTGCTCTTCAAATGGAATGTCAGGGGTTGCTTTTCCAAAATACATGGGTCAGAACAAAGAAGAAAAAGGATCAGGTCAATTCATTATTGCAATCTGATGAATATTTTCACTTTCTAGATAGTTAATAAGAACCTCTGTTAGATGTTATTCTGTTAGATTTTTAGAACTTGATTGCAACTTTTAAAAAGGATTTGGGGCTGCCACCAAGATTTCAGGGGACTATGTTAGATTCTGGGACTAAAAAACATTCCTTTGGAATTAAGGACTAAACCAGGATCTATTGGTTATAAACTAATTTTGCCCATTGGAGGAATCCTGGATGATTCTCAAATATTTGGTGATATTCTTTTTTAAAAAAAAAATCATAATTCTGACCTATGCCCATTCTGTAACTCATTTTGTTACAGAAATTGTGAGTTATTAGACTGATCATTTTGTTTTATTCTCTTAAAAAGCTGTTACATAGTTATATGTAGCCATTTTTTTAGGAATTGGTGTCATTTTTACAGGACAGCACACTTCCTCTTTGCAATCCAAATCTCCATGTATAACTAGGGTCAAGCATAAAATCACTTGTTTTATTCCTCGAAGTGGGAAGGCATACGTGGACATTTTAGTGCAGTCAAGGTAAGAAGAATGTTGTGCTCCACTTGTTTATTACAGACCATTTCTCAAAACCCTTTTGTCAGGTCCTTAAATAGCAGGCTGTCAACCATGGCAATTTCTTTTCAACTCAAGTTAGTCTGCTAGCCCTAGAGAAACTCAATAGTTTTGAGTGGTCTGTTTTGTCCATTTTTTTCTCCAATGTTAGTAAATTCTGATGATATCCATCAGTGTGTTCAGGGAACAAATAGTACTTTTACTGCTGAATAAAAGCACTAGTTATAGAGTTAAAGAACTTTTAAACAGTTGATGGAGCAATAGCAGCAAGATAGACCAACCAACTGACAATAAGTACACAGACTGATAAATAGATAGATCTAGATGTGTTTATGAAAAAAAAGTGTGCTACAATTAAACTACAGTGATCTAATTTTAGTCTGTGAATGAACTTTCTCAGTCTTGCCCTTCTTCTACAAATCCACTAAACTGACTTACTTTATTGTAAGATAATGATAAAATAATCCAAGGTAAAAGTACCAAGCCACAAAGCTTTTATCAGCACAGACCTTCAATTATCTTGAAATGTCTTCAACAACCAGAGATTGATATCAAAAACCAGCAAGCAGTTGGTACTCAAAACTGTTAGTTGATGATCAAGAATAATATCTAGACAATGTTCCAACTATCTATAGTTTCACAGATGAGCACCTGTGTAAACAAACTGCCATACTCATCCCACTATCTTTTCCAGTGCAAAGCTCAGAGTCCTTGAGTATAACAAGAATACATAAACAAGTAAAAGAAAAAAGAAAACAATATGTCCAAGCCTCTAGGTGGCAGTGCTACTTATTTTCCTTCACTTTCACTTCCTCTTATGTATCCAAGACCAGGAACAGAAAAAAAGTAAAATCTTTTTCTTTTTTAAGAAGAGAAAAAAATAAATCCCAAGTCAGAAAGAAAAGTCTTAATCAAAACAGACTTTCAAAAGAATTGTTAAAGAAAAATAAGAATAAAAAATTTAAAAAGTCCAGTCCAGTTTAAGACTGAGAAGGTTTGTCAAATTCCAAGTTCCAATAAAAAGGGAAAAAAAGAAATGTTCAATTTAAGAAACTTAATTTCACCGCTTAAGCTCTTTTCTCTTCACTTTTGATTCAACTTTAAATCTTTTAGGGTGTTCTCTCCAATAGAATAAAAGTAAAAGTTCATCTCACCAAGCTGACACACTTTCTTTTGATCTCTTCCGTTCCAGAGCTGTCCCAGCTTCAGCAGCTTGAATGGCTGCCTCTCCGCTGTGGGAAAAAAGGGCTTCTCCTGGATCTACCAAGGACTTTGCAATGTCCCTGGTATTGACAGGGTGTGCCCTTCTCAATTACTGTCTCTACGGGACAGTTTAGGACCATTGGGACCGTCCTATCAGCGGCGATCTTGGAGCCTCAAGATCGCATGCAGTACCGCCTTGATGCCAGCTCCGCCCTCCCAAGAATAATATCTAGACAATGTTTATGTGATAGAAAGGGTCTTTCGATCTACTGGACCCAACTACTGGATCCAAATGTCTTATATCAGAGCCTTCTATCCTAGTAACAGGATAAAACTGAAGATGAAGAAGGAATTAATTTAGATCCATTCTATCTCAGGTCAGAGATATGGCAGATCAGGGATGGGATCCGACCGGTATAACTACTGGTTCTGTTGCTCTGCATCACACTTACATGCGCGCGCGAGAGTTGCATGAGTTGCACGAATGCAATTTACGACCTGCTGAGCTGCCCAGACAGCCTAGCAGTGCTGTGTGCAAGTGCGCAGTGGTTAAAAAAGCACTTTTTCCCTGCTTTTTCAACCGCAGCTGTGTTGCGCAAAGCAGCTGAGGTTGAAAACACGGGAAATAAAGGTCAGCCCAGGTGGGTGGGCGCGCCAAAACAGCAGCAGGCATAGAACCGGTTCTATGTATGCTCTCTGTTTGCTGCTTTTCATAGCAACCGGTTCTACAGAAGTGGACAGAACCAGTAGAATCCCACCCCTGTGGCAGAGGATCATTTAAAATCACCAGGAGGTTCCTGGAAAGCATCTTGCCCTGCCACATCTCCCTTGCATGCTTTCTTATCCTGGACTCTCTTGATATTAATGATGATGATAGTATCAGTTCAATTGAGTCTGACTCCTATCGATTCTATGGGTAAGTCTCTTCATATCTTCCAATCTTGCACTATTTTTCTTGATGTTATAAAGAGCCAACCCTGGAGATGGTAGGGTGGGGAGGGGAAAAGGAGGAGAAATTTACAGTTACATTGTCTGATCCAAATTTGGACTCTTTATAACTTCATTAGAAGAAATCTAACAAATCCTATTAGTCTTTCAAAACTATTCCAGGAATCTGAGACGTGTTGCTTAAGTTTATTGTTGCTGGTACTGGTACTTGCAATTCATGACATATGTACATCGATTGCAATCGTGTGACCACTGGCATGTTGGGATGGCCAGAACTCCCAGGATTGGCCATAGCCACAATTTGTTTAGCGTCATTATAACATGGAACAGTTGCTGATTAAATGGTTGTAGATAGAGCACTATCTGTATTCTATTTTTATTTTTCAGTATGGGTAGTATTTCAGAAATGACTAGTGCATTCTATTAGCCTTCTGAAACTAATCATTAGCTTAAGTGTGTGATGTGTATGCATATGCACATTCAGTCACCCACCTCCAAACCCTCTGCTGACAGCATTTACTTCTTTCCAATTTCCAATTGTCTTCAAAGCTCAGCAAATTGGAAATTAAGCTCTTAATAACCATGAACAATAAGCTTTGAAGATTTTGTTTAGTTTAAAAGGCTAGAGTAACATGTAAATTATGCTTTATCCAGCCACAGTTTCTGCTGACATTTCACGTGAAACCTGGGTCAGAAATGTGGATCAGGATGGTGTCCAAATGTGACTCACTTATTTAAACCAATTCAGAGAGATGCCCCATCCCTGAAATTATTGACAATATATGAATTATTATGAAGGAGTATTTTAAAGAGGTTAATGCAAGCCCAGACATTATTACAAATACAGATTCAGAAAATAATAGACCGATTATTTTGCATGGATGATCGGACCAATATATATCCTATTATTTAAAAATTGCTTTGTTAATTCTCTATTTCATAGAATCATAGACTTATTACAGAGGCAGTAACCAAATCTGCTGATAAGAGGGATAAGCTTAAAACTGAATTTTGACATAGCATTGTTTTCACTTCCCAGTTTCTCCAAAATATTTGGAAACCAGCCTTATGATAGCCTTCAGTGAGGAAGATGTAGAGGCCAATGAGAATCACCTTGAAAAACAGTAGGCAGAGCTATTGCCAAGACAATGATTAGATAAAGAAAATAATTGTTGTCCAGTGTTCAACCTTTCCTTGTTAGGGAAGATTATTGTGCAATATCTTCAGATGATCTTGGATGAAGCAGAGTATCTAGACCCTTTAAGTTAGGATTCAGGTCTGGGATATGGGATGGAAATGCATGAGTTATGCTTTGATGGCCTCTGGCAGGAGCCAGATGGGGATAGTGCATCCATCATTGCTCTCTTTGATCTCTGGATGACTTTTTTATACTGTCAACCATGGTATTCTTCTGGGCTGGCTTTGGGTGTTGGAAGAAGGTGGCATTGTATTGTGCTGGTTGCCTTCTTTTCTCTGAAATTAGTTCCAACCAGTGTTAATTGGGAGCAAGAAGTCCTGTTTTGGCCTCTTCTATGTGGGATATTGCAAGGCTCAGTATTCTTTCTTTCTGCTCCACTTTAATGAACACGTGAATCATCCATCATCAAAGTGAGGTATTATCAGGTATCAGGTACCACATAATATCTACTTGTACATCTCTGTCCTGACTGTGAAGTGATGCTGTTGATGTCCTCTCTTGGTGCCTGAAAGCTATTGAGATCTGGATGGCTAACAACAGATTTCAGCTGAACACTAGTCAGACTGAATGGTTTTGGGTTTTAGGACCTTCTGCATCTGGGGGTTTGTCAGATTTGGTGTTAGATGGGGTTCTACTGCTCCAAAAAGATCTGGTGTACATTCCTCTAAACTCACAACTCCTGCTTAAAGGCCAGGAGGCAGTCATAACCAGGAGGGCTTTTGCCTGAATTTTTGCCTGGAGGCAGTGTGAGTTTGGATGGGGAGGAACAGGCTCCGGCTCAACCCGGCTAAGACTGAGTAGCTGTATTTACCGGCATCTCAAGTTAGCCAGGATATTCCATCTTTAGCTATGGGGGGAGAGGTGTTGCCCTCCATAGATAGGGTACGCAACTTGGGTGTCCTCCTGGATGCACGGCTCAGCCCGGAGGAGAAGGTGGGGGCCGTGGCCAGGGGGGCATTTGCCCAGGTTTGTCTGGTGCACCAGTTGCATCCCTATTTGGACTGAGATGCCCTATGCACAGTCACTCATGCTCTTGTTGTCTCCCGTCTGGACTACTGCAATGCTCTTTACATGGGGCTGCCCTTGAGGACCACTCAGAGGCTTCAACATGTCCAGAATGCGGTGGCGCGGGTTGTGATGGGAGCATCCCGATACTCCCATGTTACACCCCTCCTGCATGAGCTGCACAGGCTACTGGTTGCCCTCTGGGTGAGATTCAAGGTGCTGTTGTTGACCTATAAAGCCCTTCATGGCATTGGACCGGGGTATTTGCAGGAGACCCTGCTGCCAATAACGATCTCCCAATGTCCTGTGCGCTCCCACCGACAGGGCCTTCTCTGGGTGCCGTCGGCCAGGCAATGTTGGCTGGTGGTCCCCAGGAGTAGGGCCTTCTCTGTGGGAGCACCCACCCTATGGAACCAGCTCCCCCTGAAGCTCTGGGTGGCCCCTGACCTCCAATCCTTCTGCCATGGCCTAAAAACATGGCTTTTCCAATAGCCTACCCGGACTGACGGGGGGAGGGTTTTAGTGTAGTTTTAAATTGTAATGGTTTATGAGACTTTGGGTTTAATAGTTTTTTTAATATTTGTATATTTGTATTATTGTTTTTATCTCTGTAAGCCACCCTGAGTCCTTAGGGAGATAGGGTGGCATATAAGTCTCATAAATAAATAAATAAATAAATAAATAAATAAATAAATAAATAAATAAATAAACAAACAAATATTATGCACTAGTTGCACCCGTTCTTGCATCAAAGGGTTCTACTTACAGTCATTTATGCCCTAGTTATCTCCTAAGCGGATTATCTGGATCCTTTGCAGTCTGGTTTCAGGCCCGGGTACAGCACGGAGACGGCCTTGATCGCACTTGTGGATGATCTCTGGCAGGCCCGGGATGGGGGTTCTTCCTCCATTCTGGTGCTTCTTGACCTCTCAGCAGCTTTCGATACCATCAATCATGGTATCCTTCTGAGCCTGCTCAGGGGGTTGGGAGTGGGGGGCACTGTTTTACAGTGGTTCTCCTCCTACCTGTCTGACCGGACTCAGTCGGTGTTGGTGGGGGAGGCAGAGATCGAGCCCTAGGGCCCTGCCATGTGGGGTTCCTCAGGGCTCCATCCTCTCCCCCCTCCTCTTTAATATCTACATGAAACCACTGGGTGAGATCATCCGTCGACATGGGGTTGGGTATCACCAGTATGCTGATGATACCCAGTTGTACATCTCTGCCCCCGGTCAATCAAGTGAGGCCATTGCGGTGATGTCCCGGTGCCTGGAGGATGTGAGGATCTGGATGGGGGCTAATTGGCTCAGACTCAACCCTGACAAGACCGAGTGGCTATGGGTTTTGCCCCCTCGGGGTTCAGTTGATTATCCAACTTTAGTACTGGGGGGAGAGAAATTGCTCCCCTCAGAACGAGTTCAAAACTTGGGAGTCCTTCTGGATCCACAGCTACAATTTGACCACCATCTTAGGGCTGTGACCAGAGGGACCTTTGCACAGGTTCACCTGTTATGCCAGTTGCGACCCTTCCTGGACCGTGGGGCCCTTCACATGGTTGCTCATGCCCTTATCACCTCTCGATTGGACTACTGCAATGCGCTCTACATGGGGCTGCCCTTGAAGAGCACTCGGAGACTTCAGCTGGTGCAAAATGCGGCTGCACGAGTGATTATGGGTGCACCTAGATGTGCCCATATAACATCCATCCTCCACGAGCTGCACTGGTTACCAGTGGTCTTCTGGGTGCAATTCAAGGTGATAGTGACAACTTTTAAAGCCCTTCATGGCTTAGGAGCGGGATATCTGTGAGACCGCCTTCTGAGACCTTATGCCTCCCAGCGCGCAGTTAGATCTCACAGGGAGGGCTTGCTCCAGATACCGTCGGCCAGGCAATGTCGGCTGGTGGGTCCATGGGCTAGGGCCTTCTCTGTAGCAGCGCTGTCCCTCTGGAATATGCTCCCCGCAGAGATTAGAACCATCCCAAATCTACTTGCCTTCCGCAAAGCTGTTAAGACCTGGCTTTGTTGGAGGGCATGGCATTGAGACCTTGCTTTTCCCCCGTGTATGTTTTGGATTGGTATGAATGAGTTTCTTGTTTTTATATTGTACAGAAATTGTTTTTATCTTGTTGTATGCTGCTTGAGTTCCCTTTGGGGAAGTGAGGCGGATATAAATCTAATAAATCTAATCTAATCTAATCTATTATAATAGGCTTCACCTGGGACAGTTCTTGAAGAGTTTCTGGAAGCTTCGGTTGGTACAAAATGCAGTGGCATGGGAAGTTATTTGTGTTGCAAGATCTGCATATGTTAATTTTCTGTTTTGTGAGCTGTATTGGTCGTCAGATTGTTTTGGGGTCCAACTCAAGTTGCTGGTTATTATTTAAAGCCCTACATGGCATGGGGCCAGGATATTTGAAGGACTGCCTTTCCCCAGTTACATCTATCCATCCCATCAGGTCTGGTGAGAGGAACATATTGTGGGTCCTGGGGGCCAGGGAGTATGGTCAAGTGGAACTTTTGGTAGCCTTTTCTGCCATACCACCTACCCATGGAACATCATTTCCACCAAGGTCAGACTGGTCTCAATGCTACTGGATTTCCAGAAGGTCCTTAAAACATTGCTTTGTCAATTAGCTTAGTGATTCCATGATATAATGCAGCTTTCTTGACAATTAATGGAAGGTATTCTTTATATTTTGCAGTTCTTTTAAATTTATGTTTAGCTTGGTTTTTTTATTCAAATTGTTTGATTTAATGTTTTTTATATATTTTGATTATCATGTGTGCTATCCAGAATCACCATGTGATATAGGTGGCTATACAAATATGAATGAATGAGTCTGGAAAAAAATATGCAAATATCTCAGATATGTCCTTAGATATAGGAAGGAAGGGGAGAAGTGCATTAGAATTGCAAGATTATGTCACTATAACTTCACAATAAAAATTAGTACCAGTGTATATGACATTGGTTTCCTAGCCTGATCCACCTTGAAGGGCTGGTGTCAGGCCTTGGAATACAAGGAACAGCAGTGGCCAGTCAGTTAGCTGACCAAAAGAAGAATGTAAATATCACTGAATCATTTCCTCACACTTTAAGCTGATTTATATTGCGACCCTTTCATCCCCACCAAAACAAAAAATATCAATGCATATTGTGGTTGTCTCACTTTTGTTTTTGTTTTGGACTGTTCATGAAAGAGAAGAATATCCCAGCCGACTTGAATAAATATCTTTGCCTTGATAAAATGCATTTTATCAGAGACTTTTCAATCATAACAGCAAGAGATAAAAAACAGAAAAGGATCCAGCACAACTTATCATAAATGCTAAATATTTATTTTCATGAAAGTGAATAATGCATACAGACTGCCAGTCTTAATTTTGAATAACACCAAGATGAAATCTTTCAATATTCTTTCTTGGCAATGGTTAAAATCACTTTATTTGTTATAATGGATTGAAATAAACAAAACAGTTTAAAAGGAATGACAAAAGCAGAACAGAATAATAACATGTCTGTATTTTAAAAAATCTATAACACAAAATTCAGAACATTTGTTGGGACTTATTGAAATATGACTCAGAAACCAAAGAAGTTAAAAACTGTATGATTAAATGGATACAGCATTTAAACAGGGCATTTAATATGCAACAATGGAAATAGTAGTAGAAGACAAATATTAAAATTACAATAAATATTATACTTAAGAAAAAAACTACTATAACATATTTTACTGTTGGTATATTTGTTGTTTTCCAAAATTTATTTTCTAAAAACTGATAGAAATGCAATAAGCAGGCTTAATCATTATTTCATACCTGGTGGGTATTCAAGTACAAGTTCTAGAAGATGATACATAACAGAATAAAAAATAATATAAAAGGTTGAATTTTATTCCTACCATCTGTTTTTTCTATTATACATCACCAAACCTTATTCCTACAAAAATACAAAAAAAAACAACAACAACCCAAAAACTTTAAAACCTACAAAATATATCAAGTTAGCCCTCTATAAGATAACAACTTTGTTCATTTTATGTCTTTTGTTGAAAACATACATAATTCCCTCCAGTGGTGGGATTCAATTTTTTTTACTACCGGTTCTGTGGGTGTGGCTTAGTGGGCGTGGCAGGTGAAGGATACTGTAAAATCTCCAGTCAGAGGTGGCATTTGCTGGTTCTCTGAACTACTCAAAATTTCCTCTACCGGTTCTCCAGAACTGGTCAGAACCTGCTGAATACCAGCTCTGATTCCCTCCCTCCTTAGAAAAGTGGCAAATTAAGTTGTGAGAGAACACATCAATGTTAAAAAATAACTTTGTATTTGAAAAACAAGTTTGATACAGAATTTAATTCAACTTGGAAATTATTTATGGAATACAGTTCTACAAATACTATACTTGCATACTTGTATTTCTCTTAATGTAATGCTACATTCTGCCCAATTCATTAAATAAGGATAGAATTTTTAGACTACACCAAAACATTTGTTAATGATCACTCTGATTCATATTATTTTGGCCATTTTAGTTAAATATTGAATATTGACGATCTTAATAATGGCTTTGAAATCCCACATTTGTACATGAAATTTTAGTATGCAGCTCTAATCTAATATTACTTTGAAATATTTATTCCATTTTATTCATCTTATATTCATCCCTTGTTTTTAAACCACTTCTGAAATAAATAAATAGAAAATAAAACAAATTTAAAAACTCCTGAAATATTGCAAAACTGGATGTCTTTGTGCATATAGAGAAATTCCAAGACAGTAATGGAGAAAATTATGTGTCAAGAGGGAAATGAAAGAACTTTAAAATTTTACAACACAAGCTCTACCTTTTTTGTACATGTGTCATGGTGTTGCAGTTGCATGTACATATGAGTAAAACTTACATCATAAAGATGTGATGTTCATTTTGTAATTTAAACCAAAGCAGCTAATTTTGCAGATACCTCTGTTATATATTTTGTTTTGTGGGAGTTGCTCAGCAGAATGAAACAAAACAGAACAGAACAAAACTAAAGATCAGACCGTATACTCAGATTTAGATATTTATAGTAGCACCTGACTTTAAAATACCTAGAACATTTAATAGAAGTTTAAATAGTCCCTAAATTCAGTCACCAATTCTTCCTCAATACATATTTTTGAAAGATTAACTATCATCACTTATGTTGGAAATGCAATCAATGTGGAAATACATTAGTGCATGTACCTTAATTATCTATAGTTAGTTCCTTTTCAGTTAGAGTTTGCTGCTGGCTGAAGAAAGTTCTGGCAAGAAAGGTAAAGTTTAAAAATGTTAATGTGTTTACACTGCACTACTGATTTACAAAGAGCTTTGGATATATATGTTTGGACTACTAGCAGAAAGATGAATATGCCAGTACTATTATTCGGGTGTTATTTTTTTGTTCTTATGTTTTTAACTGTTGTAATTATATAATCCAAACCAGAGTCTTCTGGAGTGGGTAGCCATAATGAATTTAATCAAGATGATGATGATGAAAGGATTGTATAGCAAACCTATATAAAGGTTGGTTAATTTGTCAACTCTCCATTTTTGAAATTGCTCTTCATTGCTGGAAGCAAACAAAAGGGAAACTATATTATCTATTATTATTATTATTATTATTATTATTATTATTATTATTATTATCTAAATTAAAATGATTTTTAAAAATGAGATATAGTAAATGCTAATATGGTATTATTCACATCATCCAGTGTTATTATGTGAGATAGGCAGCTACACAAATGTGATTAAATAACATGAAATAAAAATTGTTTCTGTTTTTCTTTTTCTTTCCCTTCTTTTTCTTCAATGTACCTTATTAGCATGCATTAAGCTTTTATAGTATTTGAACTGACACATATTTTGAATTTTCTTTTTAATGTTGTAAAATAAAATATATTATTAACAGCAGCAAACAGAGTTTCTGGTTCTCAGGATATGTAAATTTTAAAAGTGATACTTTGGTCAATCATCATTAAAGTTGGTTTAACTTGAAAGATGACTTTAGACTTTCATGTAACCCATATTTCATTTTATTTATGTGCTTATTTTATCTTATGCATATTATGATATAGAAGAACACTCAGAAGAAAAAGAAAAATGAGTAGAACTTTTCATTCATACTACAGAAGGCACAAATGATATGTTGTGTAATAGAATTAAAATCTGATGAATGACCATCACTGAGACCTTATTAACTAGACTGGTTGATCAATTCTTCATTGAAATAGTGTTGCATTACTGCCATTTCAAAATGGGTGATAGTGGGGGCACAGAGGAGGGTTTCTCGAGTGATCTCAGCTACAAAACAACTTTGGAGCAGTCCTATTGATATCTGGAATGCTACAGAAATAACCTTAATTTCTCCTGCCTGAATTGTTTTTGCCAGGAAGAAATTAAAATTATAGATCCTTGGCAATGATGGCGAACTTCTGGGAATCATTTTCATCTAGATAATGATTATTAGAGGTATGTGTCTTTCAGCTTGAAAGATCCTCCTTTAACTTTGAGATGAATTGTGGTAATTTTATTTGAAGTATCCTGACTAGAGACACTTTTCAAGCTAGAAATTGGGACATTTCATGGAAAGAACACTTTTAGTAAAAATGGGACAGCAACACACTATTTGGTGAGTTTGTAAAGGTTCATTTCCCAGGTTGACACTGGAAGTCTGAATTGAATGCTTTGTAGGACATTTAATAATTATATGTTTTACTCCACTGATGTAATTCAAGAATAAGCTTGCTGACCTATAAGTTGTTATCATCTTAAAAAACTTTTATTGTAACTGATATTATTAGCTTTTGACATCCAATTCCAATTTTAGATTTGGTCATCTATGGAATTCCTTCTACAATAGAAAATATCACTTAATCAGCACCAATCATATGATCATATTTTCAGATTCTATATCTTTGATAAGAGAAGATTACAAATTAGTCTGTTATGTGTAATTGCTGATTTCTATGCCAACAGCATTGAAGCCAGGAATTGAAAACTTGTTCACCCTTACTATAAATACTGTATTGTTACAATAGGTGAAATAATTCATCATGGTACCTTCAGAATCAATCTCAAAGCTGTGAATTTTGAATGGGATATTTGCTGATTAGCAAATGAGAAACCAGTCCCAGAAGTGAGTGGAAAAGGCAAGGTACAGGTAGTCCTTGATTTACAACAATTCATTTAGTGACTGTTAGAAGCTACAAAGGCACTGAAAAAAGTGACTTCTGACAATTTTTCACACTTGTGACTGTAGCAGCATTGCCATTATCATGGGATCAAAAGTCAGGCACTAGGTAACTGACTCATATTCATGAGAGTTGCAGTGTCCCAGGATATTGTGATCATCTTTTGCAACCTTCTGACAACAAAGTCAATGGGGATGCCAGATTCATTTAACAACTGTGTTACTAACTTAATAGCTAGGGGCTGCAGTGGCTCACATGATAAGACACTGGGCCTGTGCAGCACTGAGGTCAGCAGCTCGGTGGTTCAATTCCCATGAGCGAATAAACTGTGTAGGGACAAGAAAGAAGCCTCCCCCGAATGTCTACAGTAGAACCTCTGGTCATAACCAAAATTCATTGCAAAACTTTGGCAATTTCTTTGTCTTCTAATGTTTCATCTTCAAGAATTTCTGGGTCAGGGGTCATGTTTGATTACCACCCAAGTATGTGTTCGTGACCAAATTCAAAAAATTTGTGAATTTTTTTTGGTCGGAACCCAGTTTGGTCGGGGTCAGAAGTGTTCGTGATTAGAGGTTCTACTGTACAGGCATTCAGGCATCCTGCAGGTAAGATAACGCTGCCTAGTGATCCCTAGCTAACACATGCCATATGCTAAATATATAAATAAAACTTAACAATTGCAGTGATTCACTTTAAAAATGTGACAAGAAAAGTCATATGGGGCAGAACTCACTTAAATTTCTCACTTAGCAATAACACAATTAAGCCCCAAATAACTTTTGGGCTTAATTGTGGTCGAGTAAGTCAAGTACTACCTGTATTGAATAAATATCAGAATAATGAATAGAAACATGGAAATGGTTAAGACACAAAACCTAGAAATCAAAGCATAAATGTATGTCGTCTATGAAGACATAAGAAACACTGCTAAGGCATTGAGGAATGCGCTAGTGTGGCTACTGCCACAGGAACTATGGCAAAATATGGATGGATAGCGGAGCATAAGACAAAATAGCATATTTTGTAACCATACAAGTCAGAGATAAGAGGCAAATTTGGGTAAAGCATCAAAATATTAATGCTACTACTTCCTTGAAGTCATTATAGATATATGGGCCTTTGTTCAAAAGACATCAAAAGATCAGGGTTCTAAAACAGATGTTTCTGATTAAATTTTTATGTTGGCGCTTAATAATAGAAATTTTGAAGACTTTGATAATAACCTGCAAAAGGAATATCTAGCAAGAGAAGGATAAGAATAAAAAAATCAGTACTCCATTATGATTAATGTTATTGATATACCGTGTAGGTTTAAATGCCTTTTATTGATCTAGAGCTTGTAGTTTGTCTTTTGCTATGTGAAAAATAATACACATCTTATAGAGGAAAAAGGAACAATAATAACAGAAATGGATAAAACATTGAACAAAACTAAAGTGTTAAAGTTGAGCAAGAAGAAGGAATGAGGAAAAAATAAACCTATGAATAAAGAAAACAAAAGAAAAGAAAATTATGAAAATACAGGCAAAATTGTAATGCAGAATATACTGTTTGCTGCTAGACTGCTGATGGATGACAAGGGAATATTTTGGAGGTATTCTTGTTATTGTTTCAAATCTGTAATCATCTGTTTTATTCCTGCTTCTTATTTTTAGCTTTAGTTTAAAAGCTTAGCCTTTTTTTAATATTCAAAGTCCCATACAATTTGGAATGGGATCTATGTTAGATAGTTAATCACCCCCTTAACAGAATATGATATGATTTTTTTCCTCGTACTGACATCCTCAGTTATATATCAAAGTCTGCAAAGGAAATAGCCCTTTTAGAGATGGCTTCCAATTTATGAGAATGTAGTAAAAAAAACAAAGTTCACCTGGTGCCTATAGTTGTGTAATTTAAATTCCCAAATGAATATGCCTTTATATTCATATATTCTTATATTCTTATTTTTTGTATTTTTGTAATTATATTTCCTTGGGGCTTGTTAGTTTAATTCTTTCTTAATTATTTACTGTTGTTGTTGTTCTAATTGTGAGCCGCCCCGAGTCTTCGGAGATGGGGCGGCATACAAGTCCCAATAATAAATAAATAAATAAATATTCACAAAAGTGATAGATCTATGTATCTATTATTTGTCTACTGTATCATCTACCTTTTCCATCTACTTACCTTTATGCATTTACTTTTACTCTCTCTGTAACTACTTTTGAAATGTATTCATTCATTCATTTATTCTGTTCTGTTTATATTTATTAAGAATTTTTCATACAATAGAGGAAACTGAAAGGAAAGGAGGAAAGAAAGAACAGGAAAACAAATGGAATTTTTTTAAAAAAATGCTTATTTTCACTGACCACCAAACATAATAAATGCATGTAATTTTATTTTCATTTTGTATGATCTTTTATAGTCTTACTCCTGGTAATAACAGCTGCTGTCCTGGGAATCCTGTTGACCAAGGGTCTGCCACTTTCATTGACTGAAGATATATAGCATTCGGGGAGAAGTATCAAATCATAAATAGTGCTGAAAGGGAATAACAGGCAGCTATAAAGCCTTTGTGCAGAATTTTCTTTACATAAAAATAATACAGCTCAGATGTAGAACAGTAATTTTGCATTTATAAAATCCTGAATTCAGTCCCTGGCATACATCTCTGATAGAGTTGGGAAACATTCCTGTCTGAATTGTTAATTTTGCAAGCCAGCCAGCTAGTAAGTATAGTGTAGCTAAAGCTTGATCAGGGAAGGGGAACCTGAAGCTGCAAAACATCATCTCTCAATTGTTTTGCCGTTGATGAGGGATGGTGGGAATTATAGTTCAGCACTATCTGGAGGTCCATAGTTTTATTTATTCATTCATTGGATTTCAATACTGCTTGACCCTGAAACCACTCTGGGTAGAGCATATAATTAAAAGAATACATAATTAAAAAGTGTATTAAAAGCAAACATGAACACACAGACAAGAGCCATATAAATAACATCTTATTTATAACAGCCATATAAATAACACAAACACCCAAAGCCAGGGATGGGAGCACAGCCAGGTCTTAGGACTCTTCCAAAATTCTTTAGGATTATGGGTTGTACATGTCTCCAAGGGATGCTGTTCAGAGGGTCAAGAAATGACAAAAAGGCATATTTCTTTGGTCCCACAAGATAATGGAATTTGATTGAAAAGACCCAGAATGCACCCAGTCTGCCTGATTGTATCAGGCAAATAACAGAAAGCTTCTCAGATAATAGGCCCCATACAATGAAGGGCTTTATAGATAACAATCTTAATCTTGAATGTCCCAAAGGTGCTTTTTCAAGAGGCAACTGGACTTCCTTGTTTTCTTTGAAGACATTTCACCTCTCATCTAAGAAGCTTCTTCAGCTCTGACTGGATGGTAGGGAATGGAAGTATTTATGTTCCTTGCAGACAGGTAGTCCTTTGCATTCTTTCAGAGAGTCATTGAGGCCACTTAGAGGAGTTTTGTCTGTGTCCTCAGGGTCACCTGAGTAGTGCAAACAGGTGTGGAGCCTTCTTGGAACTGCTGAAAGGACTGTGTTGTAGAGCTGTGCTTTCTTTAGGATGTTTTCTGCTGTGTGTTTCTTCACTGTTGAAAACAGATGCAGGCTGTTTGTGGATGAGTCTGTGTTGTCTGCCTCTCAAACTGAAATGCAAATGGTTCCTGTTGTCTGCAATTTTTCTGGAAATCCATTCTTACTCCTGCACCATTTGAAGGGTACACATCCCACAGTGTAGGGGTCTGCAACCCTGTGGCTCTGGAGACACATGTGGCTCATTCAGCCCTCTGCTGTGGCTCCCTGTCAGCTGATCCCACCACTGGCTGGCACCACCCCTCCCCTCCCCGTCACTCCTCACCTGGCCTGAAAAGGTAAGGATGATGGCGGGGGATGGAGACTCACTCCATATTCCAGAACAGGAGGTGACTGGGTGGGAGTGAGTGACATCGAGTTGGCCACACCCACCTAGTCATACTGGTTGTTAAATTATTGGCTCTCGGTGTTTTCTTTTCTGTGGGAAATGGGTCCAAATGGCTCTTTGAGTGTTTAAGATTGCAGACCCCTGCCATAGTGCTAAGTGTTTATGAAGATTTTCAGTCATCCAGGTCATGGTTCTCTCAAAAGTATTTTTTCAAGAGGCAACTGGACTTTCTTGTTTTCCTTTGAAAATGTGTTGCTTCTCATCCAAGAAGCTTCTTCAGCTCTGATTGGAAGGTGTGAATGAAAGTCCAGTTGCCTCTTAAAAAGCACCTTTGGAACAACCATGACCTGGATGACTGACAATCTTCATTGGCATCATCTTGAATTACACCTGGAAGCTGATTGATAACTAGTATAGTTGTTAAGCGGCAAAAATACATGGACATAATGAAAAGCATCATTACTGCCCATGTCACTGGATTTTGGACAAGCTGTAGCTTCTGGATAGTCTTCAGGGGCAGGTCCCCATATAGAGCACATTATCAGAGTACAACTATGAGATTACTCAGGCATGAGTGGTCATTTGAAGAGTCTCCTGGTTGAGGAAAGGGCAGAACTATTGTATAAAATGAAACTTTGTATAAGGTCAACCTGTGCAAAGGCATTCTTTGCCATACTTCCCCCTGCCTTTTGAACTGCAAATCTAAGAGGATCTCCCAGTAAGTAAGTAAGTAAGTAAGTAAGTAAGTAAGTAAGTAAGTTGTGTGCTAATCTCAAAATGGAAAAGTGCTATCTATACAAGACCAAAAGTGAAAATGTCCTAGGCCCAGGTGTCCCAAATAACCAGAGTTATTTAGTCTTATCAGGACTGAGGCTGAATCTGTTGCTCCTCATTCAGATATGACCTGCCATCAGACACTGGTTCAGTACATTAATAGCTTCACCTATGCAATGCAGGATTGAGTGTACAATAAAATATCATTAACGTACTGATGATACTGGCTCCTGAACTGTTGTTTCTCAGGAGAGGTGAGCCTGTCAGGTTAGAGGCTGTGCATGTGATCTCTCCCTTCCTGTCTATACAGTCTGGAACTGACTGCTTCCGCCTTTGAAGTAAGGCATAAGGCAGTTCCCTCTATTCTAAATCACCATCATAGCCTGTATATAAGAATGATATTAACCCATGGCATTTTAGTGTACCTATAAAATGGACCTTTTGGTATATTTATATTATGGAATTTAAAATCTGATCAGAAAGATCAGCTTTTTTTCTCTTTTTTTTGCCTGTCTGGTGAATATATTTTATCAGAAAATGTAGTGGGAAAAGCTTCTGGTTGGTAGACATCAAGTCACTTCATTATCTCCTCAAAGTTTCCAGTGATATAGTCAGGAGAGAATGCTGCATTGCACAGCTTCTCTATTGATGTCAATGTGATAAAAGATTTATGTTACAAAATGTGTGTATAAGCATAGTCTCTAGTGAGAATGTAAAGCAGGATGATTTATTCTTCTGAATAATTTTAAGCATCACCAGTTTGGTTAACAGAACAAATTTGCCAATAGATATTAACTCTTACATTCCTTACTGCATCAAGAAGAATTGTATAAATTTACAAGATGATGAGTATAGCAAAGAGAAGAAGTAACCTTAATTTCTGGGGGGAGGGGGATTTTAAGCTGAGGAAAGAAAACAAAAACCTAAGCAAAAATATACTTCAGTATATTTTTTTATACTGGTTTAGTCACAATGTAAAATATTAATGGTGCTCACCTATGTACATTTCCTAAATTAGAAATGACATCAATTCCCAGATGGATTGCAATGAAGTTTTAAGATTGAACATCAACTGTCATCTTTTGTTATCAATCCTTGAAATGACTTCAGTGTTGTTGTAGATTTGTAGATTTGAAAACTGTTGCCACAAATGATGGTTCTTGTGTTTGATGTATTTTTGTCTGCTTGTTTGTTTATTCTATGCCTTTCTGGCCAGAAGTGATGGAAAGCTATTCCACTTCATATTTTTTCAGACTTCAGTGTGTTTGAAGCCAGCTAACTGTATCATACCACTGATTGTTTTTACAAATAACATTTAAAAAGTGCCTCACAGACATTTTTCTGGATGTTATTTTCTTGGGAAAGAATATGGCTGAGAGAAGCATTATAATGGTACTTTTAAAGCTTTTTTTAAGACTTGTTTCAAGTTGCAATAATTATTATCAGTGCTGAGGGAAAAATCAAAATAATAGCATAATTAGCTTTTCTGCATTTCAAGATGACTTCAAGTTTGCGTTTTTCAAACAATAGTACTTGAAGAACCTGAGGTGATTTCAGAAGGAATTTATAGTATGACATTAAACACTGCCCAAGACTTTTAGCAAACCTGAATTAATGGTTGACAATAAATAACCCTTGTGTAGTTTTGGCTTTTCACATGAATCAAATGTCTAACTTCTCAGATCACACAAGTGTCCATAGGATGCCTGGGTGTATTATTCAGCTTCACTCCATGAAACAGAAAATCTTGGGTTTCATCTGATGTTGTACTAGGTCAAAGCTGCAGCAGGGAATGAACAAAAAGAATGGCCCTGTTCTAATTTTGAAAGCCATGGTCCTCTTCCAGTGAGAGATAGGAAGTGAACTGGGCTGTGAGAAGCAGCTCAAAGTCATACACACAGAGACCAATTTGGGTGGGCTACAATGATTGTGGGAACAGTTTAATGTCTGATACTGAGAATCAGGGTCTCTATAGAAGAGAACTTTCTTGATTAAAATAGACTTTGATGCCCTTGTGTAACTCTCTTTTCTTATTGATTACTCTGCATATAGGTTAGTGATTGCTAGTTTTTGTTATCAACTATGTGACTAGTGAACCCCAAATAAGTAAACACTTTTAGAAGCTTTGAATGCCCAAAAGTAAAACTTTATTGGATACACCATTTTGGTACTGAAGAATCAAAACCAGCTCTAGTTTTCCCACACAAATGCTTGCCTAGTTAAACAATAGCTTCCATTTCTCCCCACCCCTGGGTGATCACATTGTCCAATTATGAGATGTCCTTTGGTTATGGGAACAGTCTACCTCCTTCTCAAGCAGCTGCAGTGGTGTCCTTGATGGTTTCCAAGCTCTCATGCACAAAAGCTGAGCACTTCATTCCACTTTTCTCCCCACCCCCCAGTTGATTGGCAAGTTGAATAGCAATAAGGTTTGAAAGAAGAAAAGGGGTTCAATCTTGATATTTGTTTTCATAATAATAATTTGGCGCATCCATCTTATTTCCCAAAGATCTTATTTTGGGCTTTTATTAAACTAAAACTTCATTGTTTGTTACTCCAATAGTAACAATAAGTTTTTTAAAAACATCATGCATTCCAAAATCACATGGGCCTGGTAGCCCACTAAAATGATGGAATTAAAGCTACTTATTTAAAATAATCTCCTTTTCTGCACTATGATTCTCAGCATCTTTCACGATTGGCTATGCTTGATGAGGTTTCTGTGCAAAATATCTAGATGAAGATTATTCAATCGTGCTGTATTTATAATAGCACTGGAGTGTATCATTGTGAAGAATCTACTATAATCCAGAAATAAATCAATAAGTTACACATAGAATACAATTGCAGGAAAAAAAGAGGGGAAAATGTTTTTTTTTTATCTAGAGCCCTAACTTGGAATAAGATTGTGTTTCTACTCAATGTAATTGAGGACAGTCTTAATATGGTGCTGAAACTCTTATCTGTGAAATCTATTTAGTAAATTTAGCTCAAGGGCAGTCCTTGCTAACACTTCTATTTACAGTTGTTCGGGGTGAATCTTCCACCTTTGTCCTAGGCTTTTTATTTCTAAGCTGAAGACAAGTGCAGACATATAGGTTCATCTAAGTCTATTTAATCAGTCTGTGGAAACATTGAGTCTATTCTTGTGAGCCATCAAGTAGTATCCAAACAATTTTAGTTTTCACTTGTCAGCCTACAGTTATGCTAAAGAGCACCTCTGCAACTTCATATTCAAAAAAACATTCTCTTGACCTCCTGCTACATTCAATGGCTGATTTCATGCCAGTCAGCTTGATAATTTCTCTGTGCAATGTAGGCATGCTTATTCATAGAGGTTAGTTTGGGGGCAACAAGGCAAAAAAACACCTAGTTATGTGCTGTTGTGATGCTCCATCTTGCAATATATATTTTTTTGAAAAGCTTCCAGCAAACTGTCAGGAAGAAGGAAAAAAGTTAACACAAACTGTAACTACTCTACCAAGATAAACTTTTTTTTAAAAAAGTAGATAAAAAACTTATCATGTTTACTGTTTTTGCATTGTGGATATGTGCATTGTGAAGCTTCTCTCAGAGAATGATTGACTAACTCTGAGAAAGGATACAAATCTCACATTTGGAGTTCAGAAATGTGGATACACTTTTCTGTTTTATATTCATACATAAATCAAGGTGGCATGATTCAGTTTTCTTCCACATATTCATGCTTCTGTGTGGTGGTATGGCCAATGACTTTCAGCACATTCATAAAGAAACCCACCAGAAACCATATTCCTTATCTTTATAAAATTTAAATGATGGCCCCTAGAAATCTGGCTTGATTTAGTATACATCTTACTCCAGATCTCACAGCATATTTTACATTTATGCTTCAGTCTTAGAAGTGATTTGTGGATTCATATATGTGCAAATATTGTATGGCAGAAGAGGACAACAAGTCAAACTCCAGAATAATTTAAGTGATAATTCTGTGAGCACACCAAAGGTGTAATTTATAGTGTCTTCATAAAATCCACCTCATATTGTAAGAAGCTGTCATGGTTTAAGTCCATATATGACTTTCTGCAGATAGGAAGGACAAGGTAAGAATAAACTCTAATGTTGGGATTTTTCTCACTCACTTTTCTTCCAACTTCTCATTTAAGTCTTCCATCTATACATTATCTATATATCTAACTTTGCTTCATCTAAAATCTGTTTTGAGGAGGAAACATCATAGGAATTTTAAGAAAAAAATATGTGTTTCTAATGTTATGAATAAGCTGTCTAGGGTGCAATGTGAGACCATTTGATCAGCTTTTGTTTGATTTAGATTTTCATGAGAACAGTAGATTTTTTATTTATTTATTTATTTATTTTAATTACATTTATATGCCGCCCTTCTCCGAAGACTCAGGGCGGCTTACAATTTCTGGGATACAACCCAATGTGCTCAGCAATAGCCTTCATTCCATTGTATATGCCTGCTTATTACTAAGCGGCATTTTTACAAGGTCAGCTAATTGCCCCCAACAATCTTGGGTCCTCAATTTACCTACCCCGAGAGGATGGAAGGCTGAGTCAACCTTGAGCCTGGTGGGATTCGAGCCTACAATAATTGTAGGCAGCTGGATCTTAAGAGCAGGCATTTAACAGCCTGAGCTACCAAGGCTCACAGATAATCCTTACCAGTAAATACAGTAAATACAGTAAATACTTAGATTTATTCCTCTGCCATTTAAGGCTTTAAAAAGAGAAAACGAAACCAGCTTGCCTGATGACCATTCTTGAAATGTGAAAAAGTTGCACAATAACTTGCAACCCTGAATTAACTTAATCAAGATAGTATTTGAACATGGAATTTGCATTTTAGATTTGACATCTGTATCGGGGTTAAACTGGGAAGAATGACAGTGAAGTTTAAGATTATGAAAACAAATTAAGCTTTATTTTATGATTACCATACCTGACGGTTGAATCTTGCTTTGATACTTGTAATGAAACGATGCTGCTTTACTACAGATATATAGAAGAACACAAAGCCTTTAAAAAAAAGATTTAGAGTTTAGAAGCCACGCAGATAAAGCTTTATTTTGAAAACTGGCATATGCATTTTAAAAATAAATAAGACAAAAATAAATCTAGTTGTGACTCCCAGCAGGCTAAGCTTATGGCAGCCTTTGAAAATAGTCTTATCTAGAAACTTATTCCATGGCAGAGATTCTCAGCATCTGTCAGCTTTGTAAAACATGTTGTGTGCTCTATGCCAAATATAGGGGCAGCTCTTCCACTTTCCAGGTGTGTAAATGGGTCAAGTTCTGCAAGGCTCAATACACACATTTCACATCTTAAAACTACCCCATCTCCTCCAATTTAATGACTAACCCATCCAAGAGAGACTGGTAGGTCACATATGGAGACTCCAGGAGCTGGGCGGCTAATCAATTTGAATGAATCAATCATTTTTGCACCCTTATTGAGAGTGTGCAATATTTAGGGATGGGCTTTTGGCAGGCATATAAGAATAGGTAGAAATGGGATCAGGTTCCTTTAAGTTGTTATTCAGGAATAGCAGATGAAAACATCATGAAACATGCTTAGCATAATTCTTGGGTTGGCTTGTACAAGTAGAGCCCAATGACACAAAGTGAAATTCAGTTTCTTTTTAATATTTTTTCTTTAAAACTCTCTCTCTCTCAATCATGGGAAGCCATGTCAGCATGTAGGCAGTTGCAGCTGCCCAGGTTATTAAAATTTAAAAATACAGTCTTCTTTTTTACAACAAAACGATGCTTATTTCTAAGACTTTGTTTAACCATTCAGAGGGAGCTTTCTATCTTCAGAAGACTAGTCATCTAAAGTTATCGTAGCTACTAAGGGCATATGAAACAGTTACAATCCAGTTACAATTACTTTAGGAGTCAGACTAGTCAAAATAATCTGGTTTTAATGCAGTTGCCTTTGTTCAATGGCTTTGAGCCAGAAAAAAAAGGCATTTGGGCCAAGTATCCAGGTAGAAATAACCAAGCTCTGGTAGCTCAGTGGTTAGAATGCAGTATTGCAGGCAATCTGGAGTTTGATCTTGATTAGGATCGGGTAAAGTAGAGTTCTTTATTGGCCACATGTGATTGGACACACAAACGAAGACAATAGAATAGAATAGAATAGAACAGAACAGAACAGAACAGAACAGAACAGAACAGAATAGAATAGAATGCTTTACTGACCACGTGTGATTGGACACACAAGCAATTTTTCTCAGGTGCATAAGCTCTCAGTGTATTTAAGTTCCTTTGAACTGACCTTCACTGATCTTGGAATACTAAACAAGGCTGAGCATGGATGAAATTTCAATAAGAAAGCTTCAGGAAATTCCCTAGTGAAAGCTAAGCTGGAAGGTTCAAAAGCATCCCATAAAAAAACAATGGAAAACTATTTCATTGTTCCCAAGAAAACTATGTGAATGTATTCCTGAAGGCACCAGGAGTTGAGTTCTACTAGAGGAAATCTTTACTTACTTGATATACAATAGCTATGATACTATTAATTAATTAATGTTCTACTACTAATAGAAATTTATGCTTTTCTGTACTAGAATTTTTAATCATCCTAATAATTGTATCCATGAATTTCCTGCTGTTTCAATGCAGGTCAAACTTCAGGGTAGTATTATCAGTTCTGAGTTGCTAGTATTATCAGTTCTGAGTTGCCAACATTTGTGTTATAGAGTTATGGTTTTCAGTTGAAACTTATTAGCTCTGCCTCTAGAATTATCTTTGCCTGCAGAGTTATATTTACTGAAGAATTAATCTGTATTGTTAGAATGGTCTGGACGATTGCAATCCACAAATGATATTCTCAGGATAAACTTGTTTTGTTGGTACTTGGTACTATAAAGAAAAGAGGACTATTGATTTTTTTAAGTGTGAATATTTCTTTGTTAGATCTGCTAATAAACAAACCTTGAAAAAGGACAAAAGACTGTTGTTTTAAATAAGAATTGTCAAGGAGGCTTTGAAAAGGAGCTTGCAGTGAAATAATATTTAAGTTTAGTTCCCAACAGATATAGTTCCCCAAGTCAACAAATGAACAAAAAAGTTTTAATGTTTTTTTAAACCTAACATCTATAACTATTCTTTTCTTGCAATGTAGCATTATAAACTGAAACATATGACATATTCCTTTTTAAATTCATTCTTAAAAGCAAGGCATTATTTGCTATTCTTAAAAGTGAAAAGCAAAGTAAATCTTTTTTTAAGACAGGCGTATATCTGAAAGACAAATACAACTGTCTCTACAACCGCAATCTGCAACAGTTCCTTTCTGTTTTAGATTAGTCCCTCCTGTCCTTTTCCTCTACCTTGGTTGAAACACAGTGGGCAGAGCCACCTAATGCTTTTTGCTATTCTTTGAAAGTTAGTAAATTGCCCTGAGAATGACTACTTAGAAAAGAATCATTTGACAATGAGATGAGCGACATATACATTTAATAAATAAATAAATGAATATAGCATTGTAAGATGGAAGGATGCAAATCTTATTTGTAAAAATGTAGACATCAGAAACCTTCCAAAGAGGGAGAGGATGGTCAAGATTTACCCCATAAATTCAATTTTTACCTTAAAATTATAGAAAATAAATGGGAATTATTTTCTATAAATTACATATACCATTAACAGCTCCACACACCAAGTTGGATTTCTTTGTGTTATCTCTGTCATATGTAATTGTTTTCCTTACTCTCTCCTGCCTTTTCTGTCTTACTCTAGTTTGGTTTGTGCAGAAATTCTGGGTTGCTATACATAGTACAGTGCAGGCTGGGGTAACAATCTGGATCAGGTTGATTTCAAAATATATAATTAAAGACAGCGAGTAGTTAGTTATGGTATGTAACTTATTATTACAGCATTCTTTTACTCTCAGGGATAATTGCTTGCCATTTCACTTGTATCTTGCTGGAAGTGTCAAAAGTAGCTAGATCAGCTTCATGCCTTAATTTGCTGGAGTAGCAACAGAGTTGAATGAAGGACAGACTAAGAACTTTTGAAGTTCGGGGTAGAAAGAGATGGTGGATCTTTCAGTGAAAAGATCTGTGAGAAGATAGAAGGGAATATAACAAAGTAGACCGGATTTCAATTTAATTTTATTAACATGTCATTGCATTGGACTTGCATAGTGGCCCAACTAGCTTCGTCATGGGTTCCCCAATTCAATTTCATGAGCTGTAATAAGAATAAAATAGAGCACACTGATTTGCTGTATAAAATAAATTTGTCTAAATCATTTATTCTGAAGCCAAACTATTGCTGATTTTGATCTGACTGTATTTTTAGACTCTATATTTTGGTTAAAAAAACAACACATCCTTTAAAAAAAATACCATATATGATATTTTAAGAAATAGAAAGTGAATGCAGACCACTGGTACAACAGTTTATTCTTTGACAGACCCAGAGGCATCTGCAAATGAAGCCTGCCAAAGAGGCAGATGCTGCTTGTATTTAAGTAGCTTCTATAGCCTGTCATTTGGGTCCAATCATTTGAATGCCAAAGGATGAAAGCTGTGCATTGCAATAAATAAAGCACTAATAGCCAATGTGTTCCTAGCTTTTTAAAATAGCAGCATCTTTTACCATATGGGACTGGGAAATAGCTTATATCTGGCAAATATAATGGAAAAGATACACTCTTTCAGTAAAGCATCTATGGTGGAGATCTGCAAAAAGAATGATCACTTACAGCAGGAATGTCAAACTCAAGGCCCTTTGGGATGCTTAGATCTGGTTTGTGGGGCCTCCCTGGAAACAGCGAAGGACTGGTTCATGGTACCTCTGCCAGAAGTCCTCCCGCATTCCACTTTCAGCTGCGACAGCCTCCTGCAACCCTCTGCCAGTGAAAATGGAGCTCCTGAGCTCCTTTTTCACTGGCAGAGCACTCCGGCCACCACAGGCACCCCGACATGAGTGACATTGAGCTGACCACAGCCCCTGGCCACACACCCCCGGGGTCAAACACAACCCTGATTCGGCCCTCAATGAAATTGAGTTTGACACCTCTGATTTATAGAATCTTTCTTCAACCTATTACTTCATATTTCTGAAATGATATGGAAATCATGTTCTTGAAATTGCAAAATAAAGCTGCAAACATTATGCCTAAATTCCAATTTGTGATTTTTGAATTATTCTTTTAGAACCAGGATAGAAATATTTGTGAAAACTCTGAATCTGTATGCTTTCATTTGTTAATAAGTTCTTACAAGAGATGCTGTGGGAGAACAGATGCAAGTAGAAATAGAAATAGTAGCACCCAGACTTATATATCACTTCGCAGAGCTTGACAGCTCTCTTTAAGTGGTTTACAGAGTCAGCCTATTGCCCCAAATAATATGGGTCCTCATTTTACTGACCTCAGTAGAATGTAAGGCTGAGCTAACCTTGAGCCAGTCAGCATCAAATGCCTGACTATGGACAGGGTGAGCCTGCATTCTAACCACTGTGACACCATGGCTCTTTGCAAGCTACTCTTTGTAAGCAACTGAATGGGACAACTCACCACATCCAACTCACTGCAGCCAAATCACCACAGCCAACTTGCCACAGGACAACTTAATAATTCAATTTAGCTATTTAAAATAAATAAAAATTATTTTAATTTTTGTCCTTCATATTCCATTCTGTTCCTCATTTTGCATCCTTTCTTTAATGATGCTATTTCTTATTTGATATTAGGGTAACTCTTGTCCTGCAGACAGTTGTCCCATGGTGAGTTGGCCATGGTGAGTTTTTCTGCTTGCCTTTTAAGTATAATACTAAATAATATTATTATAATACTAAAATTTTATTTTATTCAATTTATTAACAATGGGAAATAATTGTCCAAAACAAGTTTAAGAAAAAGCTTACAGTTCAGATCTATTTCTTTCTTTCCAATCTCAAGGATATATTGTAGATATAAAGATGTCACCAGAACTTAAAATACTGGATTTGACCTTTCATTACATACTTTCTTTTGGTTTTAAATGTGGAAGATTTTCCTGCATACATAGTAAAACTGCTTCTTTCTTATGGCTGTTTCTTCAGCTCTGTATTTGAGCTTCTTCAACAATCTTTTTTATTTAACCTGGATATGCATATTTAAAGTTTTGTATGTAACTCATTTTTCTTTTGGTTATGTACATTAAGCATATTTATGATATTCATGTTTAATGCTTCATATGCAGCACAACTGCATTTAAGGAAGGGTACTATGGATTTAATTTGCAGAGCATTAACTAATCAAAAGATAAGGATTCTCTCCTACAAAACACAAATAAATAGGTTTATCTAAAGCAATGTTCTTCTGTTTATATAATACAATCTGGGAATATTTAATAACAATAATCAACACGTGTTATGTTAATGGGACTAGTCTAGAACAATGATAGCATTTGAAATATGCAATCTTTCAAAATTGTGTGTGTGTCTACACATACACACATCTATGTATGATGTAGCAAATAACATGTGATGCTCATATTTGTTTACATAGATTATTCTGATAAATAAGATTATCATATTTCTATTAAACTTAATTGTGCTTCCTTTTTTAAAATTGACAAATACTTTTGCTGCTGCATGTCTGCAGCCAGATATTGCAACTGAATCTGTTGCATATGAACTGTAAACCTTTGAAAGATACTGAATGCTACTTTTCTGATAACGTGAAATAAGAAGTGATGTCTGCCACAGCTGTCAAATATCATAATGTCAAGTGTTCACTATCAAATACAGACACTTGCTGCTGTCAAGATGTTAAGTGCTACTGGAAAGTCTTTCTTGGTGAACAATGTGGTTTGTAGAAAGTATGTACACATTCAGAGGACATTTGGATGAAAAAAATAATCATACAATCACAAAGAAATTTTGGAGAAATTTTTATATAGCTGAAAGGATTGTACCATAGGGGAATCCTGCCGGGTTATGGGGTAGACTTTAAGCCTACTTGTGAGCAAACATCACCCTGCTCTGCTCATAAAAAAGGGCTGCTTTATTTGTAGGGTTGACTAAACCACACAAACTATAAGAACTCTGCAAGCCAAATACATTTAGGAAACCATTTTAACAAGCAGTTTTTAAAGTGAGAAAGGCATTAATCTTGCAACAGGCATATAAAAAAGCTACTAAAATAATAAAATGATACACTCATGGGGATTTCTTTTTTTAAAGGAAAAAGTAGGTAGCTTAGAGAGATACTAATTTTAAAAAAATTGAGGGGTCAAAATGGGGATGCTGTTCATGTCAAGCAATTTGGCAAATCATGATCTCTACTTTCAACTTGAAGTAAGATAACATAGTGGAAGTTACATTTGTGGTAGGCTGGAAGTGAGTAGAAGATAATTTTCCCTACCCTCCAGAAATTTTTGCTGGCCTAACTGCAGTGAGGCATGTTGACAGTGCATATTGCCCTAAGCTAGGACACAAGTATCAAAATTGTTTCCTGAAGCATACATTTACGTATAAAAATTTATACCTAAATATATAGTATTTTGTTAGCAAGCGCAACTGGTTCCAGTGAAACAATCCTTAAGCAAAATGGTCACTAAGTGAACATGAGAGAGAGAGAGAGAGAGAGAGAGAGTGAGAGAGAGAGACTGTGAAGACCACTGCTTTTTTGCCATCTTATTTAAATAAAGTCATACATCAATGGAGAGGCATGGCATTTATTATTATTTATTTTATTTATTTATTTAGACTTGTATGCCGCCCTTCTCCCTAAGGACTCAGGGCGGTGAACATATAGTTCAGTGGCTTAAGGATACTAGAAATGGTCTCAACACCAATGGTTCAAGACCTAGCTCTAGGTGGCAGGGTGAGCTCTTATCAGTCATTTCAGCTTTTGTCCACTCAACAGTTCAAAAACATGTTCTATGCAAGTAAATAGATAGGTACCACTTTGGTGGGAAAACATATTGGTGCTCTGTACAGGCAGTCAGAATCCTGATGGGTGTGAACACTTCCGGGTTGAGCCCTCTCGTTAACGAGCGGCGGTTTGCGATTGTCCGCGACCGCAGCCTGGCTCTTTCATCTGAGAGCCCCGATCCTCACGGCTCGGGGCTGAAGCTGCCTCGTAGAAAGGGAAAGCTCCCAGACAGAGAGAGGGGAGCCGCATCTCCCCCCTCTGAGTCTGGTCTTTTCCCTCCGAAGACGACAAGAAGCGGTGGTCAATATGGCCACCTTGAAGAGAAGGTCTCAACTGGATTAAGATTTGTGCAGGAGGAAAGAAAGAAGTTGACAGCAGAAGAATCGGGAGTACTGGAAGGTAAAATCAACAAAGGTACCCCGGGACTAAGATAAAAACGAGCTTTTTAAAAAAAAAGAAAAAGAAGCGGCGCAGCTATCAAGTGAAGGAAAAAATAGTAAAATATTTTTGACAGCTATAATGGGCTTCGAACCGGGAAAGGTAGAAGCCGGTGTAAGAATTTAAGTTTGAGGCTCGAAAAACCCTGAATATTAAAACAAAAGGAAAGGGAGAAGATTTTTTTGTGACAGAAAGTGCCACTCAGCGGATAAAAACTGGAATTTAAAGAAGAAGGAAAATATCTTGTTCCTTTGTGGATTGGAATTGTTACAATTTTAAACTAATATTGAAACAAAAAAGCAAGAACTACAGAAGGTGAAAGTTTGAACTTAAATAAAAGACAGACTGCTGGACTAGTTGGTGATATTGATACAGACTCTGGGCGTGGGTTGAGATTTAAAAAATTTAAAGAAGAAGAAATAAGGAAAATAAAAACTTTTGTGGCCATACAAGGAATTAATAAATGGAATCTAAAAGCATGAAAGAACTGCTACAGGAAGTGACTGAATTAATTTGGCTTTTGGTCGAAGACATGGAAATGGCGAACAAAGAACAGGAAGAAGGAATCCTGGAAAGGGAGGCGCCAGCACAAGGGAAAGCCATCTTAAAGAGACAACTAACACAAAGATCACTACAAATAAAAGGAAAGGAAGGATGGGCCAAAAAATGAAATCTAAGAAAGCAATTAAAAAGGGGAACATTTATGGAATTAGGCAAGGTAGAAAGGCCCAGAAGAAAAGAGAGCAGAAAGGTAATGAGAAAGAGAGGGATTCAAATTGGATGGAGAAGGGATATAGCAGAAAGAGGAGGAGGGGAACAAGAAACAGGAGCAGAAGATAGAGAAATATGGGAATTATATAATGAAGAAAGAAACTCGTTTACATAGAGATAATGGCTAAGGTATTAAGAAGGGGGTTCTGCATGGAGAAGATGGGTAATAAGAATATACCGTAATTATTAAAATATAAAACAATAGAGGGGCTACTGACAACAATTTTTTTTAGATGAAGGTACACTCTCACTTTTTACTTATAAAAAAAGGTAAATGTTGATTAGATAAATTGAATTAATTGAAATAATTCTTGAAGATGTCTAAAAATGAGAATTATCAGTAACCAAGGATAATTATTTTTTACTATTACTTTGAAATTATAAATAAATTTTAAATTGGGGGGATATGTGTTGCAGAACCCGACTGAAAAGATATATAATTTTATATAGTTTTTCTTCTCTTTTTTTCTTACTCTAGCTTTTGCCGCAAAGGGAATGATTATTATAATGTTATTATGTTAATCACTGAGGTGACACTTTCAAAGTAGTAAAGGGGGGTAAGTTTAGGTTTTTTTAAATTCTTTTTTGTGTTAAAGCTTGTATTGATTTAGAATTATGGAAAGAATATGTGATGAAAGGGCAAATCTGACGGATAAAAGAAATATGTAAATGATAAAAGAGCATTAATAATGTGAAGATAGTTTAAGGATAGATATGGATAAACTTTATTCTTTATATGATGAGCAAATATATTGTTATTTTTAAAAGAAATATAAATGCTTAAGAACTATTTATAATAATTTGAAATGAAATGGGGTTACATAGATTGAGATTAAGATCTGAGACTAGGACTAATTTGTTTGGCTCTTTGTTTGCAAAAATGGAATGGAAGTAAAAATGGGATAAAATACGAAGTTAAATGTTAAAAATACTATAAAACTATTGTCATATTTGCATGTAAAAGTGATGACCCGGAAATATGCTGTCTACTGAAAAGAGACTTATTTAAATTGTTAAAAATTGAATAAAACTTGTTTGGAAAAAAAAAGAATCCTGATGGGTGTGAACATTCCTGGTTGTGGCACATGAGGCAGCTTCAGGAAGAGAAGAGGACATGTGCTTCTGCAGGAAGATCCTCTTGTCTTTCTGGTGCAAAGCCAGCTCACCCTCCTATGACATACCTTGGGAAGTGCACAACTGTGCCCTATAACAGGGATGCATGCCTATAGACTGAATTGACAAATGTCCTTGGATGAGAAGCAACACGTCTTCAAGAAAAAAAAAACAAAGTCCAGTTGCCTTTTTAAAAAGCACCTTTGGGTATAACAGGGCTGATGCCTTGGCAATTCTACTTTGCATTGTGGTGTCCTGCAGTGATGGGATTCAATTTTTTTTACTACCGGTTCTGTGGGCGTGGCTTGGTGGGCATGGCAGGGGAAGGATACTGTAAAGTCTCCAGTCAGAGATGGCATTTGCCAGTTCTCCGAACTACTCAAAATTTCCACTACCTGTTCTCCAGAACTGGTCAGAACCTGCTGAATACCACCTCTGGTGTCCTGGCTACTGTAATATAGCCATACACTAATAATAATGATACACATTTCTTCTGGCACAGAAATTTGGAGATTAGTGGATGCATTGGTTGCATTATTTTTTTTACCACTTACTACCATTGTATTTGTTAATGGCTGCTTTCTGATGCAGTTGCTAAACAATAATAATAACAATAATTTGTGCTTAAGCTATAATTTCTCAAACAAGTAGTTAAACTATAGAGTTACACAGTTTGCTTAGTTTGCTTTGCCTTTTTAGTCACCAAAACAATAGCAAGGAAATTTCTTTGAGCATGTTAAAAACAGATCAGTCTAGGTCTCCATTTTAATCATTTTAACAATAGCCATAACCAAAGCTGAGCACTTGATGTTTCTAGGGGTGGAACAGATGCACATTAGATATTTTCCAAAGGATATCAGAAGTTATTTGTGATAACATTCCAAAATAAAACCATGACATAAATGTTCATAGTTTGATTTTTTCCCCTGTAGGAGTATAGCTGCAGCATTAAAACCAAATTTACATCATTCATGGATTAGTGCATTCAGATCATGTTCACGTATTTGGATACATAATATGCTATTCCACATGCTTATTACTGCATAATTAATTGAAATAACATTTTATTTGAACATGACATTTGTTGCATGTACTGAAGTTTATAAAACCATATCAAATCACTGAAAACACAACAACTGCTTTGAACACACTTAAAAGTGCATGTTTTAGAGAGCTGGCACAATACATTTATGTAGATGCACAACATTTGAAATGTGTCTAACAAAGGTGTCTAACAAAGCTGATCAAAAATTGTTAGGTTTGCATGAAGAGACAGATGCGGAGTGCTTCAAGCTCTTTCTTTATTAGTGACTACAGCTCAGAACGGACCCACCTTGGCTGGGCTGCAGCTGCTACTTATAGCCAGCAGCCGCAGTTGACAGCCAATCAGAGAGCAGAGTTTTCCCGCACTTTTTAAACCAATCATTTCTTACATTTTACAAGAACAGTTCAAACTAAACCAATGACTTTAAACCTGCATACATAACAAAAATAACTCTAGGAACGAGAATGAAATGTGATATATGTTAAAGCTGAGCTTTATAAAAATCATTTTATAAGCAAACATCTGTGCTGTTATAAAAGTTAATTGCTGGAGCATTCTCCCTACACCAACTCACACAGAACAATGCTTGGAAGGTGAACCTCTTTGAACTGTAGAGCTTCTGTCATCATTCAGTAAAGCCAGCTGAGGTTTTAAAGACTTTTATGAAGAGTGGTCATGTTACCATGTTTGATATTTACAGGTCACTAGATGCTGCTATTTGTATATCTCTGAAAATGATCCTATAGAAGATCGTATATAGATATTATAATGATGTGCAGAGGTATGGGGGGTTGGTGTGTAATGCCTCAGCAGTTAAAGACACTGAGTTTGTCAGATGGAAAACTGACAGCTGGGTTTGAGATCTGAGAGCCATGCAATGGGGTGAGCTCCTATCCTTGCCCTAGCTCCTGCTCACCTAGCAGATTGAAAGCATGCAAAGGAAAATAGATAAATAGGTACCACTTTGGTGGGAAGCTAACAGCATTCCATGCACCTTGGCATATGGTCATGTTGGTCACATGGCCATGGAAATGGACAATGGACGATGCTGGCTCCCACTGCCAAGAAATGAAGATGAGTATTGTCTCTTAGAGTTGGACATGACTGGGCAGGGGAAACCTTTACCTTATATATTATATTGTATATCAGGAGTCCCCAAGCCTCGGGCTACAGACTGATACCAGCCCATAGCCTGTTAGGAACTGGGCTGTGCAAGTGGCAAGCGAGTGAAGCTTCATCTACACACAAGATGCAAGTTGTGCATGAAATCATCTCTGGGCCTCCAGACTGTGGAAAAAAATATTTCCCCTGAAGCTGGTCCCTCATGCCAAAAAAGTTAAGAGCCACTGATTCATACATACATAGATATAAACATGGATACATACATACAATTACTAGAACTACTACAGTATTATAATGCACATATGTTCTGATAATATAGCCAATTTGGTGTAATTATTAAGGTGCTGGCCTAGAAACCAGGAGACTGTGAGTTCTAGTCCTGCCTTATGTGTGAAAGCTGAATGTATGTATGTATAAATATAAATGTATAATATATAAATGTAAAAACACATTAGGAAACTGCCTTTTCAAAGATGTGCAAACTTCAGTAAATCTATATATCTCTTCTTTCTTTGTGTCTTCTAAACTGATACATTAACCACTAAATCAAACTGGCTTTCAAAGATAGTATGAAATGCAGTAACATTAAAAGGAGTTGGAGGGAAATGCAACCTCTAGAGTTTTCATCGAGAGAACGTTTGGTGAGGATATTAGGGGTTTACTATCAGCAAAGATTTGACAACAGGAAGTAGACCTTGGCTAATCTTGAAGAAAATGAAGCAAGTCCTAGTTAGTGCTTGTATGGGAAGTCATCAACCAATTCTGAATTTCAGGCTATCTTGGGGAATCAAAAGAAGGGAGTGACAGAAAATATTTCTACATCAGAGATGGTATTCAGCAGATTCTGACCAGTTCTGGAGAACTGAGCAGAAATTTTGAGTAGTTAGGGATACCACCTCTGACTGGCCCCGCCCCCATATATTCTCTGCCTCCTGAGTCCCAGCTGATTGGCTGGGTTTTCTTTTGTAGCCCTGCACAGGAAAATGGAGCTGGAAAGCAGATTAGTGGGTTGGTGAGAGAATGGAGATTTTACAGTATTCTTCCCCTGGAGTAGGGTGGGAATGGAATTGTATAGTATCCTCTGCCACACCCACCAAGCCATGCCCACAGAACCAGTAGTAAAAAAATTTGAATCCCACCACTGCTCTACATGGAGGCTCCATGTGATCCCAATAGTCATATTTGATTCTAAGGCTTTTTATCATTTATGAGAAAAGATATCTTAGGTGAACTCTGCAAATACGCACCTGGAATCTGATAAAAAAAATAATTATCCACAATGTGGAACTTTTAAAAGTATGCAGCATTGCACATTTTCATTATTTTTTTAAAAAAATCTGTAACCTCCCCTTTTCCAAGGAGTGAAAATTACTATGCTAAAATCAGCTGAATAATACTTCAGTCATGGAAGACTCTTGTGACTTCCTGCATGTGGAAACTTAGTATTAGAACAAGTTTCAAATGTCTGTCATTGGATATTTGAAAACAAACATACCTCCTACTGATCAGTTCAATATTCATGTATCCTTCCCTGCTGAGGAGATAATGGAAAACGAAAGGAAGAGAAGAAATCCAGTTTTTTCCCCAACGTAGAAAAGAGAGGCATAGTTGGTAACAAACAATTCAAGTACAGAAGTAACAGGGATATGAAAAAAAAGACAATATCAGTTCCTGGTAGTTTGAGATAGGTCTTTTTTGTGATTGAATCTGGGATAGCATGCATGCAAAAAAAAATGACCTTTATCATTGGGCTACAGATGTTCCACTCCATGAATGCAAGCCAGAATTCTGCAGAATGTAACAGATCATGCAGAAATCTATTTGGCATGAAATAGGGAGCCAACTTCACAGTGACTGGATTATAGCCATGCATATCAGCAATACCTCTGTGGCTACCTGACTTAATGTGATATGAGGCTGCACAGGGGACATTGTCACAGAAAGGATGCCAAAGTTTTTGCTTCTCAGGATAACTTTGTCACATTTCCAGTTTTCTATTCCAACTAGCAGGTGGTAATGAGTTTCTGGAAAGCTATCAAGCTTTATATTTGGGTCTCTTTAGGCATTACTATCAGAGGAAACAAAAGACATAATGGGCTTGTCAAATGGAACATCTAACCATCTCTGATACTTCACAGATCCTTCTAAACCTTTATGTTACAGGGATAAATCAGAACAGGGTTAATGGTATTGCTAATGTTTATTATATTCTTTCATAAATGTTCCGTCATCATTTCCCTAAAAATCTGATCCTCCATCTAGTTCCAGTGATAATGAAAATTATGGGCTGTATGATATCCTGCCAAGATTAAAGAATCTCCAAAATTAATAGTTCTGTATTTCACTATTATATACATAAGTCAAAAACAGAAAAGTAATCTTTTTCTTGCACAAAATCTATACTAATTAATTCACCTTGGCTAACCTTCAAACAGCTAAAGGTTAGACCTGGTTAGTGTTTGACTGGAAATCCACTACATCTCAGACCTATAATAGACTAGGAATAAAAACAAGATATAAGAAGGAAATCACTATTATGTTGTTGCCAAAAATACTTACTAAGAGTTACTTAAGGAAATCTGTATCATTTAATATCCCTTGCATGGTTCAACATTTCTAAACGTTTGGCGGTAGTCTGTTCAAACAATGAGGAGGCATAGTTGAGTCATTTTAGGAACAGAAATTTATTTTTATGATTTAGCACGGAGGGACAATGCCTATTTGGCTGCCAATATTCTATAGTGAAATCATTTTCTGAGTGTAGATTTTTATGGTTTCAAAATGGCGTTATATAATAAATCATATAAAAGGAGAAGGCTTCTAAAAGGATCCTGAAATTGCTAAAATTAAAAATTCCTAAAAAGAGCTTTAGCAAAATAGATGACAAAATAGCCCAAGTCTTGTGCCTCTGTAAGCTGACAAGCAGTTCTTAAAAAGAGGGTTTTTTAAAAAAGAGAATGATATAGGGAAATAGGCAGTTCAGAAAAAAGGCATATTCAATGAAGAAACAGTCCATAGTGTGACAGCTATTTGGAGGTACAACTTGCTTATTCTATTCTTTAGAAGATATAAGATAAAAAACAGAATAACAGAGTTGGAAGGAAGCTTTGAGATCACCTAGTCCAGCCCTCTGCTGAACCAGAAGACCCTATAACACTCTGGCCAAATCAATCTCTTCTTAAAATCCTCTGGTAATGAAGCACTCCCAACCTATAGAAACAAGCCTTTCTGCTTCCGGGTTGAGCCTTCTCGAGAACAGGCGGCGGTTTGTGATCGTCCTCGACCGCAGCCTGGCTCTTGCGTCGGAGAGCCCCGATCCTGCAAGGTTCGGGGCTGAAGCTGCCTCGTAGGGGCGGCGGAGAAAGGGAAATCTGCCAGCCAGAGTGAGGGGAGCCGCATCTCCCCCCTTTTGGGTCTGGTCTCTTCCCTCCGAAGACGTTAAGAAGCGGTGGTCAAAATGGCCACCTCGAAGAGAAGGTCTCAACGGGACTAAGATTGGTGCAGGAGGAAAGAGAGAAGTCGACAGCAGAGGAACCGGGAGTATCGGATGGTAAGATCAAGGCACCCCGGGATTAAGATAAAGATGAGTTTTGAAAAAGAGAAACAGAAGCGGCGCAGTTCCAAGTGAAGAAAAATAAGTAAAATATTTCTGACAGCTATAAGGGCTTGAACCGGAAAGGAAGAAGCCAGCGTAAGAACTTAAGTTTGGGGCTCGGAAAACTTTGATTATCAAAATAAAAGGAAAGGGTTAAGACTCTGTGCAGAAAGTGCCACTTTGTGGAGAAAAATTGGAAGCTAAAGAAGTAAGAAACTATCTTGTTCCTTTGTGGATTGGAGTTGCTACATTTTAAAGAGACAGGACTTATAGAAAGTGAAAGCTTGAATACACAAAGACGGATTGCGGACTGATTGGTAATATTGATATAGATTCTGGACCTGGGTTAGGATCATAGAAAATTTAAAGAAGAAGAAACAAGGAAAATTAAAATTTTGGTGGTCATCCAAAGAATTAAAAATGGAGTTTAAAAGTATGAAAGAACTGTTACAGGAAGTGACTGAACTAACTTGGCATGTTGCAGAAAATATGGGCATTCGGGTGCTGAATAAAGAAGAAGAAGCCGTGGAAAGGGTGGAGCCAGAGCAGGAGAAAGCCATTTTAAAAAGACAATTAATACAAAGATTAATACAAATAAAAGGGAAAGGAAGGGTGGCTAAAAAACGGAACCTAAGAAAGTATCTAAAAAGGGGAACATTTAAAATTAAGCATGCCAGAAAGGTTCAGAAGGAAAGGAACAGAAAGGTAAAGAGAGAGAGGATTCAAACTGGATAGAGAAGGGGAGAGCAGGATAATAGGGAGGAGAAGGAGCCAGCACAGCGAAAGCTACTTTTAAGAAGACAATTAACACAAAGATTAATACAAATAAAAGGGAAAGGGAGGATGGTCAAAAAATGAAACTTAAGAAGGTAATTAAAGGAACATTTATGAAACTAGGTATGTTAGAAAGGTCCAGAAGGATAGAGAGCAGACAGGTAAAGAGAGAGAGGGGGATTCAAACTGGATAGAGAAGGGGGATAGCGGGATAAAAGAGAGGAGAAGGAACAAGAAACAAGAACAAAAGATAGAGAATCTGGAATTACATAACAAAGAGAGAAACTTGTTTGCATAGAGACAATGGCTGATGTATTTAAAAGGGGGTTCTGCATGAAGAAATGGTAATAAGAATCTATTGTAATTATAAAAGTGTAAAACAATAGGGGTTACTGACAATTTTTACTGGTAAAAGGTCACATTTTTTCATTTCTTATCCACAAAAGAAAGCTAAATGATGATTAGATGAATTGAATTAATTGAAATGATTTTAGAAAGTGCGTAAAAATGGGATTTGTCAATAACCAAGATTAGTTATTTTTATTATTATTTTGGAACCATAAATAAATTTTAGGGGGATATGTGTTGCAGAACCCAACCGATTAGAGATATATTGTAAGGGAGCTTTTTCCATTCTCTTTTTTTTTTCTCTATCTTTCGTTTTGAAGGGAATGATTATGATTATGTTACTATATTAACCACTGAGGTGTCACTTTCAAAGTAGTAAAAGGGTGCAAGTCTAGGTTTCTTTTTCATTCTTTTAGTGTTAACATGGGTATGGATTTAGAATTATGGTGAGAATATGTGATGAAATGGCAAATCTGACGGACAAAAGAATTCTGTAAATGATAAAAGAGTATTAACAATGTGAAGATAATTAAAGGATAGACATGGATGAACTTTATCTTTAATATGATGGGCAAATATATTGTTATTTGTAAGATTTATACATGAAGCTTTTAAAATATATATGTATATTTGCAATTAACTTGAAATGAACTGGGGGGCTATACAGAATGAGATTAAGATTTGAGATTAGGATTAATTTTTTTGACCCTTTGTCCGCTAAAATGGAATAGAAGTGAAGTCAAATGTTTAAAAGGAATATAGATCTACTGTCACATTTGCATGTAAAAGTGATGACTCGGGAACATGCTGTCTACTGAAAAGAGCTGTTTTAAAAAATTGTTAAAAATTGAATAAAATTTGGTTAAAAAAAAAAAAGAAACAAGCCTTTCTACTGATTGATTTTTCTCACTATCAGGAATTTTTTATCCTTAATTCTATAATGGATGTCCCTTTCTTAAATTTTGGAAAATAGGTTGACCACATTTTTTCTGTGACAGACCATCGAGTATTAGAAGACTGCTATCTTGTCACTCATAGACTTTTTCTTCATTGTACTACACATTCCCAGTTTCTGCAACTGTTCACTGTATGAATTGCAATCTCTAGTTCGCTGATCATCTTTGTCTTTTCTCTGTACAGTTTCTAGAGTCTCAAAGTCTTTTTTCCCCTCATGGTAACCAAAACTGGGTGCAGTATTCCAAGCATGCTCATGCTAGTGCAGTATAAAACTTCATGTGATCTTGATTCTTTTTTTTTTAATTTTAAAAAAGTTTATTTACAATTATAAAAAAAACACAACATACAGACTTACAATCACAAATAACATAAATACATAACAGTTTTTCCCGCTTTTTTGGTTGCAGATCGAATATGCATTTTTCCCACATAATGTTACACTTGTACATTGCCATAAATATTTTTCAGTTGAAGTTCACTTGGTTTGGGCTGTTTTGGGGCTTTTTCCTATATCTTTTTCCAGATTGTTACATAACCTGTTATCTCCTGTTTTCTATGAATTCTTCTATTTACAATAGTACCTTATTTCCCAATATTCCCTTTCCCTCCATTTTTGTGTTCTACCCAATTATACCATATTTCCCATGCCTTATAATAATCCGAGTCCTCTTTTCCATTTAATTTAAGTGTTAATCTCTCCAATTCTACGCATTCATATGTTTTCTTTATTACCACTTGTATAGATGGGGCTATAGGTTCCTTCCATTTCTGAGCTAAAGAGATTCGAGCCGCTATTAATAAATGTGTTATCAGGTATTTGTCCTCTGGGGAAGATTTTTTATCATTCCAAGTAAAACAGTTCTGGTTTCCACTCCAACTCACATTTCATCACATCCTCAATCCAATTTTTAATTCCCATCCAGAATTTTCTTATTTTTGGGCATGTCCACCACATATGATAGTAAGTGCCAATTTTATTCTGGCACTTCCAACAGTTTGGGTTTGCCTGTGAAAATATTTTTGCTAGTCTAGCAGGGGCCAAATGCCACCTATACATCATTTTATTCTGGTTTTCTTTATATGCCACCGACTTTGTATATGTTAAGTTTTCCTCCCATGTATCCTCCCAGTCATTCAAATCCAGATGTATCCTATATTTTTTTCCCAAGCTAACATTGGTCCTTTTACTAATTGTCCTGTTCTTTCTTGTTCTAGTAGTAGATTGTATAGTTTAGATATTAGTTTTTCTTCCGGTCCCAGGAGTAATTTATCCAGATTTGTATTCTTTGTTTCTATTCCATATTCCTTTATATCTTTATTATATCTCATTTTAATTTGTAAATAAACCCAGTTGTCTATTGGTATTCCTTGTGTTTCCAGATCCTGTTTTGTTTTTAATTTTCCCTCTGTATCCAATATCTGGTAATATTTAAGTTTTTTATTTAAATCCAGTGTATTAGGATGGAAGGTTGCCTCCATTGTTGAGAGCCATCTCGGTATTTTTGTATAATTTTTCTTCCTTATTTCTGCCCAGTTTTTAATCAATGAATTACGTATTATATGTTTCGTTGCGTGTTTTTGTTTTTTATCAGTCGGGTTCCATAAAAGTGAGTGCCATCCCATTTGTAAATCATGCACCTCTAGTGTCAACATTCTTTTATTTTCTAATCTCACCCATTCCTTTATCTAAATGGACGGTTATAAATTGAAGAGTACCTGTAGACCAAACCTTGAGAAAAATAAGTTGCCACTGGGAGGTGTTGTTTCATGGAAAGTGTGTGAAACCTGCCTGCTATTCTGGATTTCATAGGACAAGCTGAAGTATTAATGCTATCTGGCATTAAAGCAACAGATGAGCACAGCTAGTGCTCCTAAGAGCAGAAAAATACAGTTTTGCAGAACAAAATTCAGGAACCTTGGCTAGATATCTTTTCTCCTACTAATACTGACTAGAAACTTCCATGGAGGGAAAAAAGAGAGAACTAATGTTGCTACATTCTCACTTTTAAATGCTGATGCTGATCCAGAAGAATACAGTAAGTAAGGGCATTCAGGAATGACCTTGAGAGATGTAAGAGCTCCAGCCAGGGCAATAGTTAGATAAAGGCAAGTTATCAGGCAAGTTAGAAGGGACATGGTGGCTCAGTGGCTATGAAGCTGAGCTTGCCGATTGAAAGGTTGGCAGCTCAGTGCTTCGAATCCCTAGTGCTGTGTAATGGGATGAGCTCCCATTACTTGTCCCAGCTTCTGCCAACCTACTAGTCCGAAAGCACATAAAAAATGCAAGTAGAAAAATAGGAACATCTTTTGGTGGGAAGGTAACAGCATTCCATGTGCCTTTGGCATTTAGTCATGCCAGCCACATGATCACGGAGATGTCTTCGGACAGTGCTGGCTCTTTGGCTTTGAAACGGAGATGAGCACCACTCCTAGAGTCTGGAATGATTAGCATATATGTGTGAGGGGAACCTTTACCTTTAGCAGGCATTAGGAATGTAGATTGGCAAACACCTGAGAAGGGACCCACTCTAGTTTCTCGTGCTATAAAGACAATGGTATTTTCAGACTTTCAAGACCAATCTGCCTCCCAAACTCATTTCCACATTATATTACAGATAGAATATTCAATGGTATGACAGGGTGTTTTCAGGTCAAGAATAGCTAGGAATGGATGCACTATCTTCATCGCAATCCAGCTTGTGGTCATTGAAACATATGATCAATGCTATCTGAACGATGTGGTTTAGTGGTTAAAATGCTGCACTAGGAGTGGAGAGATTCAGGTTCTAGTCCTTCCTTAGGCATAGAAGTGAGCTCAGTGAACCTATCACATATTTATTGTGGTCTGATAAATGATAAACTGAGCAATACCACCTGCCCCAATGGACAGATCCAATTTCTCAATTTGTGTATAGATTTAGGTGTGCCTGTCTGTCTGACTATCTAGCAATCTATCTTTGTGTGTGTGTGTGTGTGTGTGTGTGTGTGTCTATGTATTGCAGAAGTTACATTTTATCAGCTATGTATCGGTCAACCAAATATACCTGCTCATAAAGTTCTGCAGCATTACATTTCTACTGTTTTGTTTTGAGCTTGTGACTGTAATAGTACTGGGGCAAGAAAAAGAACTACTGAACGGGAAACCATAAGTGGCTATATAAAATATAACAGTAAGTTTGCAAATTTAAATATACTGAGCAAGGAGCAACCTTGTCACCTCTCTCAGTCATTTTTTTTCCTTCTGAATTAATATTGTTACTGAAAAGAACATCTGACACTATTGAGAGCAAAACTGTAGATTTCCAAGAGTTCAGTAATAGCTTCTATGAAAGTTAAAATAATTCTCGTGACCTCAATAGATACATAAAATGGAAGCCTGAATGTTGAATGCCAATATTTGCATTTCCAGAAATTAGATGAACAGAAATGTGCTAGCTGGCATTTGAATTGTCAGGCAACCAGTTTCTTGGCAGTCAGATATGCTGCTTTCCCACCCCCAGATACACAATACATCTTTTTGTTCCAGAATTTTAAGTAAGAATTTTAAGAGGGGAGAGGAAGCTTACATTTGGTTCAGACCTATCAATTAATGCACTCATGTACTCCTTTATTTTCCTTTCTTATAGCCTTCCTCTCAAATCTTTTAATCCAATTCATGCTGTTTTTTAAAATCTATTTCAAAGTTGAATTTGTTTTATAATTTAACTTAGAGGATTCACGCAACCCATATTTTTCAGTTTGGCCCAGATTGACAAATACCTCATATTTCTTACGTTCTTGAATCACAACTTCATTCTTTCTTCTTTCTGAGGGCAGTAGAGGAGAGGAGAAAAAGAGATTCAGCAGGCACAATGAACAAGCCAGGTTAGTCACCGCTGAATCTATGACACGGTGATTGAGAGACCTAAAATATATATAGCTGAAGGGCAGTGACTGATCTGCTGCTAAGATATGGTACCAAATGGAGCACTTGAAAAGAGGAGGAGGAGCAAGAGGAGGAGGAAGGGAGGAGTGGGAGGAGGAAGGGAGGAGAAGGAGGCTCAAATATTCAGCTGTCAGATACCATTTAAGCATTTAAGACATACAAGATACTGTTTTCATGAGCAAAACACAATTTTAAATGCCATTATTTAGGTATATATACTTCTTACTGGTTAATCTGAATTTATGTTACAGTGTCCTCAAATTCACCATTGGAAATATCTCTAATTAACTTATTGTTGCAATAATGAGTGCATCTTCAGATGCTTCAGAATCAGTAATATTGGTCTCTTTTCTCCCGGCTACTTCTTTGTGCTTTTAACAGCTGTGCAAGAAGCAGAAATGAGTACAGAAGGTTATTTGGTTTATTTGTATCATTTATCTTTAGCATGATGATTGAATCTGGGTCCTAGTCGTTGCATCCTCCTCGTCTTCTCCCCTGATGCAAATAACAGATAGACATGTTATATTAAGGGTTTCAAAAGTCTATTTTCTTAGTAGAAGAAAAAGAAATATAAATACAAACAAAATTGAAATCAGTGATAGAAAAGGGCAATTCCTAGAAGTGTCAACTTTTCTCAGGTTCAGGTTCACAAATGAATCACAGAAAAGGGAAAAAAGAAAGGGAAAAAAATATGATTCAGAATTTATTTTCTCCCCCAAACCTTTGTGCTTTCAATCTTCTATAAAAAGCCTTGGAAACAGTCAAAGATGATTATTTTAAAGTTGACCTGAAAAGAAAGTTAGACATTTAAACACCCACACTATGGCTTTATTTTATTGGCAGCTTGCATGGAAACCTGGCTGTAAATAGAATCATTTATTTTAAAAAAGATAGCTTCATTTTTCCACTGGGTCATTTTCAGGATTAGCAGTGTGGGGTTAATCCAGGCATAGTGATAGAAAATCTCAACAGTGGGATACAGTAATCCAATTATTAATATGCATTTTTCAAGTGTAAAATCTGTTCCCAATCAAACGTGTGCTGCACTTTCATTTACATATAGACAAAGTTTCATGGTCATATTCACCATTCACATTAACTCTTTGCGAACTACAGGAGTTTCTGCTGAAAAGTTATTCATCAATATAAGCAATGCAAACACCAGAAAAAGGCTATAAATTTGACTCTATAATATGTTAGCTGTCAGTAAGCCCCATTGCCTTCCAAATGGGAAGCCTCTTTGACTTCAGCTACCGCAAAGAACTATTGGATGATAGGAGCAAAATGCATATTTATTTATTTACAAATATATCAGTGCAGTCAGGAATAGTTCTTCTGCCATTGCCTCTTAACCTACTATCTCTGAAGTTAAATTTGCATTCATTCAAGACACTTTAATTGCACCTAGGCAACCTCCATCAGAGTATAGCTGTACAGAATACAGAATGCAGCTTTTTTCTGCATTAATGCCTGGAATGCCTTCAATAAATGATGCAATGGGATTGAAAATAGCAAAACAGATGAAACAGAAAATACTACATCTGATGTACCTAAGATTTCAAATATATATAGTTGTGCTCATAAGTTTACATACCCTGGCAGAATTTATGATTTCTTGGCCATTTTTCAGAGAATATGAATAATAACACAAAAACTTTTCTTTCACTCATGGTTAGTGGTTGGCAGAAGCCATTTATTATCAATCTGTGTTTACTCTTTTTAAATCATAATGACAACAGAAACTACCCAAATGACCCTGATCAAAAGTTTACATACCCCAGTTCTTAATATGGTGTATTGCCTCCTTTAACATCAATGACAGCTTGAAGTCTTTTGTGGTATGTGTGGATGAGAGTCTTTATCTTCTCAGATGGTAAAGCTGCCCATTCTTCCTGGCAAAAAGCCTCCAGTTCCTGTAAATTCTTGGGCTGTCTTGCATGAACTGCATGTCTGAGATGTCCCCAGAGTGGCTCAATGATATTGAGGTCAGGAGACTGAGATGGCCACTCCAGAATCTTCACTTTAGTCTGCCGTAGCCAATGACAGGTCGACTTGGCCTTGTGTTTAGGATCATTGTCATGTTGGAATGTCCAAGTATGTCCCATGTGCAGCTTCCGGTCTGATGAATGCAAATTTTCCTCCAGTATTTTTTGGTAACATATTGTATTCGTCTTGCCATCAATTCTGACCAAATTTCCTGTGCCTTTATAGCTCACACATTCCCAAAACATCAGCAATCCACCTCCGTGTTTCACAGTAAGAATGGTGTACTTTTCATCATAGGCCTTGTTGACTCCTCTCCAAATGTAGCATTTATGGTTGTGGCCAAAAAGCTCAATTTTGGTCTCATCGCTTCAAATGTGCCAGAAGATTTGAGGCTTAACTCTGTGCTGTTTGGTGTATTGTAAGTGGGATACACTGTGGCATTTGCTTTCTTCTGGCAACTCAACCATGCAGCCCATCTTTTGTCCAGTGCCTCCTTATTGAGCATCTTGAAACAGCCACACCACATGTTTTCAGAGAGTCCTGTATTTCACCTGAAGTTATTTGTTGGTTTTCCTTTGCATCCCCAACAATTTTCCTGGCAGTTGTAGCTGAAATTTTAGTTGGTCTACCTGACCATGGTTTGGTTTCAACAGAACCCTTCATTTTTTACTTCTTGATTAGTGTTTGAACACTGCTGATTGGCATTCTCAATTCCTTAGATATCTTTTTATATCCCTTTCCTGTTTTATACAGTTCAACTACCTTTTCCTGCAGATCCTTTGACAATTCTTTTGCTTTCCCCATGACTCAGAAGCCAGAAATGTCAGTGCAGCACTGGGTGAAAGTTGCAAGGAGTCCAGAAACTCACTGATCTGTTATACACACACACTAATTACAAACGAACAGATCACAGGTGAGGATGGTTACCTTTAATAGCCATTCAAAGCCCTTTGTGCCAACCTGTGTGCATGTTATCAGGCCAAAATCACCAGGGTATGTAAAGTTTTGATCAGGGTCATTTGGGTAGTTTCTATTGTCATTATGATTTAAAAAGAGTAAACACAGTTGATTGATAATAAATGGCTTCAGTCATACACTAACCATGAGTGAAAGAAATGTTTCTGTGTTATCATTCATATTCTCTGAAAAAATAACCAAGAAATCATAAATTCTGCCAGGGTATGTAAACTTATGAGCACAACTGCATCAGAACATTATCAATGACTTAAAGCACAATTTTTTTTAAAAACAAACCACAAAGCCAAAAGACAGTGACAACTGTCATCAAAATTGTCTTACAAAAAACAATATACGGAGCCAACCAAGTGGTTCCACCCAAGGTGCCTTATGGACCCTGAGAGGTTCCAGTGGGCCCTTGGGGCATTGTCATCCTCCCATGTCCATGACTTGGCTGAGACCCTGGCATAAGCCTGACAATGGGCGGCCATCAGGGCTCTCGACCAAGTCGTCCCCTTGCGGCCCCTAACCCAGCTCAGATCCCGGGTAGCTCCTTGGTTTTCCGTGGAGCTCTGGGAAATGAAGTATAGGAGGAGGGGCCTTGAGAGCAGGTGGAGGTCTTCACAGCCTGAATCTGACCGATCCCAACTAAAATCCGCTACTAGGACTTATCTGGCAGCGATGAGGGCGGCGAGGAAGGTTTACTTATCTGCCCTCATCATGTCCGCAGATAATCACCCAGCCGCCCTGTTCAGGGTCACTTGCTCCCTCCTTAATCGGAGGGAGGGGACCCTGCACAGGGACGTGCCAAGGAGTTTAGTCAACATCTGTCGGACAAGATCGCTCAGATCCGGGCCGGGCTGGGCTCCGCCTGGTTAGAGTCAGGGACAGAGGTGGCGTTGAGTCTTGTTCATGTTATCTGGGAGGAGTTTGAGCCTGTTTCTTCGGATATGGTGGACAGGACCATGTGGCGGCTAAGCACCACTACATGTTTGTTGGACCCGTGTCCCTCCTGGCTGGTTTATGCTGCTCGGGAGGCTACACTTGACTGCCTCCAGGCAGTTACCAATGCTTCTTTATGAGAGGGTGTCTTTCCCACCGCCTTGAAGGAGGCGGTGGTGAGGCCCCTCCTAAAGAAGCCTGCCTTGGACCCAACCAATTTAGACAACTTTTGTCCAGTCTCCAACCTTCGTTTTTTGGTGAAGGTTGTCGAGAGTGCGGTGGCACAACAGCTACTGATGTTCCTGGAGGAAGCTGATTACCTGGACCCGTACCAATCAGGATTCAGGCCCGGGTACAGCACGGAGACGGCATTGGTCGCACTGATTGATGATCTCTGGAGGACTCGGACAGGGGCTGTGCCTCTGTCTTGGTCCTGTTAGACCTCTCAGCAGCTTTTGATACCATCAACCATGGTATCCTACTGCGCCAGCTCGAGGGGTTGGGAGTGGGGGGCACCGTACTGCGGTGGTCCTCATCCTACCTCTCGGGTTGGATGCAGTCAGTGTTGACAGGGGGAGTGGTTGTCCCCTCAGCCCCTCACTTGTGGGGTTCCACAGGGGTCGGTCCTTTCTCCCCTCCTGTTCAACATCTATATGAAGCCGCTGGGTGAGATCATCCGTGGTTTTGGGGTGAGGTATCACCAGTATGCTGATGATACCCAGCTTTTCATCTCCACCCCAAACCACCTCAGTGATGCCCTCCCCGTGATAGCCTGTTGCCTGGAGGAAGTGCGGGACTGGATGGGAGGGAACAGGCTCTGACTCAACCCGAACAAGACTGAGTGGCTGTGTATAGTGTCATCTCGGATAATCCAGGAGATTCCAACATTATCCATAGGGGGAGAGGTGTTGTCCCCTCCCCTGTGGATAGGGCACGCAACCTGGGCGTCCTCCTGGACGTACGGCTCAGTATGGAGGAGCAGGTGGGAATCGTCTCTAGGGGGGCATTTGCACAGGTTCAGCTGGTACCCCAGCTCCACCCATATCTGGACCGAGATGCTCTGCTTGACGTCACTCAGGCGCTCATCACCTCTAGACTTGACTACTGCAATGCTCTCTATATGGGGCTGCCCCTACATCTCATACGGAGACTTCAGCTGGTGCAAAATGCAGCGGTAGTGATGGGAGCGTCCCAATTCTCCCATATTACACCCCTCCTGCGCGACCTGCATTGGTTGCCAGTTTCCCTCCGTGTGAGATTCAAGGTTTTGGTAACAACTTATAAAACCCTGTATGGCTTGGGTCCGGGGTACTTGCAAGAATGTCTCCTTCCGCTGACAAATACCAATCGCCCTGTGCGCTTCCACAGATGGTGCCTCCTGGGTATACCGTCAGCTAAACAGTGTAGGCTGGTGGCCCCTAGGGGTAGGGCCTTCTCTGTGGGGATGCCCACCCTCTGGAATCAACTACCCCTTGAGTTGCGTTTGGCCCCTGATCTCCGCTCCTTCCGCTGCGACCTCAAAACATGGCTATTTTTGCAATCTGGCCTGGACTGACAGGGGATCGGGGTTTTTAATTTGATTGTTTATTTGGCATAATTTAATATCTTTTTAATTTCTTTTAACTTTTGTACTTTCTGTCTTTTATGTACGGCGCCCTGAGTCCTTCAGGAGAGAGGGCAGCTTATAAGTCCAAATAAAACAAACAAACAAACAATATGAAAAAAAGGGGAAACATTTAACTGTTGAAGTTAATTCTCACAACAAATGACAAAATTGAATCGAAATGGGTGGTAAAAACATTTCTGCATGCATGATATAGCATTATAGCTCTGACCCAAGGGACACAGAATCAGAACCACCTCAACGTGGAAGAAATAATGGCTCTAAAATTACTAAAGAATTATCAAACCATCCCAATCACAAGGAGATGAAGGATGAGAGCCACAGTTATCATGGGCACACACATAATACACCCAGGGGTGGGATTCAAATTTCTTAAAAATCGGTTCTGTGGGTGTGGCCTAATTTGTGGGTGTGGCTTGGTGGTCATGTGACTGGGGTGGAAGTGGCTTGCTGATTGGGCGTGGTTAGGTGGGCATGTGACTGGGATGGGCATGGCCAGGTGGCCATGTGACCGGCAAACCAAATGTAAGTGGTCCTCACTTAATGACCACATCCTTGCTTAATGGCCAGTTGCTTAGCAAGTGTTTTTTGCCAGTTTCCAAGGCCTGGGGAGCCCTGGAGAGGGCAGGGTGAGGCCTGGGCAGGTGACCATGTGACTGGCAAACCAAATGTAAGTGGTCCTCGCTTTTTTTTTTAACCAAATTTTATTCAATTTTAACAATTTTTTAAAACAGCTCTTTTCAGTAGACAGCATGTTCCCGAGTCATCACTTTTACATGCAAATGTGACAGTAGATCTATATTCCTTTTAAACATTTAACTTCACTTCTATTCCATTTTAGCGGACAAAGGGTCAAAAAATTAATCCTAATCTCAAATCTTAATCTCATTCTGTATAGCCCCCAGTTCATTTCGAGTTAATTGCAAATATACATATATATTTTAAAAGCTTCATGTATAAATCTTACAAATAACAATATATTTGCCCATCATATTAAAGATAAAGTTCATCCATGTCTATCCTTTAATTATCTTCACATTGTTAATACTCTTTTATCATTTACAGAATTCTTTTGTCCGTCAGATTTGCCCTTTCATCACATATTCTCACCATAATTCTAAATCCATACCCATGTTAACACTAAAAAGAATGAAAAAAGAAACCTAGACTTGCACCCCTTTTACTACTTTGAAAGTGACACCTCAGTGGTTAATATAGTAACATAATCATAATCATTCCTTCAAAACGAAAGATAGAGAAAAAAGAAAAAAAAATGGAAAAAAGCTCCCTTACAATATATCTCTAATCGGTTGGGTTCTGCAACACATATCCCCCTAAAATTTATTTATGGTTCCAAAATAATAATAAAAATAACTAATCTTGGTTATTGACAAATCCCATTTTTATGCACTTTCTAAAATCATTTCAATTAATTCAATTCATCTAATCATCATTTAGCTTTCTTTTATAGATAAGAAATGAAAAAATGTGACCTTTTACCAGTAAAAATTGTCAGTAACCCCTATTGTTTTACACTTTTATAATTACAATAGATTCTTATTACCATTTCTTCATGCAGAACCCCCTTTTAAATCAGCCATTGTCTCTATACAAACAAGTTTCTCTCTTTGTTATGTAATTCCCGTATCTCTCTTTCTTTTGTTCTTGTTTCTTGTTCCTTCTCCTCTCTTTTATCCCGCTATCCCCTTCTCTATCAGTTTGAATCCCTCTCTCTCTCTTTACCTTTCTGCTCTCTATCCTTCTGGACCTTTCTAACATGCCTAGTTTCATAAATGTTCCTTTTTAATTACCTTCTTAAGTTTCATTTTTTGACCATCCTCCTTTCCTTTTATTTGTATTAATCTTTGTGTTAATTGTCTTCTTAAAATAGCTTTCGTGCTGGCTCCCTTCTCCTCCCTATTATCCTGCTCTCCCCTTCTCTATCCAGTTTGAATCCTCTCTCTCTCTTACCTTTCTGTTCCTTTCCTTCTGAACCTTTCTGGCATGCTTAATTTCGTAAATGTTCCCCTTTTAGATACTTTCTTAGGTTCCGTTTTTTAGCCACCCTTCCTTTCCTTTTATTTGTATTAATCTTTGTATTAATTGTCTTTTTAAAATGGCTTTCTCCTCGCTGGCTCCACCCTTTCCACGGCTTCTTCTTCTTTATTCAGCACCAGCCCATATTTTCTGCAACATGCCAAGTTAGTTCAGTCACTTCCTGTAACAGTTCTTTCATACTTTTAAACTCCATTTTTAATTCTTTGGATGACCACCAAAATTTTAATTTTCCTTGTTTCTTCTTCTTTAAATTTTCTATGATCCTAACCCAGGTCCAGAATCTATATCAATATTACCAATCAGTCCGGCAATCCGTCTTTGTGTATTCAAGCTTTCACTTTCTATAAGTCCTGCGTCTCTTTAAAATGTAGCAACTCCAATCCACAAAGGAACAAGATAGTTTCTTACTTCTTTAGCTTCCAATTTTTCTCCACAAAGTGGCACTTTCTGCACAGAGTCTTAACCCTTTCCTTTTATTTTAATAATCAAAGTTTTCCGAGCCCCAAACTTAAGTTCTTACGCTGGCTTCTTCCTTTCGGTTCGAAGCCCCTTATAGCTGTCAGAAATATTTTACTTATTTTTCTTCACTTGGAACTGCGCCGCTTCTGTTTCTCTTTTCAAAACTCATCTTTATCTTAATCCCGGGTGCCTTGATCTTACCATCCGATACTCGGTTCCTCTGCTGTCGACTTCTCTCTTTCCTCCTGCACCAATCTTAGTCCCGTTGAGACCTTCTCTTGAGGTGGCCATTTTGACCACCGCTTCTAACGTCTTCGGAGGGAAGAGACCAGACCAAAGGGGAGATGCGGCTCCCCTCACTCTGGCTGGCAGATTTCCCTTTCTCCGCCGCCCCTACGAGGCAGCTTCAGCCCCGAACCTTGCAGGATCGGGCTCTCCGCAAGAGCCAGGCTGCGGTCGAGGACGATCACAAACCGCCGCCTGTTCTCGAGAAGGCTCCGGTCAGTAGTGTAAGTGGTCCTCGCTTAATTACCATGTCTTCGCTTAATCGCCAGTTGCTTAGCAAGTGTTTTTTTGCCAGTTTCCAAGGCCTGGGGGGCCCTGGAGAAGGCAGGGCAAGGTGTGGGCAGGTGGCCATGTGACTGGCAAACCAAATGTAAGTGGTCCTCGCTTAATGACCAGTTGCTTAGCAAGTGTTTTTTGCCAGTTTCCAAGGCCTGGGGAGCCCTGGAGAGGGCAGGGCGAGGTCTGGGCAGGTAGCCATGTGACTGGCAAACCAAATGTAAGTGGTCCTCGCTTAATGACCAGGTTCTCACTTAATGGCCAGTTGCTTAGCAAGTGTTCTAATTTACGACTTACCTCCACAGAGCTACTTGGCCTGTTTTTGGTGTTTTGACAGGCATACATACATACACACACACTTATAACCAGTTACAACATCCCACACTGAGATTGAGGTTTTCTGTTTTTTGCCAGTTTCCAAGGCCTGGGGAGCCCTGGAGAGGGCAGGGTGGGGCCCGGGCAGCTACGAGGAGCTATGGGGATTGCTGGGCGAGGCGTGGGCAGGCGGCCATGTGACTGGCAAACCAAATGTAAATGGTCTTCGCTTAATGACCAGGTTCTTGCTTAATGGCCAGTTGCTTAGCAAGTGTTCTAATTTATGACTGACCTCCACAGAGCTACTTGGCCTTTTTTTGGAGTTTTGATAGCCACACACAGACATACACACACACACACACACACCCTTCTAACCCTGCTATTCTTTGTGTCACTGCTGTTTGTTGACCGCCAATGGGAACAGAACCATGATCACACCAATATGCCTCGGAATTGTTTATTCGTCTCTCTTTTTCCGACACAGGTAATGACCATTGACATACAATCAAACTCAGCTCTGGCTTGTTTTGCAGCCCAGAGCTGTATTTATACAATTATCATTTACCCTGCATGATTACTTAAGGTCATTTTACATAATTACCTTCCGGTCGCTCCCACTGCCCCACATCCAGAGATTTAATAGCCAATATTGAACAACATTGTAAATAAATGTATGTGCTATTTACAGTTTATGTGTGAGTATAGTACATGTTTATCCTTGACCTGGCTTCCAGGTGTCATGGCTCCATGTCTGTCAGCCTTGGAGTCATGACAGGCCGCCCCTCCTACCAGGTTTCTACCTGCCAAAATAAACACAAAATGATATAATGCCACATGGAATATCCAGAAAGGAGTTAGGCGGGAAGATTAAGCTTCTCAGGGTGTTTTTTGTGGAACTGTTTTAGTAGTCTATTGGCACATATGTCTGACGCATTCACCCACGAGGCTTTGGTCTCAGGATATCCTTTCCAACGGACGAGGTATTGAATGGTCTGTCTTCTAATTCGTGCATCTAATATTTTATCTATTTCCAGGTGGTCTGAAGGTATTTGGGAGGGGCCTATATTTGGGTCATTTTCTCTAGTTCTACCCGTTTTTAGTAAACTTGCATGAAACACTGGGTGAATGCACCCTAGCCATGATGGCAACTTGAGTTTTACTGTGGCAGGATTAATCACCTTAATTATAGGAAAAGGACCAAGATATTTGGGGCCTAATTTATGGCTACATAGTTTTAATTTAAGGTATTTAGTTGACAAATAAACCTTCTCTCCGATAGTAAAAGGTTTATGTTCCTGTCATTCTTTATTGGCTTGGGTTTCGTGGGCAGTAGTAATTTCTCTTAATGATTTTTGTACCTGACCCCAACACTCTTGAATTTTTTCTGCCCACTCTTTAACACTGTGTGGGTCCTTGGGTTTACATGTAAAAGTTGGAATGGGTCCAAATTCCATCCCATTTACTATAAAGAAGGGACTGTACCCTGTACTACTATGGGTGGCATTGTTATATGCGATTTCTGTGAATGGTAATAGATCCACCCAGTTCTGTTGCTTGTACGCAATGTATGTTCTCAAATACCTCTCAACCATAGCATTTGCTCATTCAGCTGCCCCATTAGTGCTTGGGTGATAGGCTGAACTCAACCCCTGGGATAATCCTAACAATGTGACAAACACATTCCAGAATCAAGTGGTAAATTGGACTCCCCTATCAGAAATTATCCTCCTAGGAGGGCCATGTAACCTATATACTTGTTGGATGAACAGTTCAGCTAATTTGCCTGCTGATGGGAGGCCTTTACAGGGAACAAAATGAGCTTGTTTGGAGAACAAATCGACTATAGTCCGGATGACATTATACCCCTTACTGCTTGGTAGTTCTATTATAAAATCCATGGCGATGTCTTGCCATGGTCGTGAAGGTTCTGATATCTGTTGTAACAATCCTAAAGGTTTGCCTATCCGAGGTTTAGACACTGCACACACATGACAGGTTTTAACATACTGTTCTATCTCAGATCTCATCTTGGGCCACCAAAATTGTCTCCATGCTAAATGTAATGTTTTTAAGAACCCAAAATGTCCAGCTTGTTTGATATCGTGGCATTTGGTTAAGATATCTCCTTGCAAGGTATCAGGTACATACACTTTGTCTCCTTTCCAAGCTATTCCATCTTTGTAAGAGCACACTTGTGGATGTTCTTTCAACCATTTATCATTAGATGTTTCTTTTTGTAACCTCTCATAATTAACTTCTTGTAATCGAGTCACTCGCTCAATTGGTTCTCCCATGCTATTATCAATTAAAGGTTGTATAATGATGAGGCAGTCAGGACAGAGCGTCTTCCATGAAGTTTTCCCCCCCAGGGATGTACCATAATGTGAAATTAAACCATTGGAAATATAGGGCCCATCTGACTTGTTTAGGGGACAGTCTCCTGGGTTTTTGCAATGCTTCTAGATTGCGATGGTCAGTCCATACTTCAAATTTTTCTTGTGCCCCCTCTAAAAAATGTCTCCATGTGCCCAGAGCCCATTTGACTGCAAAAGCTTCCTTTTCCCAAATCGCCCAACCCCTCTCTGTGGAATTAAACTTACGGGAAGTATAGGCACAAGGGTTTAGTATGCCCCTGTCATTCTCGTGTAAAAGGACAGCCCCCACGGCCACATCACTGGCATCTGCTTGTACTATATATATTTTTTGTGGGGTCAGGATGTTTTAGAATTCGTTCTTGGGAGAACAATAATTTTAACGCGTCAAATGCATGTTGACAATCTTTAGTCCATGCTATCTTCTGGGTTGGTTTGGCTTGTTCTGGTTGTCTCCCAGTTTGTAACAAGTCAGTTATAGGCAAAGCTAGTTGTGTGAATTGAGGTATAAACTGCCTGTAGACATTCACAAACCCTAAAAAACTTTGTTCCTGTTTCCGGGTCTGGGGTGGTACACAGTTTGATTCTGTAAGGATCTCCTGCTGGAGCAGGGGCTTGGATTAGATGACCTCCGACATCTCTTGCAGGCCAGCCCTAGATTGCTGTGCTGCTTCAAAGTCTTCTGAAACCAGGGTTTATGTCCTTCCTTCCTCTCCTTTTTTTCTCTCTCTCTCCCTCCCTCCCTCCCTCCTTCCATGTATTTATCCATTCATATATCTCATTTACTTTGTCCTGTCTTCTTTCTTTCTTTCTTTCTTTCTTTCTTTCTTTCTTTCTTTCTTTCTTTCTTTCACTTCCTTTCTCTCTCCCTTTTTCTCTTTCCCTTTTCTCTTTCTCTTCTTTCTTGTATCTTCCTTCTCTCTTTCTTCTCTTTTCTATCTCTCTTTCTCTCTCTCCTCTCTCTTCTCTATCTCTTTCTGTCATTCCTCCTTCATCTCTCCTTCTAAAGCTAGAATTGAAACACACATACACCCCAGGTTGATTCTTTCCTCTCTTTCTTTCTCTTTCCCTCTCTCCCTCTTTTTTCTCTCTTTCTCTGTCCCCTCTCTTTCTCTTTCTCTCTCTTTCTCTCTCCCTCTTTTCCCCCCTCTGTCTTTCTCTCTCCTCCCCCTTTCCCTCTCTTTCTTTCTTTTTCTTTTTGTTCCTTCCTTCCATCCCCTCTTTCTGACTTTCACTTCCTTTCTCTTTCCCTTTTTCTTTCTTTCTTGCTCTTTCTTTCTTGCTCTTTCTCTCTCACTCTCCCTTCCTCTTTCTTTCTTGCCCTTCCTTCCTTCCTTCTCTCTCTCTCTCTCACACACACACACAAACATGATGGGTGGAGGAGAGCTCCCAGGAGTTATCATCCTCACTGCTGCTTGCTTCTCCCAGGGCTGCTCACTTCATCCGGTGGCACTGGGTGGAGGTGGCAGCTATGGAAAGCAGGCTTAAGAAGAAGAAAGCGAACAGCCCCGTGCTCCCTTTCGGAGCACATGGCAGTGTCAGCGGGGGAGCGGGCGGCAGTGGCAGCGCAGCTATGGGAAGCCCCAGCCAGTGGCCAGGAGGAAGCCCAGGATGGGTGCAAGGTGGAGGAGGCATGGAAAAATCCCGGGTGGTGGGGAGAGGCATGGAAAAATCTCTCTCTCTCTCTCTCTCTCTCTCTCTCTCTCTCTCTCTCTCTCTCTCTCTCACACACACACACACACACACACACACACACGAACAGTGGGAGAAGAAGAAAGTGAGCAGCTCCTCCGTTTTGGAGCCCCTCTGCTCCTGCTTGCTTCTCCTGGGTGGTGGCGGTTCAGCCCCACCCTACCCTGATCCTCCCAAAGGAAATGGGCAGCTTTCAGAATACAGTGGTGGCACACCCCCACCCCACTCCGACCCTCCCAAAGGAAACAGGTGGCTTTTGGCATGTGGCGGCGCACCCCCGCCCCACCCCAACCCTCCAAAAGGAAATGGGTGGCTTTCAGCATGCAGTGGTGGCACACCCCTGCCCCATCCCAATCCTCCCAAAAGAAACAGACATCCATGTGTGGTGGTGGCCAGGGGTGGCTGCTCAAACATGTGGAGGTACTTTGGGAAGGTGGGGGGCACTGCTCAAGGCCTGTAGTTCGCTGCACTGCAGCCACCATGTGGTAAGGAGAGCTGGTGTGCCATGTGGTGGCTTAGCCAGCCAGCTGAGTCTGGGGATGGGTGGGTCAGGTAGTTAGGCTGAGCAAGGCCCAGGGAACCCCCAGAGATGGCAGCGGGAGGCCCTGGGAGACCTGGAGATGGCAGTGGGAGGGCCTGGGAGCCCCAGAGATGGCAGTGGGAGGCTCAGGGAGCCCCGGAGATGGCAGCAGAAGGCCCTGGGAGCCCCGGAGATGGCAGCAGGAGGCTCTGGGAGCCCTGGAGATGGCTGCAGGAGGCTCAGGGTGGCCTGGGGACAGTAGGGGAAGGGCTAGTGCAACTCACAGGCTTACTTGTGAGCAGACAGAGTAGTGAAGAGGCTTGTGTTGCAGCAAAAGGCAGGCAGCAATGGCTGCCCTTGTGGGTGGGCAGAAGCAAGCTCGCAGGCATGTCGCGAATGCGCAATAACAAAAACTGGTTCCGGGAGTGGAGGAGCAGGTGGAGAGGGGTGAGGCCAGCCAGGGATCTGTTTTAATGGTTCTCCGAACTACCAGGAACCGTAACAACCAGTTCTATAGAACCGGTCTGAACCGGTAGAATCCCACCCCTGAATACACCCTCTCCTCATTTAGGGACTGTAGTGTATTCCCTAGTTTGAGAGCAAAATGGTTTTTTAGCAAATGGGGTGGGGGGGGAGAGATCATTTGGTGCTGTTCTGCTGTCTAGATAAAGTTATCTCATACTATTACTCTCAAAATTAATCCCACTCTTCTGCTGTTCTGATTTTCCTTATGTTCAGTAATTATATGTGAATGCTGATACATGATGTGAACTTTATAATCATTGTTACCCTTGTCTCGATTAGTTATAGACAAGATGCTTTAGCAGCAAATGTCATCCTCTTGGGAGTTGGTGACAGTGTTGACAGCTGCAAATGTCTTCTCCCGAATCTTTCCTTTGGATATGACCATGCTAATGTTTCTAGCTTTTTCTTCTTTGTTTCCCACAATGTTTTCATATTTCTGCAATCCTAAAGGTTATCCAATCCTATGTTGGATTATTCCAAGCCTGCCACTATCTCCTTTTCTTTTAATGACAGTTAAGACAGTCAACCTCAATGGAATTTAAAGAAAGGAATGGAAGCAGATTATAAATAAAGATTATATGAACATTTTACCAGGATTTGCTATTGCTTGAAATGCATTGAGTCAGTTCCAGATCTCTAGTTATTCAGGGATAGTACTAGAAAGAAGGTGTGATTAAAGATGGTTTTGTGTAACATTGCCATCTTTTAGAGACTCCTCAAACCATCAATTTGTAATGGTATAATATAATTTTATAGCTTTTCTATCACAAATTTGTAGCATAGTCTTAGACTATGTTTTCCTTTATCCTTTTCACTAAAAGAGCTACCCAAAATTTAAACTACCTCCCTGCCTTATGAACTAATAGCATACATTCTTTTATAGGAATGGCTTTTGTTTTTCTAAATATAAAAATATATTTGATAACAAATGTTAAAAGAAAATTAATGCCAATTTCAAACAGATGGCAGAGAATCTAAATGTATCTGGGAGAATATAAAAATTGCCAGGGTTGGCATGGGCAAACAAATAAAACTAAAAAAATAATTCCAAACCAACATGAAATAAAATATGGCTTCCAAGTTCTAATTTAGCAAGTCTTCTTCCATGCAGTTCTTCTTTCTGTTGTCTGAAAGTCTAGAGTTTGCAGTCAATAAATATCGTAACAAGCTACTACTCCAGCTGTTGAGGCCGAAAGATAGTGGACTGTAGAAGAATGGAGCAAGAGATAAATGGCAGAAAGCTTTTGTTCTTAATCTGATTCTGATCTATGAAATCTGTAATCCACAGTTTCTTCTAGACAGTGCATTGAATCTGCTGTTGCTGCAAAGAATTCTGCCTCTCAGCTTCATATCACCATCCTTTTTCAAAATTTGTATTAAGAATCCAAAATAATAACTGTCTGATTACTGCAGGATCCAATCTGGGTTGGTCACCAGGACCAACCCAGATCAGATCCTGCAACATTTTCCTGGGTCATGTATATTTGCCTTCATTCATGTCTGATTACTAATACTCGCCAACCTATTTTTCTCAATTCTTGCTTGCTGAATTTCTTACTTTTGATGCTCCCTAGCTTTTGTGCACTCAGTGTTTTCACATCATGTCAAATATATCCATGTCTTTGGTGGGGCTTACAGCTTTTCTTCTCCTGTCACTAGTAAGCTCTATGGATGGTGATAGTGTGTGTCTCTTCTGCTTCCCAAAGTCCTAAGGCTCTCTAATTCATCTTCTAGTCATTTACTTTCTGGTGAGCCTATTCATCTTTTTGCATGGTGTGACAAGCTGCATTCAGATATTGCTTCCTGCTGGCTGTGTACATATTCATACAGAAAACCCAACTTTATTCATTCAAAGAAGTGCCGGCTGACAACCTGACTCATAGAGAAATTGTTTCCAATATTTGTAAGCCCTTCCTTAACTCCTGTGATGACCCAGAGTGTACCACAAATATAACAAAATCCAAAACGTAAATAAATGTCCTTTAATGCCTCCAACTTGGCCCCACTGTCCAATAATACTCAGTTGGAGATAAAAAGTACTCAAAAATAGTCTTCAAAAGAAAGCAATACAGTCCGAATTTAATGAGCAGATAGAGGTGAAATAAAAAACCAAACAAACTACAATGACGAAATTTCCACAATGGAAAAGGAGAAGTATTTACCAAATTCAAGGAGATAACAAGGCACAGTCTGTTGGAAGGATACCAACCAAGATAACTTCAGGCCAAAATAAAACACACTTTGTTTCCAGCGTTTGCCAATACACAGGTCCAAACTCTTATGCAGTTCTCATACCTGCGGCCCATGAAGAGGATCAAGGCCCTCTCCTCCTGAGTAGACACATCTCTCTCTTATCCTTTCCTCCCTGCATGCCCTAGGATGGATAGGGGATGGGCCTAGGTCCTCCTCTGACTGCTTAGCTGGCCTCTGCCCTTCCCCAGCCTCTTCCACAACCTCTGGAGCCACACTTTCACTCCCTTTTGGCTGTTCCTCCTTTCCCTCAGAGTCAGTCTCCACCAGGGGCATGACAACTCCAAACTATTCTATCTGAATAAGAAGGTTGGGAATAAACCATGACAATGAGGTGGTCACTCAAATAGTCAAACCTTATGCCATAATAGGTAACAGTCAACACTTTAGGTTGCACCCAAAAGCCTACTACAATTAATGAAGATAATGCTTCCATTTCCTACCACCTACACAGAGCTGAAGAAGGTTCTTGGATGAGAAGCAAAACATCTTCAAAGAAAAGCAAGAAAGTCCAGTTGCCTCTTGAAAAAGCACCTTTGGGACAACCATAACCTGGATGATTGAAAATCTCCACAGACATTTAGCTATGCACTTTGAGATGAACACCTTTTGAATGGTGTAGGTGCATGAATGGATTTCCAGAAAAATTGCAGACTACAGGAAGCATCATGCAGAAAGCACAGCTCCACAGCATAGTCCTTTCAGCACTTCCAAGAAGGTTCCACACCCATTTGCACTACTCAGATGACTCTGAGAACACAGACAAAACTCCAAATAGCCTCAACGACTCTCTAAAAGAATGCAAATGACCAGCTGTCTGCAAGGAATATAAATTGTTCCATTCCCCACCATCCAGTCAGAGTCGAAGAAGCTGCTTGGATGAGAATTGAAATGATTTCAAAGAAAAATAAGAAAGTCCAGTTGCCTCTTGAAAAAAGCACCTTTGGGACAAACATGAACTAGATGACTGAGAATCTCCATAGACATAATGCAAAGAAGTTACATGGGCATTCTAAGCACGCCCATAGCTGATCATGCTATTATATTCTGTTTTCTAGGATTCTAGATACTAGGACATAGAAGTAGAATAATATCTGTATTGTATATATTAAAGCAAACTTGTGTAGTTTCCTAAAGTGAAGCTGCTCTCCCATCTGGAGCTGTGAGCACTCTATGTGTTGACTGTTAGTCTCTTTTTCGTGTTTGCATTGTTCTGTGGATTTGTGTAAAGTAAAAAGAGCAAAGACATTTGACTTATTGTCTTATATTATGAATACTGTAGAATCAACTTATTTGTGAACCACAGTTACCACAAGTATTGTTGTGACTTTAAATTAGCATTTCTAAAGTACTGCCCTTATTCTTTAAGGTTAATTAAAAATAAATGTTAACCTGAGTAGAAATTGATGTGCTCAGATTATTTCTGATCAGTTCCAAAAGCCACTTTCCATAGGTCAAGTAATAGTCTGTTTAAGAATTTTCAAGTGTTATGTAACATAGGTTTAATTCTTATATATTAAAAGCAATATTTCAATTATATAAATAGGGATCATGATATAATATGTACCTCAAGTTTGGGTACCATTTCTACACTATAACACTAAACTAACACTAACAACAGTGTTGTGGTAAATTATTAATAATAATTATTATTTCCAAATTCAGATGGAACAAAATTTACAACAACATTAAAATTTACTGTGCCAGATATCACATTAGTTAAAGAAAATTACATTTTATTTATAGATGTCACAAACTGTAACAAATGATAACAGAGTAGCTCAAAAAATTCTGAAATATTGCCAGTTAACAATTGAAATACAAATATTGTGGGATAAACCATCCAAGATTTTTCCATCATTATTGCAGCATTATTGGAATTGCAAAGAGCTTAAAAATAGAATTATTTTAATCTCACAACATCTAATTTACAAAAATATTGTTTTGGACCCCATCTGCATTATGGACATTTCTTAGGCTTTGGGACAAAGCTAGAATTGACCCTAAATTACCATTATTTGCTGAGCATTCTTCAGAAGAGAATATATTACAACAACAATGCCAACAAATCATTATTGTACTTGAAGCAACAAAAAAATGCTCTAAACAAAAGATATGAAAGGAATAAGGCAGAGAGAAGATTAAATGGGAAGACTGAATTCAGGCATCTTTCCACTTTTGCGTGAAGTCAGTATATTCTGAAAGAAGACAGATCTGAAAAAAAGCTTTTCAAGTGTCTGTATTACAAAGAAGATTTCTTCCCCATCTATTTTGTACATTATCCTCTCAAGTAAGCTCAATCCATAATCCAGTTCGGTTGAAGTATTAGGCTTTAAAAGAATTTAATCTCCTTTATTCCCATTAGATTAAATAGGCTTAAATCCAAGCACTTTGTTCTAAGCCAGTTAGTTGCCAATTATAATGCAGTGCTGATGTATGGAGTATCTTTTGCATTAGGAGATGTGAATATATTATATCAGTAGCATTCTTACTTTTGAAGAGCTCTGAAAAGGTAGACTTTTCTAAATAGACAAAGGTCTGTTGACTTGAAGAGAAAACACTACATTTCATTTCTCTCTGTTTATGAAAGAAATGTTTCCACCTGGTGAAGATAAAAATGGAAAACTAACAGGAGTGTCCATACCGGGGTGTATGTTCACAAATATCAAATCTCACTCCCCTCTTTGTTTTTACATAGTATATGTTTTTCTTCTTTTTACCCCTTCCTTGTGAAGATTCCTCGAATCTGCTGTATTTATTTATATTATATTATTACTAACTAAATATAGCCATACATATAATGTTTGTGATTCTAGGTGGCACAGACAATTAAAAGAACAACAAAAACAAATAATCAAAATGATTAAAAAAAACCCAAAACCATTTAAATACAATAAAAAAGTTAAAACAAAACAAAAGAAACAAACCTGGACAATGCATTCTGAGCTTACAAACAACACAACCATTTAATGGGCTCCATACTTCATGGGTTCCCCAGGCTCAAATGACAAAATCAAGTTCTAAGGGCCTTCTGGAAGGCCAAAAGGGTTAGGGCCAATCTCACTTCATTCCAAGGTTCCAAGGTACAGCTGCCATGGCTGAAAAAGCTCTTCTTCTGGGTCTCACCAAACAAAGATCCTTGACTAGTGGGACCTAGTCAATGACTCTCCTGCTGGACCCGATGAAATAGATAGATTTAACTGGGGAGAAGGGTCCTTCAGATAGGCTGGCCTTATGCCATGTAGGGTTTTAAAAATCAAAACCAGCACCTTGAATTGACCTGGAAGCAAACTGGCAACCAATGTAGCTTGTGGAGCAAAAGCAACATGCAGTTCTAGGAACACATATAAATTCCTAAACCACTGTATTTTGTACAGTAGTATGGCTTCCAGATGCTTCAAACATTTTCTCATAAAAAGGGAATGGGAAATTGCCCACACGTGCTTCAGACAACTGCTCTTACAAGCAGACTGCATAATTGTGGTTTTCTGTAGATTTGAATGCCAGGAGACAACTGAATTAACTATCTACTTTGCAACTTCAGTTGACTTTTAAAGTACATTAAGTTTGCAAAACTCATGTTTTACTCACTTTCAGCAATTGCTCATAAAATTCTAAGCTAATAGAGACCTTCAGAAAAAAAAACCTGAAAATTCCAGGTGAGTTCATCTTCAATCCTGAATGAAAGAAAAAAAAACCATCAGTTTAAGAATTTAAAAAATCTGAAATAAACTTCATTTATAAAACTAAGAAAAGTGAGATAGATATATAAATAAAATAAAAAAGCTAAATATGAATTTTATTTTAGAAAGTTATAAACAGACTAGAGGTCCACATAAAATTGGAATATTGAAATGTTTACAATAAGATTTTGGAATTAATTCTAAAGAATAAACAGTTTCTCAAAGAAATATGTTCTGTTTTGGTATTTACAAGGCATAAAAGGGATTAGCAAATTCATGATTTCAAAAACTGGGACTAGATGGGCCTAAAAATTTTAGGTAGAGGAAAAATTTACATGCTGGTAAATGTAACAAAATGTTACAACAATAAAAATATTGAAGAAGATTTTTAAAGAATGAAATCATAAAACAGTAGCCACAACATCAGCAATGTCAGTAATAATGTTTGCTTCTATGGAGAGACTATCCAAAAATATTATTGAAGAAATGACAGATCTAGAACAAATTTTGTCTGACAAGACGGACATGGTATTGAAAGTGGATTTATAACTGACAGGCCAAAATAATGAGTTAGAAAAGGATGATTCACTGGATCAATAAAATAATCTGGCTGAGGCTTTCAAATTTAAATAGGAAATACAAAGAATAAACCAAAAGAGTGTCCTGGGTAATTTTTTTCCTAGTGAATTTACAAGAGCTTGTTAAAACCTTGAAGAAGAAATGAACAGCAATCAAATCCTACAACAAATTTGGAGGAAGACTTGAATTAAGACTATTAGAAGTAAAAGGAAAAAAATATATAGAATTGTAGAACTGGAAGAGACCTTGGAGGTCTCTAATATAACCCCCTTCCCTTGTCAGGAGCCTTTATATTGTCTTGGACAAATGGTTGTCTAATTGTTTCATGAAAACCTCCAGCAACAAAGCACCCACAACTCCATGAGTCAAGCTGTTCTCATTGTCAGGAAAGTCCTCTTTAATTCCAGGTTGGATCTCCCTAAGAGGATCTTCCACCCATTGCTTCTTGTCCTGCCTCTGGTGCTATGGAGATTAAATGGATGCTGTCTTCCCTGTGACAGCCCTTCAATTATTGGAAGACTGCTTTGATGTCATCCCTATGCCTTCTCTTCGTTGAGTTAAATACAGCTAGCTTCCTTTACTGTTCATCTTGCGATTTAGCCTCCAGAACCTTTATCATGTTTTAAAGAGTTTGCACTCTTTCTGGGCCTTTTTTGTATTGTGGTGAGTGGAACTGGGCACAGTATTCCAAAAGTGACCCCATGAGTGCAATATAGAACGGTACTATGACATAAAATACATAAAATACAGCAAGAAGAGTCCTCCACTCCTCTACTCGCACAACAGCATTGAAGACTTGTTGCACTAATATTAAAAATGTCTTGTTCTCTCTTTTTTTCTTTTGACAACTGAATCTCAGAATGGACTTAGAATAGAGTTGGATAGCCATATAAATTTTCATAAATACTGTAAATAAATAAGTATTTATCTTAATGTGAAAAAATAATTATCATGACTCCGTGCAAAGTATCCTATCATGTATACTTTTATTTCATTATTTATTTAACTGTTTTATATCATCAGCCACTTTTCATATGTGCCTCCACATTTTCACATCCATTTAAGTGAAGAACAGAAAACTACCTGGGGAGCTAACGTATCTAGATTTTTAGTATCCTTTCAAACACATAATAATGGTAATTTTTAAAAGGGATCTTGAGGGCTGCCAAGTAAAGATTTAATATATTTTTGTTATATAATGTGTGAAATAATCATAACCATAATTATTTTTGTCTCTTTCTCCTCCCCCCCCTTGTTTAAATGTAGATTGGAGATAAAATGCAAGCTAATGCCAGTAGTTTTAATTTTCCTGCTGAGTAGTCAACCCCAAAGCCAGCCTTTTTAAGCACACAATTTTAAAGGCTTAGACAAGATTTTATAGGAAAAAAATCCAATCATTTGGACAAGAAAACTATAGGTTGAAAAACATTGCCACTTAAAATTAATTACAGGACCCTTTAAAGCTTTTTGCTGGAGGAAAGAAATTCCACCAATACAAATTGGATAAAATATGAATTAGAAACTAGACAGTGGGAGTAGGAAGAGATGAATCAATTTCAATTTCACTCAGTGTCTTGTTTTCATGAGTCTAAATTTACTTTGGTTTCTTTCCACATCAGTTTCAGAATTTGGCTGCTTTCATCTTAAGCCCTCACAAATATTTTCATGAAATTCTTTTCTAATACACAGTTCAGCATGTTTTTAATGTATTGACTTTTTCAAGGGATTATTCTCCAATTCTGCACAATTATATTTATTTGTTAAATTTATAACTTGTAATGATTTTGGGGCAGATTAAAAACAAAACCAAATGTGATAAAACAGATTAAAAAATCGCATTTACCAGGAAATCAATGTACCCCAGTCACATTTAACCAGATATATATGCCATCTAAGCCAGAGCATAAGGAAAAACCTCAGCTCTGTAAACCTCATTTGAAGGACAGCAGGGTCCTTTAGGGTATGTCTCCTGGGTCTCATCAGATGACACTGCTTTAAAGAAAGCACCCAGAATATGCTTATGCTAGCAGAAGTTGCAGGACATGGGTTTGTAGGTAACAACCAACACTTTGAATTGCATCTAGAACCTAACCCATAGAGCACATTTTTCCTTCTTTCAGAAATATGACATGGATTTACCTCCATAATTGCCTGCATTCCTGACCTGCTGCCTCAGAGTGGTCTTCAAGGACGGTCCCATATAAAGTATTACAACAGCTCATCTGCAAGGTGAGTAAAACAAGACTCCCCTGTGAGAAGAGATTCCCAGTCTAGGAAGGGTCCCAAATGGTGCATCAGACAAAAGGGAGCAAAGATTCTCATGGCCTCACCTCTACTTGCTTTTTGAGCAGATGCTATGAATCCAAAAGGACTTCCTAGACTCTTAAATTGCAAACCATTTCTGTCTGGTTTGATGACTACCACCCATTAAGACCCAAAAGTGGAAAACTCCAAGGACCAATTATTTAATGTTTTTATTATCTATATTATAGGGTATTAATTGCATTAAGCATGATAATAGCTGCCTAAAGAGACATGTATGCATTACAATCTCTGATTAATGTCATAACATTTTATTTTAGTTTAAAAGAAAACAACAAGGAAACGTTTGAGGATAAACAGAATAAAACATGTTAGTACCTACTTCAAGATTTTGTATTCACAAACTATATTGCCATCTTTATTCAGCTAAGGAAGGAGGCAGTATTGGAAAGAAAAAGAACAAAAAGTACTGATAATATCAATTATAAAAAGTTTCCATTATGCTTAACATTCTTTTAAGCAGGTTTTTTTTTCTGGTTCAATTTTCCTACTCAGCTAAACTTTGGTTTGATACCAGCAACAATCTTATAATTACCACTGAGTGTAAACAGAGTTCAAATGATTATTTGTCTGTGAGCATATTTATCTGAATATCAATATCTTCAAAATATATGACTACAGCAAAATCTCTTTCAGCCTTATGGTGTACTTTGGTGGCTGCATATCTGTGGAGAATGTTTACAAGCGTAAGAAATATTTTGTACATAGTACACTTTTTAACTGGTATCTTCTTTATAACTTGCTGACTGGGAATAGAAATTGAGTGGTAAGAAATTCTTCCTTACTTACAAAATTTGTAGCTTTAAATGCAGGCAATGAGGCATTTTGACTAAGGAGATTATGCTGTGTTATGATTTTATACACTGTAGAATATACCCATCAAGTACTTAAAATACTATTACATAGAGCATTATGCTTTGCTGCATTGCAATATTTTGGTTTTGATCTGGCTATCTCAATGGACAGGCAATCAACATACAGGACTTATGATTTATTTCTGTTTGCATAAAATTTATTTCATGATAGTGCTATTAGATTTGAGGAATGGATAGATTGATGAAAAGAAGATTTTAGTTTTTTTTATCTTTCTTTTATACTTTTTGTTGTCGTATTGAACAAGTGCCTCACTATACAATTCTATGTATTATAGTCAATATTTTTAATAGATGAGTTTCTTTTGGTATGAAATAAAAACTACCATGAATATGGTAGTGATTTGAATTTGGCAGGGTATATTTTGTACAAGGTGAAGTTAGAATTTTTTCATATTTTTAAGTAAGCCTACTTTATGGTTTACACTATCATTTTTATATTATTTCTACCTCTGAATGGTAGGTAATTAGACTTTTCCTCCATTTTCACCAACATTTAATTGCATGGTTGAGTTACCATCATTGTTCAGTTGCTTTTTGAAGAAAAAAAAGGACCTTTGAAACAGTATTTTGACATTTCAGTGTGAACTTCAGTAGCTTGGCAAATGGGCCAAGATGGTGGTCATTCCAGACTAAAGCCATCACAGGCCCTGTTTGGTAATTCCCCTCCCTTGCCCACCAGACACACAGACACTACATAGATGCTTTGTAGCAAAGAAAGATTGATGGTCCATCTTCATAAAAGCAAGTTAGCATTTGTAGGTTAATTTCAACATTGCAACAAAAACTTTTTGGAGAGAGACGAGAAAGAGGAAAGGGAAGCTTTACAGTACTAGGTGTCAAGAGGTGGCAAAAACTGAAAAGAAGGTCCCTGGGAGTTGGTGAAAAACTGAAAAGAAGGTCCCTGGGAGTTGTAATCAGTGAATCTAGTAATGAGTTTCTAGAGGGAATGGAGAAACAGAGGTTAGGGAAAAGCCACTGACTTAATAGGACAATGGTGGGTCAATTACAAGGCATTTAAAAATGCAGTTGCTAATAAATACAGAAAATGGGAGCCCTGAAGTTCAGGATGAAATTTCTGAACAAGGCAGCAACCAGCTCTGGAGGGAAACAGTATGCCAGACACTAGCCAATTGCTGCTGGATAGAAATAAGTGCTGCAGACCAACTGCTTGGGTGAACTTAAGATGTCTAATGACAGAAAACAGCACAGGTGAAAGATGTATTTGCAACAGGAGTTGGTACATTGATCCTTGTGTTAAATAATTAATGGTGACCCATATTGAGGACAGAGCAAACAAAAAATGTGGATCTGCCTAGGCCTATAGTGAATTACTAACTAGGGCATACAAAACCTTTGCTAGATCAATACTTGAATACAGCTCGGCTGTCTGGAATCTGCACTGTATATTGGAGATTAATACAATTGAGCGTGTCCAGAAGTATTTCACAAGAAGAGTACTACACTCCTCTGTTTGCAACAGAATACCCTACACCACCAGGCTTGATATTTTGAACTTGGACAACCCAGAACTACTCCGCCTATGGTTTGACTTAAGCATAGTATACAAAATCATCTGCTATAATGTAAGTATCAGTCAATGACTTTTACATCTTCAACCGCAACAATACAAGAGCACACAACAAATATAAAGTTAATGTAAACCACTCCAAACTTGATTGCAGAAAGTACGACTTCAGCAACAGAGTGGTCAATGCCTGGAGCACACTACCTGACTCTGTTGTTATGTCCTCAAACCCACACTCCTTTTTCCTCAAACTAACCACTATTGACCTCATCTCATTCCTAAGAGGTATGTAAGGGGTGTTCATAAGCGCACAATCGTGCCTACCATCCCTGTCCTGAAATAAATAAATAAAATAAAATAAAATAAACTATCTATGAGCAACTGCTCATAACTGTGGATCTATACAATTAAAGCAAAAGGTAGAAATTAATTTACTAGCATTTGCTTGCATTTCCCTAACACATGAACATCAGGAGGCCTAGCCATGGAATGTGCCCAAGATATAATAAGGATTAGTGCCATGCTTCTTACCCCCATTAATCATATAAATGTCAAATGAACAAGGTTAAGCTGTGTTTAGAATTGCATCCTTAATGTATCTTTAATAGTCCTAACCAATTGGAATTATTTTCTCTGTTCCTTTGTACTGCAATACAGTTCCTACTGACTTTAGCACAATGCCTGCTTTTATTAGATACAATAAGTGAACTAAGGCAATTCGGTATTTCCAATTCTCTTTATTTTTTTACATTTATGATAAGGTCTTGCTCCTACTTTATATAATGTGTGTGGGTTTCTCCCCCCCCATCCTTAGTAGACTGTTTGTGTTTGAATAAAAGCAAAGAACTGATAAACAGAAGTTGAAAGCATCTGTTTAACTGTATTCAAACAAAGGCTTACCTATTATAAGATGAAAATTGGAGTCTGAAAATAGCTCTGCTCACCACCTTCACAAATTCACAGAAAATAAATGCAGAAAAGATATAAATTGGATTAAAATGATTGGTAGTTAAGTAAGTACAATACACACCTACTTATAAACCCAGTGGATTAAATTTAGGCTTGTTTGTTGCATGTGGTACTTGACATGTATTTTACCTATTGAAAACAGGAAAGTAATATATAATAATACACTCTGAAGAAACAAGATGACCAAAAATATCATTTTTTTGTACTTTGGTGTTAGAAAAGACTGTTACAAATACAATGATAGTTAAAAAAAAGATAAATCAAGATAGCCAAAAAACCAAAACATAAACCAAAACAAATAAACCAAGAGATGAAATAAAACAATGCAAAGTTTTTACTGATGGTCTAAATGACCAAATTATTATTATTTTTTTATCTCCATTTTCAAAATTTTCTGTATTAACATATTAATTATATTCCACCTTTTTTCCCCTTTTGGGCCTAATGGAAAAAGAACTGGAGAAAAAAATTTGGAACTTCGTTATTATGTATGTTGACAGCATCAAGACTATTGTATGCACAAAAATGGAAGGACACTTTGATTCTTATGGATGGCTGCAGAAGTTGATGAAGTTGGCTGAAATAGCAAAATTGACCACTTTGATTAAAGAAAAGAACACAAGTTCTTTTGTTTCCACACGGAGACCGCTTCTGAACTTTGTGCTTGACGTGGAAAAAAATGAAACTCTGACTTTGGGTTTTACTGATTAGACTGATGGATCTTTATAGAAATGGCTTGTTATTTTACTGTAACAGAGACAGTCAGAAGTCAATGTTTCTTTTTCTTTCTTTTTCTTATCTTTCTTTACTCTTCCCCCCTGCTTTTCTATTTACTTTGTTTTTTTTATTTATTTATTTATTTATTTATTTATTTATTTATTTATTTATTTATTTATGAGATTTCTATGCCGCTCTATCTCCTGAAGGACTCAGGGCGGCTTACCATAATAAAAGAAGAACTATACAAAAATTAAAAGACAATTAAATAGGAAATCTCACAAAACCAATAAAATTTAAAACAACTACTAAAATCCCCCCCCCCATCTGTCCAGGTCAGAGAGTTGGAACTGTTAGATTTGCATGAAGAGTGAGACGCGGAGTGCTTCAGTGAAGGGTTTATTAGTGACTACAGCTCATAACAGACCCGATTTGGCTGGGCTGCGGCTGCTACTTATAGCAGCAGCCGCAGTTGCCAGCCAATCAGAGTGCAGGGTTTTCCCGCACTTTTTAAACCAATCATTTCTGACATTTTACAAGAACAGTTCAAACTTAACCAATGACATTCAAACCTGCATACATAACAGGAACAACCAAGTTTTTAGGCCACAGCGGAAAGATCGGAGGTCAGGGGCCACCCAAAGCTCCAGGGGTAGTTGGTTCCATAGGGTGGGTGCTCCCACAGAGAAGGCCCTACTCCTGGGGGTCACCAGCTAACATTACCTGGCTGATGGCACCCCAAGGAGGCCCTGCCAGTGGGAGCGCACTGGATGTTGGGAAGCCATTATTGGCAGCAGGGCCTCCTGCAAATACCCCGGCCCAATGCCATGTAGGGATTTATAGGTCAACACCAGTACCTTTTATAATACTTTATAACTCAATAAGTGATTAACTGGGAAAATTAATATATTCTTGACATATCATTTGCAGACCTAACTCTATGGAGAAGGGTGTAATGGTGGGAAAGTTTGGAGATAGGGAATAAGATGATCTCTAACAAGGTGGGGGCTTTCAATTACAGTGATGGTGGATGCACCACTAGGAGGCCAGGATAAATCATTCTGGAAAAGGACGATCTATATGGTCACTAAGATATGATTTTGATAATAGTAAATACTTTCAAGTGGAGGTCTTGTGCTGATTCAAAAGCTATTAGAGGACTGGGAACTTCCCTGGGAAAGAAATGTGTATGTCAGCATTCCAGAAAACCTCAACTCCAATCAATAACTCCAAGACAGACATCTTCTCAAAGGTTCCTTTTATTAAAGTAGCAAACCGGCACATCTGGGAAATCCCGAATATGAAGGTTCTGGGTTTCCCTTCAATAAGTAAAAAATTACAAAGCCACCCCATGCACCCCTCATTGCATCACATGCCCCAATCACCATCCATCCCAGCTTGAGATGTCCCCTTAACCACTCCTCATCCAAGTGCAGAAATAACGTGACCTTGACGTGGAAGAAGAATGCTATTATGTCTAACCACAGATGCTCCAAGAAATTCCCCCCTCCCCTTTCCCCAGGCTCAAGAATGTGACAGTCTGGAAGCATCTGGTGCTAATATGGCTTCCAAAGCTGACAGTGTATGCTTGTTGGGGGACAGGTAGTGAGAATTGAACTAGCACCATCTCCTCTTAGATCCTGTAACAGGAATCTGTACTGGATTTCACAATGTTCCACAAATGAAAAGAATTGCTTTTTGTATGGAAGGGTCAATGCATAATGGATCCACTGCACTGGAGGACTCATTAATATACCAGTATCTTGATTCTTAGAAAATGCATAACATATATAGTGGAAGAAAAATCTGTTCAGCAAATAGTAACAGATCAGACACATGGAAGACTATCCCCCAGCTGAAAGCATAATGTAAGTACATCATCCCTGACAGATTGGATTGTCTCCCAGGGAATCTATCATGGGTGTTCTTGTTATGCATCTAACAATCAAAATACCATTGAACTACAAAATACAAAAACAAGATAGGTTGCTTCTTTCATTCAGACTGGAAACAGCTACTTGAAAGTATATTCTTATGCATAATGCTTAGAAATTAGTGTATCATTTTTACTAAGAAAGCATCCTGAATCAGATTTCATAGGCTGCAGTTAAGCAAGACCATGTTCTACTCCCAAGCTTTAAATCTGGATTTTTAAAAAAAAACAACAGGCTGCACTCATTTATTATTGTAGAACTTAATACAGTTCCTGTCTTCTGAAAGGTTACATTTTTGCCCCATAAGTCAGAGGGTATTATTATTGTTATTGCTTCTAATCACCCTAGTTACTTTTGCATTATGCTAGATTGAGCTGCAAAGAGATTTTCAAAGGCAGGTATTAAAACTGAAAAATTGTTAGCACCTCAGCTAATAAACTTAGACACATTCATTCTTGTCATCATACCAAGCAGTTAACACTAGGCCACTGGATATTAATGAGCTATTTTGTAGACTTATAGAAGTCATTTATACCAAGTGCAAGGTTTCTGCCTCAAGAATGGAGACCTATGGTATTAGACATTCATGTCCTGTTTCTCATTTTCATATCAATGGATGGCCAAACCCTGCGTTTTCTAACTCTTTTATGATAATGAATGGCTAGGATATATCAAAGTACTACATTATGGAATTGAAAAGAGATAGAAAATCTTCTGTGGACAAAGGAAAAGATGGTTATGCATTATGTCTTCTTAATAATCCATTGGATAAATAGCAATTATTTATCATAGTTAGCATTTATATAGATGAAGTGTTTAGAGGCCTTCACTCCCCCTCCCCCAAGAATCCTTTCAAGAGCCCAGTAAATTTATCTAGGCTACACAGGCTGACAGAAAGAAAATAGGCCTGAAGGATAACTTAGTTAATGTCTGCCAGAGGTAACATTTTAGAAAGGGTTTTCTCTTTTCATAGCTTGTGTTTTAGGATAGCTTGTCCAACTTTCTACTTCATAGATGAAGGAAATAGAAAGGTTTCTCCTGTCTAGTCATGTCAACATCTCTGTTTCTTAGCTGAGGGAACCAGCATTGTCTGAAGACATTTTCATGGTCATGTGGCCAGATTGATTATAGCCAAGGCTGTGATTTCAATGCATGTGAAACATGTTAGGCTTAAGAAAGCAGTCTTAAATTTTGGATGAGAGTTTGTCTCTATTCTCATCCACTCCCTGTTTTTTCAGTTTTTAGTTTATTTTAGATTTGCATGGATGTTATCTCCAAATGGAAAGAAATTGGAAGAGTTTCACCTGTTGTGATTGGAAGATCTACAAAAATATGAGGTGGTGCACTTGGTTTTGCTGTCTGATCACCCCTTCTTTTAAAACTAAATAGAGAGTCACTGAACAACAAGAACAGTAGATATGGCTGTTGGGTTTATTCTTGGTCTTTGTTTATCCAAGTTATTTCTCTATAGCAAAGAACTAGTTTTTCCCCAGTAGTTTACTTGACAAATATCTCAAAGTAGATTAAAGGCTTAATTGCTAATCTCCTGTCTTTAGAGAATTATGTTTCAAATGAACAAAGCTTGTGTGACTCCTTATGTTGGGTTTTAACAAAGAAGTATATTTCAGATTTTTAAAATGGCTAAGTTTAGATTCTATTATCTGGAGGAAAGTCATTGGAATCATCCAAAATAACTAAATAAGGCAATGAGAGATGCCGCTTTGATGACATTTCACTAATTACATATCACCATAACAACTGAAGGCCTACTCTGAAAATATTTTCATTGTTAGAAAAACAACATTCCTTTTATACCTTTATAGAAAGTGTCAGTGCTGCTTGACCTTTACAAACCTGTCTATTCAACCACAAATCTGAATTGAAATGGTGTGATGACATAACACAAATGGCTCTTATATTCTCTAATGAAAAATCTGTACCAGCCCTTTTTAAAAAAATGTTTTCATTAGTGATGCCAGCCTGTGAATGGAATCTAGCAGATTTTTCTATCCTTGATTGCATGACAAGCCATGACTCTGATACACCAACCTTTAATATGTCTGTAATTGAAACAAAAGGGATCATATGCATTGCATTGATGAGCTAGCTCAGCTAATAAGGAGCCAAATGTTGATTGATGTATCCAGTTTGCTGATCTTGAAGAATTTTACAGATAGTCCTCAACTTGCAATAGGTTATTTAGTGGCTGTTCAACATTACGGCAGCACTGAAAAAAGTGACGTATGACTGTTTTTCACACTTACAACTGTTGCAGCATCCCCATGATCACGTGATCAAAATCCAGACACGTGGCAACTGACTCATATTTTTGACAGTGACAGTGTCCCAGGCAGAGGTGATATTCAGCAGGTTCTGACCAGTTCTGGAGAACCGGTAGTGGAAATTTAATAGTAGTTCGGAGAACTGGCAAATACCACCTCTGACTTTTACAGTACCTTCCCCTGCCATGCCCACCAAGCCTACCACAGAACCGGTAGTAAAAAAATTTGAATCCCACCACTGGTCCCAGGGTTATGTGGTTCCCTTTTGTGACTTTCTGACAAGCAAAGTCAATTGGGGAAACCAATTCATTTTACAATTGTGTGATGAATTTACCAATTGCAGTGATTCACTTAACAAATGTGTCAAGAAAGGTCATAAAATGGGGCAAAATTCACTTAACGAATGTCTCATTTAGCAACAGAAATGATTGGCTCAATTATGGTTATAACTCAACAACTACATATAGTAGGCCAGGAGTAGCCATGCAGGGTATCTCCGTATTGAATCTTACCTGTCCCCCACCTGTCCCATCACCTCTCTATTATTAGATTTTACTCCTTTCTGTTGTTTCTCCTGTCAGCAAGAAAAGAGTTTTACTTAGGCTCAATATGGGAACGTGGGGGAATGGAAAGTAAATGTATGGAATTGTGTGATTATGAAAAAGAAATATAATTTTAGGAAAGAGTACTGTAAGTAAGATGTAGATGGAAGGATACAGGAATAGTGGTAAATGTATGGATGTGTATACAAGTGGATGTGTTATATAGTATGAGGGGGGAGAGAATGGAATGACAGGAAAATATCTGAGGCAATATTGTTCCACTTCCCTGCAATAGTGATTTATGGTTTTTTTCTTAGCAAATTGAGCAAAATCAACCAATTTTGAGTTCATTCAACAAATCAGAGTACATAGCAGTGTTTAATCCCATGGGTTAATGTGCATCTTTTTCATTGCTGGAGTTACTATACACACCTATATCCCTTCATAGTGTTCTTTCACACAGGATTCTTTTTATTTTGCATACCTGAGGTATCTATGGGGTTCTTCTACATACTGATAAAACAAAAGTTTTTGAGACATGTTTTCGGATAATAATTATTTTCCTTGGCATTTCATAAAAGCAGTCCTGAAATACAGAGAAAGGAGAAATAATAACTGAATTCAGAGACCTAAAGCTGTCAGAAACAAAGCTGCAATTTGGAAATAAATTGGAATCATGGAAAATCTCCACTGCATAGATTTTACTTTCAAATATTAGATTAGGCACATGAGAATGGTAGAGTTGTCTAGGAAGGATTTTGGTTGTATCACTAATAAACTTGAATAAGAAACTAATCTCTTTTATTATCTACAATCTCTGGATTGTCTTTTGAAGTATTCATTTATTTTATTTGTTTCTACATAAGTTTTCAAATGTTTTAAAAACATGAAAAGATTAACAGTGATCATTTATATGCTTTTTGTATAAAATCTTATTTTTAATAATGCATAATACTGCTAGCAATTCCTTTTTATCTATTCAATTTGTTCATTGTTTTGAGGCAGGGACCTAAATCATAAAAATCAGATAAGTAAGAAAATAGAGAGATGATTATGTTTTACTCTGCACATTAATTTTGAAACTGTTAAAATGGGAAATAAATAAATTTTTCTCTCCCACTTCCAGAATAAATTAAGATGCAATAAATTTATCAATAAAAATTGCTTCTTGTTTGCCTTCTGGTGCTTTGGAAAATACATTGCCCCCCCTCTTTCTGGCAGCCCCTTAAAAGCCTGTTGCCTATCACACTCTTGGGCAAAGCATGTGAGCCATTTCCTCCTTTCAGTGGTCCATGAAAGTACATCTATAGTATGTAGATAATAAAGTCTAAAAAAGTGAACATTTTTACAGAACTATAGATATGCTGAGGCTGTGTGTGACAAGGAATGGCTGGGAGGGCAGGAGCTAGATGAGGCACCCCTTGATGTGAGAGACATTGAGTTGCCCACCCAGTTGCATGCCCACCAAGCACGCCTTCCCAGTCACATGACCACCAAGCCATGCCCATCCAGTCACATGACCACCAAGCCATGCCCACCCAGTCACATGACCACCAAGCCATACCCACCAAATAAGCCATGCCCACAGAACCGGTAGTAAAAAAATTTGAATCCCACCACTGTGTATAAGGCTATGCATCGTATTTTCTACTGCCAGTTTGGGAACAGCTAATTAGAGAAAAAATTGGCTTCATGCAGGACAGAAGATCATCATATTTTTATAAACTGCATTGATTCCATTGTTAGACATGTTTTATGATTACTGCACTGATATTTGTCCTAGAGGGAGGGAAATCTGCATGTTTTTTCAGTGCTCTGTTTTAAAAACTTTCAAAATTCCAGGATTGCATGACACTATGCTGAGTAGAACTAACCCATATTATTAGTTATTAGATCTTCACCTTCATAAATTCTAGATGCATTGTTAAAGCTTTTAAAAAGGCTCAATTTGCTATTCTTTCTTCTGTCACTCTATTTTAATTTTTGGTTGCCTGTGTCACAAAAGCTCCAGGCCAGATAGCAAATGTCACCTTAAAACCTTTATAATTTAATTGAAATTCTTATCTTCTCCTTTTAAGTTTTGTTCCCTCTCCTGGGTCCTCAGTTTTCCGAAGTTTAATTGGAGGTTTACTGGATGAATGTCTCCTTATTCTGTTTTAAAATGTCATTCCAATTGCTTCGTTAAAAAAAAAATAGCAGGACCTTATTATTCAACTTCATTGTTCTGCCTGTGTCTTTGAGTTATAGCTGCTTATTTCACCAAGGGAAGCTTTTTTTCTGTTCACAGGAAAGTATAATTTAATTTGTAACCTGAAATTCTTCATGTTAAGACTGCACACCGGTTTCATGAAGAAAAGGAGGATCATAATAAAGTCATTGAAATTGGTGAGTTTAGTCAGGCTTTCTCTTCCTAAGTTTGAATAGCGTAAAAGATGAATGCTTATCTACAAGACAAATAATTATTTTATAGCATTTCAATATCTGTGCTGGTTTTTTTTCTTGTAGCCCACTACAGTAGGTTGGAAAAATGCAAGTTGGAAAAATGCAATGTGAAGCCTGCTAGACCACACCCGGCAAAATGTTTAAGTCTGTTTGTTGCCTGTAACTTCATTAAATGCATCCTTTTCATCCTGTTTAGAAGAACATGCAAAATGAGATAAAATAGTTGTTACAATGTAATGATTCTGAAATATTTAGGAATAGGCAATAAAGTGAAGGTATAGGAGTGCAAGGTGGAAAGGGATTGTGACTAACATCATGACAGATTTAAGGTTACTTTAATTTACAGATTAACAGAGTTGGAACAGACCTTGTAGGTCATCTAGTCCAACCCCCCCACCCAAGCAGGAGACCCTACATCATTTCTGACAAATGTCAGTCCAATCTCTTCTTGAAAGCTTCCAGTGATGAAGTAAGGTTGCTTGCACTGTGGTCTTTCTACTTAATAGTAAAATTCCATTTCTCCTGGTTCTCACTGAGATATATGCCTCCTCCTCCTCCTCCTCCTCCTCCTCCTCCTCCTCCTCCTCCTCTTTTATTGCAGAAATCCTCCTAAGGAAATTTATACATATTAGAAATATATACAAACAGTAACTAGTTTGGAACCCTAGTTGATAAACAATTCTCTTAACATTCAGATTAATCCAGAAGCCTGGAATCAGAGTCCTGATATTGTCAGTGCTCCATTCAAAATCCAAGAAAGAAATACTTAGACTCCATTAATTAGAGAAAAGATATATTTTACTGGAATTCAAGTGGTAGCAACAAAAGAATTCTGAATCTGAGAGAATGAGCGTGAAAATCACATATACAAGGTGATGGAAACGTTCCCACCCACAATAGTTCAAGTTGGCTACCCAATTAAAAGTTGTGGATAACGTCATGTGGGCATCTCCAGATGGTGATGAGGCCTCTGTCCGTTGACCTTGACATATTTTGATAAAGAGCTGCGGCTGCACATAGCATAAGATAGAAACCAAAGCAAGAAATTTCCCCCCCAACTGATACAATTCTTTTTAACAAAACCTCCAGTTCACTTCCCATAACCATGTCCCCCCTCCTCCCCCCATTACTTATGACAGCCAAAAGATGCAAAGCAAAAGAAGAAAATCTTGAAGGCTGACAGATATATCAATCCATGTCTTCATAACCCACATTGGTAATCATTGGGGGAAAACAATTATAATCTTTCTTTACTTTCCTTCTTTCCCCAATGTGATTTAATTTTCAGGAATAATCTTTTTAAAATAGATAATGCATACAAAAACATAAGAGGATTTTCCCCCACTAGAACAAATAGCAATGCAGTGACCATAAAAACATATTTAAAACTACTAAATGGTTACAGCCTTAAAACACACAAAGAAACCCTTCTATCTACATCTTTATTTATACCTTACAGTCTATGAGCACATCTTAAATGATTACAACATGTTTGAAATATTTGACAGACCTGGGTGGGCAGCTGGCAGATTCTGCTACTTCAAAAGAGCTCCCACAATCCATGTTTTATATCAATAGATTCAATGTCTTTCTACAGGAATAGCATTTATAGTTCGATGGCTTTCATAAAAAAGCATACTCATCCTGATCCCTTTGTGAGCAGTTATTATAAAGTTATGCATATAATGTAAAATGTGCCCCATCTAAAAACAATCTGATAGAAAAAAAAATAAAGAATAGATTTGAGAGAAAAGATTTTAATTATAACTGAACATCCATACTTCAGAAGTCCCATGCTTTTTAATTTGCTCCTTTAAAACATGCTCCTTACTATGCTTTATATTATTAATATTTATATTATTTGTATTAATAGGTACAGTTATGAATAGTATCCTCACTGGTCAGAATACATTCTGCTTCTAACATTTTTAAGTGAAGACATCTCACACCCAGAATGAATGCTTCTCAGCTTTGCTTTATTTGTGCTTGTGTGTTTAGTTGTTGTTTTTTTAAGAAAAACTTTCAAACTACACTATCACTTTATATTTTTCAAAAGTGACAGGAGAACTGCCTTGAATCCATATCAATCAGAATGGAGTTGGAAGGGGCCTTGAGATTTTCTCAAGCAGGAGACTCTATACCATTTCAGACAACTGACTGTCCAGTATTTTCTTAAAAATTGGACAGTCAGTCTTAAAAAGACTGGTGATCCAGTGATGAAGCACCTACAACTTCTGAAGGCAAGCTGTTCCCTTGGTTAATTGTCCTCACTGTTAGGAAGTTTCTCCTTAATTCCAGATTCTCCATAATGCCTTAATTCTGTCCTTGATTAGTTTCCATCCATTGTTTTTTTCTTGCCTTCTGGTGCTTTGGAAAATTAGTTGACCCCCTTTCTTTATGGCAGCCCCTCAAATAATGGAATAGTGCTATCATGTCACTCCTAGTCTTCTGGATTATTTTCTTTACAGAAATTTGCAGCTCTTCTGGGTTGTAGTTGGATGGTATTTTACTTGGCAGTTTTACAAATGATTAGGTGGCCAAACAAAGTGAGTTGATTATTGCTATCAACCACATCATTAATCTGAATGTACTTGGTTTTGGCCACAGAAGAAAAGAGTTACATAATGAACTCAAAGCCAATGTTTGTGAGTAGCACATACTGGCAGCTCTTTAAGCTTTGGGCATCTTCTCCTAGGATCACACAAGTACAGGTTTGTAGCTGCAATGTTATATCAATGAAATGCACATTTTTAAAGAGATTCCCATAGATGTTATATATCTACTCATGTGTGCATATTTATTTCTCTCTCTCTCTCTCCCTTTCTTTCTTTTTTCTTCCTTTAGAAAAAAAAATTGGGAAAAGCAGGTCAAAGCTGACATAAAATTAGAAGCAACAACAGAAATGAAAGAAGGGGAAATTAGCAGATTCATTCATTCCTCAAACCATTTTGATATATGAAAAACAATCTTAATTTTTAAGGGATAACAATAAGATGAATAAAACAACACCTATATATTTTTAAATGAATGTATAAATTTACCATTATTATGTAAGCAGATAGGAGTTAATGAACAAGAGGCAAACATGCAATCTGCAGTAAAAATCTATCTAAAGCCTTATGTACAATTATTTTTAGAAACAGAAGTTTGAAGGCTAAAGCTGCTATCACCCTTGATAGATTTTTGCACCCTGCATCATTGGTTTTGGTTATAGGATAAAGCTTCTTTGATCCCAAGTGGACCTATACTGAATATGCCACAAATGTCTTTGAATTATTAATGTCAATGAAACAGATTTCCCCCAGATCTATTTAGGTTTCCTTTGCTGCAAAGCAAGGCAACTGTAATAGTCCTCTGAAACAGCAATGTATTTCACAGGTTGTGAATAATGAACTGCAGTTTGATGCTGTGTGAAAGGGAGAGCCATCTATTCCATACCAATGAGTATACCCTCTATAGATGTTGTGGGATTTGTTTCATATCTCATTCTGCAAACTTATGGAAAACATTTTTTCCTCTAAAACAGCTGAGAATGGTCAGACATTTACAGTATGTTAATCTTGTTAAAACAACAAGGTAACTTTTCTGCATCATTAGCTTTCCTATGAAAGACGTGTTATTGCTAAGCAGCATAAGACCAGAGATGATTTTACAGATCATTCCCATAGAATCGGCTTTCTGATCTAGAAACACAAGACAATAGCCAGCAACTTGCTGTGTGATCTATGTAGCAGGGGTTAACTTTGTTGTAATGTAGAGTGAGGTTGTTGGCTGAGTCTTATTGAATCCCATTGTTCCTTCATTTTCATTCCCTTCCCCTCTTTTCACAGAATCAGCTAAGGTACCACAAAGTTTGAGTAAAAAGGCAGGAGAAAATTGATGACAGTCAGTGATGGACATGCTTTCTTAGTGTGATTGAACACCATTCCCTACAACAGTTTGTGCAATGGAGCAAAAGAAATGTAGTTCTCCTACAAAATGAAAGGAATATCTTTGCCATATAATGATGGTTGAGTAATAGCCATTAAAATATACCTTACACAAAGACTAGTAAATAATATGTTCCACAGTGGAGGTTCCTAAAATGATAAACAGTGAATTCCAAAAATAAAAACATTCTGCAGGAAAAAATTTATGGCAGCATCTCTTCATGGCAGCATGGCAGGCTGTTTTACATTTAGGTTCAAGAAGTGTAGTTTTGTGTAGTTGTAATATAAAACAGATTTATTCAAAGTAGCAAGGTGGTAAGAAATCATACTTCGCACTATAAATACATAGGTAAGAAACTTAACTTTAAAACATTTTCAGAACAAAACTCAATCTCATCCCAATTTTTCTCCAACTCTCTCTCTCTCTCTCCTGGTATACTTTATTGAGGGGACTTTGGTGCTCTCTGAGCTCAGTTGTTTTCTTGCAGATGTTTCATTTCTCAAACTAGGTAACATAATCACCGAGCACTCATAATGTCATCTAGGTTGAGTAATGAAACCTCTGAAAGAAAACGACTAACTCAGAGAACACAAGGATCCCTCATTTCAACCCTGAACTTTATTAGTAATTTTTATTGTCTGCTTTACTATAAGTACTATATGCTTATGATTTCAGTATTATAAGTGGTCTAAAGTTTAAAGAGTATGAAGCATTCAAATAAATATAGTAATAAAAAAGCTCTAAAACTATATACACATATAAAAATGGAGGGGAAACTTCAAAGGATATGAGGAAGATGATTCAAGGAGAGGATTGATGAGACAAACAGCAGCTTCCTCTTATAATATTGGGAGGTGACATATTCATCAGCTGTAAAGAACAGAGGTATCAACCCTTCTCCAACACAAACACCTTCTGACATGTTTGGAGTTATGATGTGGTTGGATACTCAGTTGCAATCCCTGAGTTATTACCAGTAGAGCCTTCTCCAGAAATGGACACACAATCTGTGGCTGCTTCCCCCACAGCTGTCAATAGTTTATAGGCATGCTCTGGTAACAGATTTTGCTACTTTTGTTTTTCCTTTAATATAAGAAAACCACCCCAGTCCTTAACTTTCTAAATATAATATTTAGGTTTTAGTGGAGAGCATAATAATAATCTGACTTATTTGTTATTATTGACTAGCAGGGTACCCATGCTTCACTACGAAACTATGTGATCGGGCAAGTTTTTGGGGAGGAAAATAAGGGGAAAAATTGTGCCTCTGCCTACCAAGATCCATCAGTATTCATCTGGCTAGCGTCCTGTCAGTGTGTGAGAGAGTTCAGGGCTGTTTGGAAACTGAAACAGTATTTGCTGTGTGAGCAAGAAGGAGACAGCAAGGAGCCTGGGTGTGGCTTAGCTGAACTGCAGTTGGAAGATATTTCTTTTCAGGTGGGAAGGGGGAGTAGAACTCCTTAGCATCAGAGCATGTTAATAATAATATAGGAAATACTAATGCTCTGATGGTCATTTCGAAAAATCCTTTCTTAGTGAACACCTAAAAGCCAAGAGGAACATACGTGCCAAATTTCAAGTTTGTAGGCTTTACGGTTCTGGAGAATTTGTGATGATGCATGAGTACTTTTTCACTTTTAATAGAACTCAGAAGGTCATCACACAGCCCATTACCCAGGTCGTTATAACGCAAAAGGCTGAGAGACATACAGCCAGTACCTCAGCCACACAGGGTCTTATGAAAAAGCCAACCAATCTGCATACATCAACTCCATCAACCAATCAAGAAGTAACAACACAGCCAACCAACCCACTTACAACAGAGCCAGCACATCACACCTCCCCACCAGTATTTATAGAGAGACGGCAGCTCCGATCACACTTTGCTTGCACAAGCACGAAGCTGAAAGCGCCAGCCTGAAGATGGCAAGTGGGACCTCATTGAAATGTCGGCAAGATACTCTCAATCTTACATTGGAAAAGACCCGAACATGCCAAGACCTGCATACCTGTACCCATGAAAAATCTATGAAAACAATATATATATATGTTTTCTTATGTTTTCACGGGTATTTATATGTATGGTATTTAGGTTTCTTCGGGTATTTTCCCATGTAATAGCTGTGCTTTTATAGCGACGTTTCGGCAGAATCCCATCTGCCATTTTCAGGCTTGTGTATTGGGTTCTTTATTAATCATGTCAAAGGCTGCCAAGCCCGAAACACACGATTAATAAAGAACCCAATACACAAGCCTGAAGATGGCAGATGGGATTCTGCCAAAACGTCACTATAAAAGCACAAATACCCAAAGAAAACTAAATACCATACATACATACATACATACATACATACATACATACAGTTTGCATATATACATATCTAACATAGTGCACCCCTCCTGGCATTTCACCCATCATACATACTAAAATAAAAACAAACAAATAACATACATATTATTTATACATTACTAATTTTGTTGCTGTTATTTTGATCACAATACTCATTTTAGTTCGTCTGTAGTGTCACATTTTGGGTCTATTTATCCTAGCTATTTTATGTTCCGACTTCCACCTCTTGCTTCCAACCATCAGTAAAATCTATTCCATGTATCATAATATTCAGTTTAGTTCTTCATTATCAACACGTTTTGACCAATGGATTCTCTAAAACTGGGTACTAACTGGTTCTGCTATGCTTTATATGTGCAGATGCAGGCAGTTATAAATCCTGATAACAGCTATTCTTCTGATGATAGAGACTGCTGATCTGTTACCAACATCATCATCATCTCCTCCTCCTCCTCCTCCTCCTCCTCCTCCTCCTCCTCCTCCTCCTCCTCCTCCTCTAGAGTTAATCTAATTCTGTGCAAACCAATAGTTTTTTTTTAATTATCTCTCTTTCTAGAGCTGTATTTTCACTCTTCCATTGCTGGGCATATACCATTCTCACTGCTGTCAGGATGGGTAGTATTAAATACATTGACCCTTTTCTGAAGCCCTCTGTTGTAATTCCTAATACAAATAATTCTGGCTTGAATTCGAGATGTTGTCCCACCATTTGTTCATTTGCAGAAAGGATCAGCCAGACCTGCAATAGACTTACTAGTCCCAAAAGGGTATTAAGAGCTCTGGAGGAGAGCAGTGGATGCTAGTGAGGAGGAGGAAGAGGAAGATGAAGAGGAGGAGGAGGAGGAGGAGATATTGGTAACAGATCAGCAGCCTCTTATCATCAGAAGAATAGCTGTTATCAGGATTTATAACTGCCTACATCTGTACATGTAAAGCATAGTAGAACCAGTCAGTACCCAGTTTTAGAGAATCCATGGGTCAAAACATGTTGGTAATGAAACACTCCATTCCCTGTTCCCTAGCATGAACTGCTGGCTATTTAAACCACATAAACCCAGGGATTCATAAAGCTTCAGGTGTGTATCAAGCAGCCCAACATGGGGCTTGACATATTTCTCTTTTTCATTAGCTTTTTTCTTTGGCAGAGATTCTACTTTTCATCTTAGGGCTCTTACTTGTAAAGCTTTCTCTCTCACCACAGAGACAGAACTTTTTGAGTAAGGAATATTTCTCCAGGCCATGTTTATTGCCGTTGTTTTATATCTTGTGCCTCCATATTATGCTTCAAACGCTCTAAGCATGTAAGAGGGAAATTCTGTCCGGGTCTACCAACCGTGTCAATATCAATTGTGTTAGATGGCCTGTAGCATTTTATGCATTCAGCACTTACCCTTTAATTTTAATTGAGTTAGCCTTCACTCCATTGTTTACAGCTAAAGGGCTAAATTGCTTCCCACAGGATATTTGGAGAAAGCTTACATAAATCAAGGTGTTGGAAGATTTCAGTGTGATCCTGTCTCATTATTACATTCCCGCCTTAGAGCTCCCATTCCTATTGTCTATTTCAATTAATTTTATTTTGTTGGCTGAAATGTTAGCTTATTCAAAAGAAATGTTTTGCTTCAGGCCTAGTAAGAATTAATATGCTGCTGTATTATTAGAATATAGATTTATTAGAATGTATACATACACATTCTGTCAGTAAAATGCCACTTAAGACTGTTTTATGTGTTGCATTTTCCTATGCAAGACTTATAACAAGCCAGTGTTTATATTTTTTGCCTCAATAGCAAAAATCTATAAGAAAAGAGTTGTTGTTTTTATTTTATTTTATTGCATAAAATGCAGTTACCTTTTAAGGCAAATGATGACATGAAAAGCTAGGCCAGACAGGGAATAATGGATGGAAACTGAACAAGAAGAGATTTAACCTGGAAATAAGGAGAAATTTTCTGACAGTGAGAACAACCAACCAATGGAACAGTTTGCCTTCGGAAGTTGTGGGAGCTTCATCACTTGAGACTTTCAAGAAGAGATTGGACTGCCATTTGTCAGAAATGGTGTAGGATCTCCTGCTTGGTCAGGGAGTTGGACTAGATGACCTACAAGATCCTTTCCAACTCTGTTAATCTAATCTTTAAACTTGGGGTTCTCCCATCACAGTCTCCTTGCCCTGCATTTGAAACAATTTGTTTACCATATGTTGAAGGAAGCAGATATTCATAACAGAGTCTCCATATCAAGAGCAGCCTGCTGGTGAGATAGACTAGATACATATCAAAGTAATCCAGCAGAAAAGTCCTATTTTACAGTGGGAAATGGAAAAAGACTTTCTATGCAAATTTTCTGAACTGAGTGAAGAAGTTTCAGAGGATACATGGACTACTGGGCTCAAGATGGCCTGCTGTAGGCCTGTTCATTCTTATGCAGCCCTGGTACTCTGCCTCTCTGGTCATTTCTGCTTTGGTCACTAGAGAAAACAGAGGATCTGCTGGTAACTGCTTTTTTGTTTGGTTGTTTAGTTTGTCCACGGGAATATTGTCCCTGTGGAAGTCTATGGAGATTCTGAGTCAATTGGAAAGTGGCTATTAGCACCTAATTAGACCCACAGGACCAGCTTTTGGTACCCTATCTTCATGAAAGCCATAGTATGCCTGCCCCTGAAAAACCTTTGTCTTACATTCTTTCTATACCCCTTTAGCACTGTTGCTACTCAAGGTAGAAATAGCTATTCCCTCTTTCCCTCCTCCTATCCTATCCACAGCTCTGTATCTTTATCATCCCCATTTTCTTCCTAATAATTGCTAAGCAAACAGTACTCCACATTTCTTGGGTCGGGGGAGATCCAGATCAGGAAGATGGTATCTCCAGTCAAAGAATAAAAGTTTTGTTGCCACTTGACAGCAACAGCAATTACTTCCTCAAGCTCTCTGATTGCCTCATTTTGAAGATGCAATAGGAAGAATGCTATAGGAGCAGGGTTTGGAGATAAACACTGGGGCTGAATGGGTAAGCTGTTAGGTCTCTTAACCTGTCTCAAAATAAAACTGGAACATATTATAATCATAATTTAAGTGACCTTTCTAGAATGAAAGCTTAGGTGATTCCAACCGTTTTCCTGGTATCCTTTAAACAAACTTTAGCTCCACTAGATAAAACCAACTAACACGAATTCACAGTTTATTATATGTCATTCAAAAATGTTTCCATTTTTTGTGAGTATAGGTTGAAAAGATGTTTTTCTATCCACCCCACTTGTCTCTTAGTCAATAATGGATAGATGAAGCACTGGTGAATAGGATGATTGATAGATTCTGGTATGGTTTCTGTATGTCTGTCTATGCATATAGTAAACCCAATAGGCATATGCAGGCTGAGATTCACCTCCACGTTTTGCATTACAACTAAAATACATACTACAGGTGAAACTCAAAAAATTAGAATATCATGCAAGAGTTCATTTATTTCAGTAATGCAACTTAAAAGGTGAAGTTAATATACGAGATAGACTCATTACATGCAAAGCAAGATAGTTCAAGCTGTGATTTGTCATAATTGTGGTGATTATGGCATACAGCTCATGAAAACCCCAAATCCACAATCTCAGAAAATTAGAATATTGTGAAAAGGTGCAATATTCTAGGCTCAAAGTGTCCCATTTTAATCAGCTAATTAAGCCATAACATTGCAAAGGGTTCCTGAGCCTTTAAATGGTCTCTCAGTCTGGTTCAGTAGGAATCACAATCATGGGAAAGACTGCTGACCTGACAGTTGTGTAGAAAACCATCATTGACACCCTCCATAAGGAGAGAAAGCCTCAAAAGGTAATTGCAAAAGAAGCTGGATGTTCCCAGAGTGCTGTATCAAAGCACATTAATAGAAAGTTATGTGGAAGGGAAAAAGGTGGATGAAAAAGGTGCACAAGCAGCAGAGATGACCGCAGCCTGGAGAGGATTGTCAGGAAAAGGCCATTCAAAAGTGTTGGGGACTTTCACAAAGAGTGGACTGAGGCTGGGGTCCGTGCATCAAGAGCCACCACATACAGATGGATCCTGGACATGGGCTTCAAATGTGGTATTCCTCTTGTCAAGCCACTCCTGAACAACAAACGTCAGAAGCGTCTTACCTGGGCTAAAGAAAAACAGACCAGGTCTGTTGCTCAGTGGTCCAAAGTCCTCTTTTCTGATGAGAGCAACTTTTGCATCTCATTTGGAAACCAAGGACCCAGAGTATGGAGGAAGAATGGAGAAGCACACACTGCAAGATGCTTGAAGTCCAGTGTGAAGTTTCCACAGTCTGTGTTGATTTGGGGAGCCATGTCATCTGCTGGTGTTGGTCCACTGTGCTTCATTAAGTCCAGTATCAATGCAGCCGTCTACCAGGAGATTTTGGAGCACTTCATGCTTCCTTCCGCAGATGAGCTTTATGGGGATGCTGACTTCATTTTCCAGCAGGACTTGGCACCTGCCCACACTGCCAAAAGCACCAAAATCTGGTTCAATGAATGTGGGATTACTGTGCTTGATTGGCCAGCAAATTTGCCTGACCTGAACCCCATAGAGAATCTATGGGGCATTGCCAAGAGAAAGATGAGAGACATGAGACCGAACAATGCAGAAGAGCTGAAGGCCGCTATTGAAGCATCCTGGTCTTCCATAACACCTCAGCAGTGCCATAGGCTGATAGCTCCCATGCCACGCTGCATTGAGGCAGTAATTGTTGCAAAAGGGGCCCAAACCAAGTACTGAGTACATATGCATGCTTATACTTTTCAGAGGTCCGATATTGTTCTATGTACAATCCTTGTTTTATTGATTACATGTCATATTCTAATTTTCTGTGATTGTGGATTTGGGGTTTTCATGAGCCGTAAGCCATAATCATCATAATAATGACAAATCACAGCTTGAACTATCTTGCTTTGCATGTAATGAGTCTACCTCATACATTAGTTTCACCTTTTAAGTTGCATTACTGAAATAAATGAACTTTTGCACGATATTCTAATTTTTTGAGTTTCATCTGTACTTGACAGTTGCTTGGTTTTGTAGGCGAGAGCTACAAAAATGGCTCACTAGGCAAAGCAGTTTAGCCAGCACTTCATCCTGTTTGCCAGAAATGATTCTTCATGTCATTGCTTACAGAAATAATGCAGTGATATAGTAATTAGCAAGAAACCAAAGCGAGATGGGCAGCAAATCTAATAAATAAATAAAATAATTAAGATTTTCCCCATTATTCTTTTTTTAAATGTCCAGCAGTCTAAGGCAGTTCTGCTCTCTGCTTGCTATGATCAACAAAACTTATCAAGTCAGTAGTTGTTAGTCTCCTGGGTACTAGGAATGCTGTAAGAATAAACTTAATGGACACTATATATCTATGTAAAACTATTACTAAGAAAATGCACAATAAATTAATTTACTAGCCAAGAAGGAAACTTCCAGCAATTCTGATCACCCATGGAAATGGTCTGACATACTAAAGGCTAGATGTCAGAGTTCATACAGATTCATATTGAAATTGGTTCTGTGAGTTTGATTTCACATATCTAGTATATCTGCTTATTTGTCCATATCTAATTCCTATTCAGAACAGAGATCAATGGAGGGAAACAGAAGCTGCAGGAGGTCAAGTATGGGATGTCAAAAATTGCAGTTAAGTCTTCTTCATTCTTTCTGGAATGTAATTAAACATTTATGGTGTTAGTGACTCAAATTGGTTAGGATGGTCAGAACATGAATAGGGCAGTACCAAAATTTGAGACAAATATGGTGTGTTCTGAGAGCATAAGAAGATCTATGGCCACACTAAAAAGGACATTTATAGTCATTTGAAATGTTCCTCCTGCTATTATTTTTTAATTAGGTTCATATCCTGTTTTTCATTTGGAACACAAGGTAGTACACATAGTACTCTCCCTTCTATTTTTCCTCTCAACATCATGAGGGACATTGAGATGAGAGGGGGAGTCCGAGTGATGGATGAAAAGTCCACCAAGGAAATTCTGTGCCTGAGAAGGGAATTAAACCTGGTCTCTTTAGTCTTTGTGCAACATCTTAAGTACTATAACTACACTGGTTTTCCAAACAGGCACTTCATTTATTCTTCTTGTTTGTGTTAATTGAATGATTGTTTGTATTAGTGTTAGAGTTGTTAGTGACTTCTAATAAATTCTGGGTGCTGGTATTGATTTACAAAGTTCTGAAAAATAATAATAGGCTATATTTTTCTTAAAGGGTAGTGTTCATCTATGACAATGTGCCTGCATTTCAGCTATACTGTGACTCATTTTCCTGCTTATAAGACCAGTGACACTAATGGGAATGTGAAACAAGACATTCTCAGTGGTAGCCCCATATCTGGAATTTGGTCAGAAAAGTGATCTGTTCAGCTCTTATAAGCCTTTCAGCGTTCCAGGGAAATTTCATTCCTGTCAGTAACTCCAAGACACACACCATCTCAAAGTACTTTTATTAGAACAGTACCTGGCACATACTGGGGAAATCCAGAACTAAATCTTCCCGGCTTCCCCACAAAGTCCCAAGCTACAACCCATCCCCTTTTCCTTCATCACCAGATCACGTGCACCAATCCCAAAGTAAGTTTTAATTCTTTCTATGCCACACTCTGTAATTTTGAACTATCAAAATAATATATTTGTCTACTAAGAGCTACTCAATTAACATTACCCCCTCCCACTTTCTTCAACTATGTGGCAGTGATGAATTCCATAGCTGATACTTTATGCATTAAAAAAAAATCTTTGCATAGATTTTATGGTGTTCATACTGGGTTCATATTCTTTTAACTTTGATAATGTGGTCTTTTTGACTGAAGTTATTTTATTCAGTAGTGCCACCAAGTGAACAGGAGATTTTAAAAAGTTATCTTGTAGCTGTGGGAGGGGGAGTTCATAAGCAGAAAGATGAGTCCAATGTGAAAGTGTAACTAAAAGCAGACAGGTTGATTTAGATGAAAATTATCCTAACCAATCATATTAACTCCTACTATTTAAAAGAAAATAATTCATTGCCTGCTGCTTTATAAATGACAGAAAGATGAGGAGAAGGAATAGGGAAATAAATATATTTTCCCTTTTAAGAAAAGAAAGAGAACTAATCTATTCATTTTCTATCATCAACACAACATGCAGGAATGAAGAGCTGTGAAATGCTTAGAATACCAATGTATGTATCCAACTATTATTGGAAATGATAAATGTATAATAGCTAATATTTTACAGCCGGTAGAGTATAATAGTTAGATGGTTGGCAAAGTCCAGGAAAACTCAGGTTCCCGTCAATCATGGTAATTTATTAGTTGACTTTGAATCAATCTCATGCCAACCCATCTTATAAGAGGGCTGTTTTAAGAGAAAGAGAACATGGAAGAAGGAGTTCTATATGCCAAATCTTCAAGTTGAAAATTAACCAATTACTTGTAACATGAAATCCAGTTTGGTATAATGGTTAAACTGTTAGTTTAAAGTGTGGAACCCTGGGCTTTAGTCCTGCCTTTGAAACTAATGAAATGACTTTGGACAAGAAGGCAATGGTAAACCATTTTTGAAAAATGTTGCCAAGAAAACTAGAAGAATCTGCCCATGTTGTCTTTGAGAGTCAAAACTAATTTGAAGACATGAAAAAGCAAACAAACTATGTAGCACTATTGCAAATAAAGGTGTTCCCATTTGTTTTCATTGATAGAGAATATCCATGTCCCAAAAAAATATACAAAAAAATGCCACAGGTTTGCATTCAGCTAAAGATCTATACTCTCCTTGTCCCTTACTGCTGAAAGATTTCTATTCAAGAATATTTAATATGACACAATTTCATTGATAACACTTATTTGGTCCTCTGGATTCTATACTGTGAAGTTTGTAGTGGTTACAAAAGGCAACCCTCCTTTCTTTAATGATAGCTAACTGAGGAAAAAGATTTTACAACAATGGTGGGTTTTTGTCTCCCTCCAAATGGCAACAGGTTTATTGTGTACTCCTGACAAATTCTGGAAATGCATCAAAACCTATGCATTTTCCAGGCCTTCAAAACAAAACAAAACAAAAATTTCCCTCCCGAAATAAAACCATCAGTATCAACTGGTTAGTTTAGTTTAGTTTAGCTTAGTTTTATTTGACTTGTATGCCGCCCCCTCTCCGAAAGGACTCGGGGCAGCTCACAACTAAAAACAGACAATAAATTAGTTATCTAAAACACTATTAAATAATACAAGCCAATTGATCTAAAACCCTTATAAAATTTAAAATTTAACCCCCCCCCCAAGAGGTCAGCACAACCTGGCCTGTTCAAATAGCCAGGTTTTCAAATTGTGGCAGAAGGTGTGAAGGTCAGGGACCAGACAGAGCCCCAGGGGTAATTGATTCCATAAGGCAGGAACTGCCACAGAATAGGCCCTCCCCTGGGGCACCGCCAAACGACACTGGCTCGCAGACGACACCCCGAGGAGCCCTTGCCTGTGCGCTCATACAGGGCGGTTAGGGTTTCTGGGGAGCCTGTAAGTGTGATGGTGATCCAAAGATGATCAAATGAGCAGGAAGAAGATATTTTTGATTCAGTCATGATCACAACATCTTTTTAAAAACCCAAGACAGAATTAACCTTCTTTATGACTCACACAAAGATCTAATTATGCTATCTTACACATTTTTTCAATTGCCTATCTTGATTTGATATGAACTTTTCATGCCATGCTTCACAATCAACAGAGGCAAATAAAAGCAACTGTACATTCCTAATTATGTCCTTGGATTCCATTATTTGTCAGTGTTCAAGGACACCAGCACAAGATACATCATTATGTTATTTACTCCCAACTATGACGAATACAAGAAGAAAAGTCTGAAATGACATAAAAGCTGAATGTGATGCCAATCATGACACTGTGATGTCTACTATCAGATATTGAAGACCACGACTTATTAAATAATTTACCTAATCCTCCTAAAAAAACAGGAACCAGTTCTGCTAAAACAATTAAGTACTACCATTGCTAGTCATGTTATTAAATGAAACAACATTTCCAAGACTGATCTGTGACCTTGGATGATAGATTCCTAACTGTGTTCCCACAAAACATAGCTAATAAGGTTTTCTTAATACATTGTAGTAATTACTGGACTACTAATTCATCAACTCAATTAGTTAGCATTAATGTATTAATATGAAACTAGATTATCTGAGATTAATTTCATTATTATTATTTAATTCTCCACTCCCACACAAACTTTAAAAAGAAGAAAGTTAAATGGCCACTGGAAGACGTATCACCTTTTAGGACTACACCAGTTATATTTTAGTACCAATAATATCCTATTATAAAAACTGAGTGGAAAATATCAATTCATCTTACTATGGAAGACTGTTATTAGCTGAGTCCTGGTGCTTATATAAAACTCATTTCCCATTTCTCCTCCTTTTAAATGACAAGAAAACTACACCAAAATAATTCAATGACACATATATCAATGTCCCTTTGCTTTCAGTGAATTGTCTACAGCATATAGTATATCTGCTCAGATAGTTGGGTTTATATTTGTTTTTGTAATCTGAGGATATGATTGAAAAACAATATAAAATACCTCAATAAATTATTTTGTCTTTGTCAGGCCAAATCCAAGAATGACATAGAACAATCTAACCAAAGTTCAGTTCTTTATTTGATTACACCTAATAAACTGAATCTTGCCAAACTAAATAAATATAACTATCATCCTAATAGATTCAAGGGAGGTTCAAGGGAGTGACTATTCTAACCCTTTTTCTCTGTCTCTGATTCAGCTCTGGCCTGTACTTCTCTTGAGTCAACCCCTTCCTTGGAATATGTTCTCTCCTTCCTGGAAAACTGCCATTTTACTGTAGTCCTATATACTGTCTCCTCCTCCATAGGCAGCATCCATCATAGGTAGTTTTTTTTAATCCAGTAACAACAGAAATATCTGATTTTTTAAGTTAGCTTTGTGAAAAAAGAGCAGACAAAGACTGTGTTCCGAATTCATATTGACCTACACATATTTTTCATTTTCTCAGATAAATCCAACGATCAGGTGAATTCCCCAATCTTCCTCAGTGATTTCAGCCTCGATCTATTAGCATTACTTTTAATTAAATTACAAATATAAGGATAGAAAGAACCACACAGTTGGTTTTCCTTCAATTGTTATAGACAATAAAGCAGATCTTGATCACAACAACCAAGAAATGGTGATAAAGATACATACAAGCATGATACATATAGAAAAGGGGCCTTGGTGGTGCAGGCTGTTAAATGCCTAGCACTTAAGTTCCAGCTGCCTGCAATTAGTGCAGGCTCGAATCCCACCAGGCTCAAGGTTGACTCAGCCTTCCATCCTCTCGGGGTAGGTAAATTGAGGACCCAAGATTGTTGGGGGCAATAAGCTGACTTTGTAAAAATGCCGCTTAGTAATAAGCAGGCATATACAATGGAAGGAAGGCTATTACTGAGTGCATTGGGTTATATCCCAAAAATTGTAAGCTGCCCTGAGTCTTTGGAGAAGGGCGGCATATAAATGTAATTAAAAAAAATTCTTGGAATAAAAACTTGGACAATTAAAATTCACTGAACTTCCTTGGAACTCACAATCTTTCACCATTCTAAATTACTCTGCAGGGATATTTTTAATTCAGGAATTCCTCTTTCTTGGTTTCCCTTCTCTCCCCCACCCCACCCCACCAAATAAAGAATGAGCCACAAAGAGGATGATTGGGGAAGACTGTTGAAGTCCAACACAAATGTGTATGACGATGAGTAACTACAAGTTGTTGGTTTGTGTTATGTTTGCATGAAGAGACAGACGCGGAGTGCTTCAAGCTCTTTGTTTATTAGTGACTACAGCTCAGAACGAACCCACTTTGGCTGGGCTGCGGCTGCTACTTATAGCCACTAGCCACAGTTGCCAGCCAATCAGAGTGCAGGGTTTTCCCGCACTTTTTAAACCAATCATTTCTTACATTTTACAAGAACAGTTCAAGCTAAACCAAAGACTTTAAACCTGCATACATAACACCCCTCCTCACTAGGTTCAGTCCATACTCAAACCCCAGCCTATCTAATGTATTCTTTTAAATAGATGGGGCTCTTACATGTACGTTGAGACCTACGTGGTTCAGATGTTTTAAGGTTCTCACCTTGTGAGGGAGGAAATGTGTCTGCTGACATTTCCTTACTAGGACTTGTAGTAATAGTAGAACCTGTTTGGTTACTACAACCTGGTCTCTCCTCCTAATCCATCTCCAACCCAATGTCAGCACCTAGATCAGGTAGTGATATGCAATCTTCCATTTGTGAAAATGATTGTTGGTATTGTGACAGGTTTTGGGATGGTTCCTGTCGTGTTAGCTCGTTACACATGGGGTTGATTCTTGCTTGCTGATTACACTCATGATCCTCCCCTTCCCCCCTAGAAGAGGCAGTAGGTATGGGAACCAGAGAGGAGCAAAAGCAATGCTCCTGAGGCAATCTGGATCTTAACTGATCAATGTGCCTGCTCCAGAGGACACCATCCTCCGTTTGTACTCTGTAAGTTTTGCTCACATGATTGATGCCAGTCACCTTGATGCCTAGTGGATTGAACCACTCAAGTCCCAGCAAGCTTGGGCGATCCTTGTCCACGATGGTCAGGGGCAAGCATTTGGTATGGCCTTTGAACTTCACGTTGAATTCTCTTGTTCCAACTACTGGAATCTTGTTCCCTTGGTAGTCTTTAAGAGTCAGTGCTTGCTTCTTGAAATGCTTCTTCTGAATGTTTGGGAGTAGTCTGTGAATAGTGTCCCATGACACCATAGATAAATATGAGCCTGAGTCCACTTCCATTTGGCAAGGCCTTCCTTCAATTAGTACCTTGACATGCACTTTTCTGTTATTGATAGAAGAAGAATGACCAATAGTTACTGTCTGATGAGTTTCATTCTTCCCCTTTGCTTCTGTGCTGCCCCATTTTCTCACTGAGGTTGTTGGGCTTGAATTCTTTGTCAGGAAACTTCCTTCTGTTGGGTGGAATTCTGGATGATTTGCAGACTCTTGCTAGGTGTCCTCTTTTTTCACAACAGAGGCAGATGGTATCTAGGAACTTTCATTCAGTGTGGGGGTGGCTTCCCCCACAACCTCTGCAGTAGAAATCTTGCCTCTTTCTTCCCAGGTCTTTCTTTTCCACTCCATTCTGAGTCTATAAATTCCTTCCTCCACCTCACTACAGTCTGACTCAGAATCTATTTGCTCACAATGAGTTGTTGTGGACTTTTCCACATCAGGATGGCTTGTGGCCTTGTTAATTTTCTTCATGGCTGCTGCTGAGGACTTGGTAGCTTCTGCTGAAGAGACCTCTTCTATTGCTTCCTTCAGCGTGATCTTAGGTCTTAGTAATAACTTGCTCTGAAGCACCTTGTCTTTAAGGCCCAGAACAAATCAATCGCGCATGGACTCTTCTAAATTGTTAAATTCACATGCACCCCCAATGTCTCTTAAACTTGCCATGAAGTCATTTACGTTTTCGCTTTCCCCTTGATCCCAATGGTAAAACTCATGTCTCTTAGTGAGGCACGATACTTGTGGGGCATAATGAGCTCTTAACAACTTTTCTAAGTCAGGCCATTCCATTACCTTCACGTCTGCAGCTCCCGCCAATGCCTTCGCCATCTTGGAAACTGCCGGACCGCAGTGCGTGAGAAAGACCGCCCTCTTCCGCTTCTCGGAAATGTCGGCAAGATCGTTTCCTTCCAGATACATTTGGAAATGATCTGCATACGTCTCCCAGTCTTCTGCCATCGGATCGAACAGGGCTGGGGGGGTGTTCAGCACAGCCATCTCTCTCTTCTGTTCCGCGTTGCCTTCTTCTTCAGGGAGATCCCACCTTCGTCGCCAGTGTTAAGTTTGCATGAAAAGACAGACGCGGAGTGCTTCAAGCTCTTTGTTTATTAGTGACTACAGCTCAGAACGAACCCACTTTGGCTGGACTGCGGCTGCTACTTATAGCCAGCAGCCGCAGTTGCCAGCCAATCAGAGTGCAGGGTTTTCCCGCACTTTTTAAACCAATCATTCCTTACATTTTACAAGAACAGTTCAAACTAAACCAATGACTTTAAACCTGCATACATAACAGTTTGTTTTATTATGTTATTGTGGTGGAGCCACTGGCTGAAGGAAAGGGCACCCAGTCTATGGGGTGTAAAGAAACATTCCAGTTTAGATTCTGTTCAGGAGAGGAACTATCTGAGGTCAAAATATTCTGTCTATATCAGAGGTGGTATTCAGCAGGTTCTGACCAGTTCTGCAGAACGGTAGCAGAAATTTTGATTAGTTCAGAGAACTGGCAAATGCCACCTCTGACTGGCCCCGCCCCCATCTATTCTCTGCCTCCCAAGTCCCAGCTGATTGGCTGGGTCTTCTTTAGTTATCCTGCACAGGAGAAGGGAGCTGGAAAGCAGGTTAGTGGGTTGGGGAGGGAATGGGATTTTACAGTATCCTTCCCCTGCCACATCCACCAAGCCACCCCCACCAACCCACGCCTACAAAAAGTTGAAGTCACACTGATCACCACATGAGATGGTGCAACTGTTATAAATATGAGTCAGTTGCCAAGCATCTGAATTTGGATCTCATGACCATAGGGATGCTGCAATGGTTGTAAGTGTGAAAAATGGTCATACATCCCCTTTTTTTGGTGCTGTTGTAACTTTGAACATTCATTAAATGAACCTTTGTTAAGTCGAGGACTTGTATACCTTGTACAAGGAGGAGATAAATCAGAAAAGAATGCTTCCTGGACTGTGCCACCTGAAAATTTAGCCGATTCAGTATTTTCTAGAACTAGTGACTAAAGCCAGGTTATCAATGCCTAGACAAAACCTCTGCAGTTTTAATTCAATACATTAGCTGATTATTCTGATTGATTAACATCCATGGAGTTTAGAAAGCTACAGTGTACTAATGAGACAAAAGGTGGACAAAGGATCAAAGCAGTAAAATATAAATAAAAGTACGCTTCATAGAAACAACTGCAAGCGTATCCAACTGGAACAAATTTCCAGGAAGCAGAAAAGATCTGCTTGAGCTTGCTGAAATATACACTGTAAACATTTGCTGGGAAAAGCTTTAAATGAATAAATTCAAATAAATGAATTCACCGGTAAGCATTTCCAATGTTTAAAAAGAGGCAAACTTCAACATTCTTTATTAACAATGGCTATGTTTTATTTCTGTCCTTTTGCATAGTGACTGATGCCGCAGCCATGTCCAATAATGCACCCCTGCAAAAGCCTACTAGGTAAAGCAATCCTCCTTTTTATAGATTGTGCCTCAGATCCTCACAACATGCTATTATTCTGGTTTTGCCATATGCACAACATGACTTCATATAGAGGAAACATTACTCTTTGTCAAAAATTCTCTTCACCATTTCAGCTGTATGATACTTTATACAAATGTCTCTTGCCTCTCCAGCTGTGTATATCCTGTGTTAAATCTAGGTTATGTTTTACCTGGGTGATTCAAGCTATTCCTTTTATCAGTAAAACATTCCGTGTGGCTATTTCCTTTGGTAATCTGTCGAGACCTAAAGACAGAGTTCCGACGAACAATAACATCTAGACATACTTTTTTAAAAGGTAGTCTCCTCACCTTACCTGCTGTAGTAAGGGTAGTCCCCTTACTTGTCCCCTTATCCTGATCTTGTACTGCTGTGATACCTGATTTGACAAATTTATGAAACAAGATCAAGAGAGTTTAGTCCTCACCTGAAACAGAGCATTGAAACTGAAGACAGGTATTTGCCAAGATCACCCATAGAGGATTTTCTTGTATTACTAAAGGAAAATGGGATTAACTGTGAATGTTCAAAGCTACTTGCACACTGGGTCCTCCAAATATACCCATTGCAGATAAATGGAGTGGCAAGCAAAAACCTTACTTCATCATATATCTCCAGGGAGTCTCTTTTAAAGAAGCCATGTCTCTTTAAGACTACTTCTCAATAATAATTACCTGCAGTTTACTAGGTACTCTGTACTTATTCTAGCATTACCATGTAACATACTTTGTGTGGTAAACAACCAACACATCTCAAGCCTTGAAAAGAAATGCTCTGTAGGGAGGTTTACACTTAACCGAGGAGATTAGTTATTGAGCTCAGACTAAATAATTGAATCAAATAATTACCAAATTTAAGACTTCAGTGCAGAAAAGTTGATTAAATTTGTGCAATTAAGCTTGGAGCAGCAGCTATAATGGTAGACGTGTCAAATAAGGAAGTAGGAAGGGGGGGGGAGTCTTTTTCAAGGATGGAATCACAGAGAGTTGGCATTTAATAAGTAGCTTTAGAAGATCTCAGAACACTGGAAGAGTAGAACTATGATAGAGAAAAATGGCAAATATAGGTGAAAAAGAGAAGGGCAAAAGATTGGAGCGAGCATATTTATCTAATCCTGAAGAGTATTGAACAGCTGTCAATTTTAGTTCCAGTTCCAGGGATTCTGCTTTTGTGATTTTGTAAAAAAGAAAATAATGTCTAATGCCTTGCTGATAACATCTACCTTTACACATTTAAAGAAGTGATCTATGCTTCCTGCTAGCCCCGGCATGACAACAAACCACTTACCATTTCAGAAGGGCAGAAACTGTTGATGATGTCTTCAGCGTATCCCTAGCCTGCTGGGAATGTGACCTTTATCCAAGTTAGCTGACTTCACATCAAAAGCAAAGATTTTCCCTCTCTGCTGGCACAGTCTGGTCCACTGATGGTACCTCATTTATCGTGCCCAAATGCCTCCAATCCAATTAGCAGGTCTGTGCTCTGCTGGGTGCATCCCCCAAGCTCTTCTACCTCCCTTCCCCCTGGCTCTTCTCTCTATCTTTGTTGTGGTTTGCTGGCAGCCTGTGCAGACGGCAGCAGAATCGGACAGTGGGGAAGAACGAGGACCAGTCCAAGAGTCTGGGGAGGACTCAGACGAGGGTCCTGTGTCTGATGCAGAGATGGGACCAGGACCATCTGGGAGTGGTGTGCTGGCTCCGGAGCCTCCAGAGTCTGGCAGCAGCGAGGCAGAGGAATAAAGGGAGCCTGTTACCAGTGTGCATGTGCACAAAGCTGCTAGAAGGCAAGAGCAGCTGAGAGAAAAGGGGCAACTTGGGAGTAAGGCTTGGAGGTGATTGTCCCTTCCCTAAGGTATAAAGGAGGTGCAAAGGCAGAGAAACCTTTGCAGGAAGCAAAGTCGTTTGCTCTGTTCGGATTAAACCTTGAAGCTCTGTGTGGACTTTGTACTTCAATGGGGATTTTTTTCAGTTAATTTGGCACTTTAGTTGTTGGCAGCAATTCAATGAGATAAAGGTGGGTGCTTATCTCGAGGGACTGTTTGGGACTCATTATGGGCTGTGAATGAACATAATTCCCAGCATTGAAATAAAACAAGAATTATTTTGACTAAGCATGTGCTTAATTACGGTCTCAAGAAGCCTTGGTCAGAACAATCTTCAATGGCCTTCAGTGTCACCATGAACTACTGGGTTGAGTGCCATGAAAGGCTGGCCCACTTTTGAGGTTCAGTGGTGGTAGAATGAAAGGTTGGCTGGCTAGCTAGCTTTTCTTCCTTTTAATTGGGTAAAATTGACAAGATTTTTGCCAGGCTCCCTCTTGCATTTCAGGAAAAGCTGTAAAACTATTGGTCTTTTAAAAAAACAACAACCTGTCCTTAAAAGACCTGTCCACTGAAGAAGAAACAATTGGTGCATGCTGTGCTGGCATCAATGGGAGAAGAAAAGTAAGAGTCCACTATAAAGATCAGGGTCCGTGTTAACTTTTGCTGACCACAACTGTGACCAGTGGAGAAACTAATTGAATCCCAGAAATGGATTTCTGCAAGCCAGATTCATTTCTAGCCATTTTATACCCAGGAGACTGCAGAACTGAAGGCTGCTGTGTGGAGAAGCCCAAGTGATCAAAGTAATGTATTTTGTACCAATAGGCAAAGATAGTTTCTGTTTTTAATAACTCCTACATTTTTCAATGAGCATTGTGAAAAAGGAGACCAGGGAAGGCAATGAAAAAGGAATATTCAAATACATTTAAAAATTAATATTGTTCAACATGAAGCATACTTATACAATGGTATTGAAAGAAAAACATATCTAATGTAGATAATTAAATGTAGAAGCATATAAATGTGTACATATAAATGTGTATTAAATGTCACTGAATGTGAAAATAGGATGAAATGAATTTCTGATGGAATATGTAGATGAGAGTGGCATATTTCTGTATTTATAATTTACAGTGTCATTCAGCCACAGCTGTGGCAATATAGATCCTGTTTTTATTAATCATATGTCATAATAGTAATGCGAAGATTACATTGTCTCACTCATTGTACAATTCCTTATTTAACTTACATTTCTATTTGTGTGAACTATAACTTATATTAAATCTTAGCATATTGCAAGATAATTTTTTCCCCACAGGCATCCAGGGAATTAAGGCATGGCAATTAACAAAATATATATCGTGATACAAAAACCACTGTTTGTAAGCATTAAATATTAATAAGCTCACTGCAAATGCCTGTGATTATTCCATGTCTTAAAACAATCTTCTCCAGTTTGATGTTATCCAATCAAGATGGACTACAACACCTATTGCAGGGATAGTGACATGTGCTTAATGCTTAATGAAGTTAATGGCATTTAAATTGTCATAACTATGTGCAAAATTATAGCCATAGGCTATGATCCTATGCTCACTTATCTGTTTCTCCTTTGGCTATACATGAAGTTTCTTCCTCGTACAAATGCTGGTGATGGGGATATTAGATTACAGATGAAAATGGCTATTATCACACCTCTGATGTCAGTCTTCTGTGGAATGAAATGCTTATCTGGAGATAGAAACTGCAGGCATTAACCAGCGGAATGACAAGGTTTGGAGATAAATATATGTAATGATACAAGCCACCATATTACAACATCTAAAGCATAACTAAATTGCTGTAGCAGAACTAAATAATAGAGGAAATGCAGGGTAATAAAAGGAGGATTAACACTGGCAGAGCCGGTAATGGCTGATCTTAGGTCACCTGGAGCAAAATGGAGCCAGCAATACTATGGAAGGCTGAAGAGGCAATAATGGCAGTTCATCCAATCAGCAATCTGGTTTTGGATTGCTGCACTTTAGGGGGATGGCAAACAATCCAGCTTGATGGACAAGGACCATTTTAAAGTATTGATAATTCCCATGTAAATTAAAATGATCTAGCTGAAAGTGAAATAACAGGCCTGGAGGGATGCTTGGCAGGTTGCCTGCTTGTTACAACAATGCAGTCACCAAGCAAGGATATCAAAGCTATTTAGAATTACAGCTGTAACTTATCCTTGGTGTTGAGTAGTTGGGGAATAATATATTCCTCCCAGGGGTTTGCTTTGTGATTTACTGACAGTGCAATTTATTAACTTAGTACAAGGTGGCAGAGCTTATATCCTTCTCTCAGTGTAATTCTTCCATGATTAAAACAATGGAACTGATGGCACAGGAACCTGTGCCAACTCATTCGTAGACTTAAAATATTGCACTGGTATCCGGACAAGAAATGAATACATGATAAGGGTAAGGATAATAGTAATATGGCTTGAATTGCCTTGAGACCTTGTTCTTAAAATGCAGCTTCATATGATGATGCAGCTCAACTTGGACTTTGGGCCTAATCATTTTATTACTACAACTTTCCTCCCTTTAGAAGGCCATAGGCATTATTACAGTCATAAAGCACAGAAGAAACATTTTGGCACTGGATCCTTTGCAGTTGTTAAAATTCCTCAAATATTAGACTATAAACCCCATCAGCATGGTTGGACCATCTTGATGCTGTCTTACATTACATACTATATCCGAATAAAACAGTTGCAGTCAATCCATCTGACCCAGGAGTCTCTGGTGCTTAAGTCTAACCATCTTTTCAATAATCTTCCCCAGGAGAAAGGATGAAAATTGTCCAGAATAATTGTGTTCATGAAGGTTTCCTGAGCACACAATCTTGAAGACCCTCTTCACTTTCTCAAGACTCACATCCTGAAACATCCTCCTGATAATTCTACAAGATACATCAACTAGACCTGTCCAGTGGAACTCAACTTTGAGCAGAAGCAGATCTAAGTGACTTTATCTTCCAGATAACAAGAGTAATAATCACAGTGATTCAATAGATGTTCCTATGTACGTTCATTCTCAAACAGGGAATTTATTTATTTATTTATTTATTTATTTATTTATTTATTTATTTATTTATTGGACTTGTATGCCACGCCCTCTCTGCGAGGACTCGGGGCGGCTCACAATTAAAACACAATAATACAAACAATAAATATTTAAAAAGAATTAAATCAATGAGCCCAATCTTAAAACCCAATTAAAATAATTAAAAAAAAACCCCGGAGGTCAGTCCAGCCCAGCCTGCTCAAACAACCAGGTCTTCAGATCGCGGCGGAAGGAGCGAAGATAAGGAGCCAAACGGAGCTCCAAAGGGAGCTGGTTCCACAAGGTGGGGGCCGCAACAGACTAGGCCCTTCCCTGGGGCATCGCCAGCCGACATTGACTAGCCGACGGTACCCCGAGGAGTCCCCATCTGTGCACATGCACAGGGCGACCGGTGTTTGATATTGGCAGGAGACGCTCCCACAAGTACCCTGGACCCATATCGTAAAGGACTTTGAATGTTAACACCAACCCCTTGAATCTCACCCGGAGGACAACCGGCAACCAATGCAGCTTGCGCAGGAGGGGTGTAACATGGGAGTATCGGGAAACTCCCATCACAGCCCGCGCAGCCGCATTCTGCACCAGCTGAAGCCTCTGGATGGTATGCAAGGGCAGTCCTAATTAGAGAGCATTGCAGTAGTCTAGTCGGGAAGTCACAAGTGCATGAGTGATCGTGCGAAGGGCATCTCGGTCCAGATACAGGCACAACTGGTGAACCAGTCGGACCCAGGCAAAAGCCCTCCTGGCCACAGCCCCCACCTGCTCCTCCAAACTAAGCCGTGAGTCCAGGAGGACTCCCAGGTTCCGAGCCCTATCCACAGGGGGCAACACCTCTCCCCCTATGACCAAAGATGGAATCAACTGACTGGGCCGAGATGCCTGTATGCACAACCACTCAGTCTTAGCCGGGTTGAGCTGCAGTCCATTCCTGCCCATCCAGATCCGTACTGCATCCAAACATCGGGTCATCACAGAGAGGGCATCACTGATTTGGTTTGGGGTGGAGATATACAACTGGGTATCATCAGCGTACTGATGATACCTCACCCCAAAACCATGATGATTTCACCCAGCGGCTTCACATAGATGTTGAACAGGAGGGGAGAGAGGACCGACCCCTCTCCGACATGTGAGTGCCCTCGGGGCCAACCTTTGCCCCGCTGCCAACACCGATTGCGAACGCCCCGAGAGGTAGGAGGAGAACCACTGCAAAACAGTGCCCCCCACTCCCAACCCCCCAAGGCACCACAATAGGTTAACATGGTCGATGGTATCGAAAGCTGCTGAGAGATCTAACAGGACTAGGACAGAGGAAAATCCCCTGTCCCAAGCCCTCCAGAGATCATCCATCAGCGCGACCAATGCCGTCTCCCTGCTGAACCCGGGTCGGAAGCCCAACTGGTACAGATGAATTAGCTTAAACAGAGCCATCACACAGTTGTCAGCAGATGAAATGACATTTTGCCACCATTTTTGCCATAATGTAATCCTGAGAGTGGTGCGATGGCCTAAAGGTGGAGCTCTTGCCTCACAATCAGGAGGCTGTGAGTTCAATTCTAGGTAGAGGCAGATATTTCTCTCTCTGGCACAATGAGAATATATCTGCAGAACAAAGCTCCTCATTGGCAAGGGCATCTGGCCATTAAATGCTCTGCCAGCTCTATTCAGTTGCCTGGACTCCAACCCGCAAAGGATTATGGGATAATTAAAAAAATGATGATGATAAAGTAATCCAGAATTTGACCTTGTATCCATATTTGCTCTTTGTCTTCTCCCTCTAGTGCTTAAGATGGCTTTTATATACATTTACTTCAAATGGCTCTTACAAACATCTGGAGTTTCTTCTACAACCTCTGCCTAGCCCATGATCAGCTCACAGAGGCTATTGAGGAGCAATTTAATTCAGGGCCTCAGGTGGTAACTCTAGGTGGTAACTAAGGCCTCAGATGAACTGTCCACCAGTTTCTTAGGGAAAACCTTAAGAATTTTCTGGAAACAACCAGGCCCATCAGACACCTGGGGTGGGCCAATCTGAAAGGCCCTAATATCCGTATAGTGGGGTAGTCTCATAAAGTCAAGGGAAAAAAAAAACAAAGAACAGGGCATCATCAGCTACCTAAAGAATTGCACCCACTTAACTCCATTTTTGAGCAGCAGAAAGAAAACTTCAAAGAGCTTCCCTGGGGGAAAAGCGAAAATAAAAAACTCTTAAGAACTTTGTAATGAAGTATGGCTTGACTTTGCTTCCTTTCCCCCTCATCTTCTCTTTCCCAGAATCATTTGCTTTTTGTGTCATGTCTGTAAGATTGTGACCCTGAGGATAGTGACTGCTCTATTATTAAACTTCAGAAAAAGCTATGCGAGATTTTCAGCTGAAGAATAAAGTAAAAATGCTTTGCAGCAGGTTGGACAACTTTTTGAAGAGGGTTTACAGGTTTTGGACCTTTGAAGGCTCAGAAGTAGAATTGATGCACTAATCAAAGAGTTTAAATTGTTATGGTAATCTTTATATTTAGGGACAGCATAGTTTTTGAAGCAAAATAATTATTATTTTCACATTTAATGGAATAACTATTATTTTCATATTTAATGGATTTTTTTAAAATTGGAGAAGAGTTGCAGCTTGTTCAGTTTAATTAAACCACCAGCTGTTGGTACAAACACCTTGTCATATTTATGTTTAATGTGAAATTTAATAGGTGGTTATCATGGACTTGTCTCCCTAAAATCAGGTCTAAGACCTTATCTTACCTCAGTTGCTAAACACTATTTGGGATTAACAGGCCTGTAGGCCAGACTGGAAAGCAAACAACATCATGGAAATAGACAACAGTAACCCACTTACAAATTGTTGCAAGGAAATTTACATTCACCTGTTCCTAAAGTCATCAGAAAATCAAGTTTGACTTGAAGAACACTCTGCCTTTTTCAGATCTGCTATCACTTTTGTGTCAAGAAAAAAACACTTCTTCAGCATTGCCTTTTGGTGTCATTGAAGCTTCAGTAGTCTTAGTGTCAACTAAAAAGATACTCCTTTGTTCTTTTTAGCTGCCAGAAGAAAGAGAGTGGGGAAAACAGTGCATTCTTCAAATGCCTCAGGTAATCCCAAAGTTGTCGGCGTGCAAAAATATTACTGGAGAGCATGATTGATGACTCTTGGTTATGTATGTGTCCCATTGGATAATATACATCCAGGGGGTGGGGGAAAACCAGAGTCAAGGGAGAAATGAATGATGTATTTTAGTGTCGGCTGCACCCAGCTAACGCCAACATGGCCATTCCTATTAAAACATTTTTTTTACTCTGGGAGATGCAGCTAGAATTTATGGTTAGAATGGGGGTGGATTTATTGGAGCCCTGACACTTAGCTTTATTTACTAGAATTCTTTACTAGAATTCTTTATTGGCCAAGTGTGATTGGACACACAAGGAATTTGTCTTGGTGCAAATCTCTCAGTATACATAAAAAAAGATACATTCGTCAACAGTTAAGAATCATAAGGTACAACACTTAATAATAGTCATAGAGTACAATAAGCAATCAAATCATACTAGGAAACAGTCAGTATAAATCGTAAGGATACAAGCGACAAAGTTACAGTCATACAATCACAAGTAGGAGGGGATGGGTGATAAGGAGTGATGAGAAGATTAATAGTAATACTAGTGCAGACTTTGTAAATAGTTGGACAGTATTGAGGGAATTATTTGTTTAGCAGAATGATGTCATTCAGGAAAAAATATTCTTGTGTCTCTTGTTCTGGTGTGCAGTGCTTTGTAGAGTCATTTTGAGGGAAGGAGTTGAAACAGTTTATGTCCAGGATGTGAGAGGTCTGTAAATATTTTCACAATCCTCTTTTTGACTCATGCAGTATACAGGTCCTCGATTGAAGGCAGGTTGCTAGTCATTGTTTTTTCTGCAGTCCTAATTATCCTCTGAAGTCTGTGTCTGTTTTGTTGAGTTGCAGAACCAAACCAGACAGTTATAGAGGTGCAGATGACAGACTCAATAATTCCTCTGTAGATCTGTATCAGCAGCTCCTTAGGCAGTTTGAGCTTTCTGAATTGGCGCAGAAAGAACATTCTTTGTTGTGCTTTTTTGATGACGTTTCTGATGATAGATATCCATTATAGGATAGAATAGAATAGAATAGAATTCTTTATTGGACATACAAGGAATTTGTCTTGGTGCAAATACTCTCAGTATGCGTAAAAGAAAAGATACATTCATCAAGAATCATAAGGTACAACACTTAATGATAGTCATAGGGTACAATAAGCAATCAAACCATACTAGGAAACAGTCAATATTTAGGTAATGTAATATAATAGAACCTAGAAATGTGAAGGTCTCTATTGTTGATACTGTGTTGTCTAGTATTGTAAGACGTGGTAGTATGGGGTGGGTTCTTCTAAAGTGTACCATCATTTCTATGGTTTTGAGTGTGTTCAGTTCCAGATTGTTCTGGTTATACCACGAGGCAAGTTGAACAACCTCCTGTCTATATGTGGATTCATCATTGTCTCGAATGAGACCAATGACTGTTGCTTCATCTGCAAACTTCAGTATTTTAACAGATGGATCATTTAAGATGCAGTAATTAGTATATAGGTAGAAGAGAAGTGGAGAAAGCACACAGCTTTGGGGGGGGCTGTGCTAATTGTACAAGTATCAGATGTGATTCTGCCTAGCTTCATCTGCTGCTTCCTGTCTGTTAGGAAACTTATGATCCACTTACAAGTGTGTTCAGGTACCCCTAGCTGGTTTAACTTAGAAGAATGTCTGGAATGATGGTATTGAATGCTGAACTGAAGTCTACAAAGAGGAACCTTGTGTAGGTATTTGGAGATTCAAGGTGTTGTAGGATGTAGTGCAGAGTCATGTTAACAGCATCATCTGTTGATCTATTTGCTTGGCATGCAAACTGCATAGGATCTAACAGCGGATCCGTGATGGTTTTCAGGTGGGACAGCACTAGCCTTACAAAGATTTTCATATCTACAGATGTTACAGCAACTGGTCTACAGTCATTCAGTTCCTTGATGGAGGGCTTCTTCAGCACTGGGATTTACATGCAAACATCATGTAGAATTATCTGTCCTACACCAATAGTCATCGCTCCCAAGTTTCCCTACATGGTTTGCCTACCTGCCTGCCTGCTGTATATTTGTCCATAACAGCTCTTTTTGTTACTGGTTGCTTATATGCAACAGTAGAATCTGACTCTACTAGCCAATTCTGGTAATGATGAAAGGAAACTGTGAAGACCAGCCAGAGAGCTACATTTTCCCCAACCACAATTTTTTTTCTTTATGAATTTAAGGGAATTCTAGAGATGGAGCTGTTTCTTTCCTGGCATTGATACTAGAGTGCTAATCTCTGTAGTGCTTCAAGGAGACTTGGAAGACTTGCAATGTTTTCTAATTATCTTTAAAAATAGTGGGAAAAAATCTAGTAATTTACACTTTGTTCAGTTCTACATTTTTTTCCTGCATTTCGAATTTGTTTGGGTTTTTTGAAGTTTGCCTCAATTCCAAATTATACTGCAAAACCTAAGAAGAAATGTAGATTTTGGCACATAATTTTGTTCTAGTTTGTGTTCACAAATTACAAACTACATTAAGTTCATTCATGTGTTTTGGCATGAATGCTTACCTTATTCAAATCAAATCAAATCAAATCTTTATTATGGTCATAGACCAGGGGTGTGAAACTCAATGCCCACGGGCTGGATCAGGCCTCCAGGGTGCTTAGATCTGGCCCACAAGGCTGCCCTGGAAATAACAAAGGACTAGCTCACAGTGTCTCTGCCAGCAAAAATGAGCTTGGAAGGGCCACACCCACCCTCCCAGCTCTATTTTTACTGGCAGAGTGTGTTGTGGTTTGCCGGCAGCAGGTGCAGATGGCTGAGGTCTCTGACAGTGAGGACTTGGATGAGGGGCCTGTGTGTGATGCAGGGATGGGGTGAGGACTATTGGAGAGTGGGTGCCTTTGGAGGTTGTAGAGTCTGGCAGCAATGATGAAGAGGACCCCGGAGAACCTGTGTTCAGTGCGTGTGTGAGCAGGGCTGTTTGAAGGAAAGAGCAGCAGAAGCAGCACGGGCGACTTGGAAGTAAGGCTGGAAGGTGATGGCCTCTCCCATAAGGGATAAAAGCCAGCCTTCAGGATTGGCTTCTTTGCAGGAAGCAAAGAAGTTCTTTTCTACTCAGAGTTCTCATTGAAGCCTTGCTTACTCTGATTTGTTTTTGGAAACTTCTGGCTTGGGATATTTATCTGAAATTAGTCTTTTGTTCTTGGCAGCCTTTTGCAACCTTGAAAGGGCTTGCTCTTATCTGGGACAATTAGTTTTAAATGACCCTTGGCCATGAATGCACATAATTCACAGCGCTGCATTAAAAGAGGTTTGCTTTTATGAACAATTTGTGTTTGTTTGATTTGAACAAGGCTTGGGTCAGAACAAAACAAACTACTAGCAAAACTGGATCCCCTCAGCCCCACCCAGGCCACCACAAGTGATGTCAAACTGGCCACACTCACCCAGTCCCCCAAGGTCAAACACAACCCTGATGCAGCCCTCAATGAAATTGAGTTTGACACCCTTGTCATAGACCATCATAATATATCTTATTCACACTTTGCATTGTTTGGACACATTAGCTATATGTTGCGACTGTAGGGGTGGGATTCAAAAATCCCAGCAAACAGTTTGCTGACTGGTTGCTGGGTGAGTATGGCCATGGTGGGTGTGGCCTACCAGAACTTCCTGTTTCCAGCTTCTGGTGGGCCTCCAGAGCCTGGAAGAGGCTGTTTTCATCTTCTCAAGGGTCCAGAGGCTTTTCCCCGGCCTCTGGGAGGGCAAAAACAGCCTCCCCCAGGCTCTGGAGGCCCACCAGAAGCCAGAAACAGGTCTGTTTCTGGACTTCCAGAAGCCCCATTTTCCCCCCTACCAGAGCCTCTGCATGGACCCTGCACTTACCTCCTGTAAAAATGGGCTGTGTGGAGACTCCTGGGAGGGGCAGGGTGGGGTGGGCGGGGACAGCTGGTTGGTTGAAATACCAGTTCGGTGAACCAGATGTAACTTTAACATCCGATTCACCTGAACCGGTCTGAACCAGTACAGTCCCACCCCTGAGAGACTGGCTTCAGACATCATACTTGGACTGAATCAGAGAAATCTATTCAAACTCATTTCTCAAATGCAAATTTATTTATTTATTTATTTATTTATTTATTTATTTATTTATTTATTTATTTATTTATTTGACTTGTATGCCGCCCCCTCTCCGAAAGGACTCGGGGTGGCTCACAGCTAAAAATACAACAATAAATAAGTTACCTAAAAAACATATTAAACAATTACAAGCCAAATTAGAATTAAAAACCCCAAAGTTAAAACAATCCAATTAAGATCCAGAAAACAGATACTTGTATGTTTCATTGTTTAACTACAGAGAAAGAAAAAGGCTTTAGTTTTTGAATTTTGTAGACACAATAAATTCCTAGATAGACTGTTTGTTTTATAGATACAGTTGCAGTGAGTTCAGTTATAATCTCTTCACTTTTTAAAAAAATTAAGGTCTGCAGCAATCATTTGTGGCAAAATTTGATGCAAATATCCAACAGGAATCTTTCCTTCTGTAATGGAAAAATGAGATGAAATTTCAGGAGAGATGTAAAATGTTATAGAAAGGGAAAGATATTCTAAGAAAATATAATTATTTCTCACAGTCCTGAATGTGGAAGATGGCAGGATAGAAATACAATATAAGAGTTTCACTCAGGTTAGAATAAACATTTCTAATAAACCAATCTTTTAAAAGGAGTTGAGAAAGAGTTAAGGATCAAGGATCAAATAAAAGGAATTAAGACATGTGTCAAGTTATTTATTTATTAAAATTATAATACAAAGCAAATAACTAAAAAGTTAGTAACAGTTAACACAATGAAACTGCTCATGATGGACACTTTCATGGGAGATGAGTAGATATACAAATATGATAAATAATAAGGAAGAAACAAATGCAGCTTCTTTCCTGCTCTGTAAAAGCTTGTACCAGATGAGTCCAAATAAGAATGGAACCAGTTCTGTATTGCCTCCTGGTGGTCATGTAATATATATCTAATGTCCAAATATTATTATTAGGTTGATCTCACTGGTCTGCTCCCTGAGCTCACTTATTTGAAAGGAGAAATTCAGTATTTTCCTCTGTTACCTCCATTCTTATTTTCCAGTAAACTAAAAGTGCTATTCCCTTTGCAACAGCAAATAGTTCCAGAGATGTAGATAACTTTACTGAGAACCAGATTATAATAATAAGTTAATTCTTCTTTATCTTGGTGAGCAGACCCTCTCAGTTGTACTTGGGGCTGTAATTAATCTGAATTTGAAGCACTGCCTTAATAGCAATAGCAAAAGCACTTAGACTTATATACCACTTCACACTGTTTTACTGCCCTCTCTAAGATGTTTTGCAGAGTCAGCATATTGCTCCCATCTGGGTCCTCATTTTACCCAACCTCAGAAGGATAGAAGGCTGAGTCAGCCTTGAGCTAGTGACATTTGAACTGCCAAATTGCTGGCAACCGGCAGTCAGCAGAAGTTGCCTGCAGTACTGCAGCACTATAGCTCTTAATAATACACTTAAAACACACACTCACAGTGTACATCAAAAACTGCATGTATGACTTTGAAAAAAAACATATTTCTGGTTATTTTTACAATGCCTAGAAGTTTTATCATTTTGATAAAGCTATTCCTGTGAATTTACTAAGAGTCTGCCCTTACTTTATGTACACACATACACACACACACACATTTTCTATTCAGACATGGATAATTGTCAGAGTCTGCCTGGACAAGTCCCTGCAATTTATTTGGCAAAGTTGTTGTTTTCCATTACCTTCTTCCTAGAGCTGAGACAAACTGATTGGCCCAAGGTCACCCACTTTGTACCTAGGGCTTTGTACCTAGGGCAGGATTAAAATTCACGGTCTCCCAGTTTCTAGTCTGCTTTAACCCCAACTCTATATTCTAATATAAGAGTTTCCTAATTCATAGATACAAATTTATGGCTTAATGGAAAGATGCAGTTGAAAATTAAGTATAAATACAGTAATGATGTTTTCAACTTTTCTTGATCAAGGAGTAGATAGAGGCCAGAAAGGAGGACCTTATCCACTTCAGCTGTGCAGCAGTTGTATACTTTCTACCACAATGGTATGTGCCATCATTGCTCACACTTAAACCATTCCAAGACACTTTGCCCAGGTCTCCCTCGTAAGTGATTGATTAACTCAAAATGCAGTGGTATGACTGTAAAATATAGAAGAGTCATCAACATTATCCCAGTTCTCTAATTAGTGTGTTGGACTTCTGGGTCCAGTTCATTCATTTACATTCAATCCAAGCAGGACTACTGAAAGTCTACTGAAAGTTATCATATGTGATAAAAGGAGTATACACACCTTGCACATGGTTGCCCATTCAGAATAAAATTTCCTACACTTTGATGTATGAAAAGCACACATTTTCTACTGTTTTCAAGCAATAACAAGGACTATGTTGTTCAAATGAACTTTGGCACAGGTGATATTCTTGGACTATTTCTGTAGCTGGCTTCTTCTGTTTCCTTTTGGTGGGTTTTATTTTTTTCAATATTCTCTGGAAGAAGAGTAATGTTGAAATGGCTGTATGTATGTATGTATGAATTAAAGAATATAATAGAGTTGATAATATTTAAAATGTGCATCTTTGTCAATACTAGCTTCATGTTATATAAATCATAAGCCCAATGCCAAGCTAGTGAAACAAATTCTTCTAATTAATGAATGATTGCAGAAAAATTAGTAGAGTTCATTAGCCATGAATATTCTTAGTCTGTAAAATCATCCATCCTTGATCACTCTAAAAAATAAATCAAGTCAGGTCCAATTACAGATTCTATATACTTAACTTTGGACAATCAGTGGAATGAAAATTGCAGACAAAATTTGAGACCCTGCCATAAGGTCTGCTCATGATCCAACAAAGGGGCTAGACAAATGATGAATTTCATCTTCATGTAAAATGTGTTTTAGAACAGTACATGTTAGTAAAAGGAGAAGCCTGATCTAATTAATTGCTATGGGAAACTTGATGGGCTTTGATTTGCTTGAGAAGACTTGAGTTTTTATGAAATACACAAATCTTTCATTTGGGCTTTGGAGATTCATTCTAGCTTCTACAGCATCTCTGTCTTTATTTATACAATGATGGTATTAGTGCGCTGTAACATAGCTAACTTACTAGACAGCTAGACAGCTAGCTAGAAAGATGATAGATGGATGGATGGATGGATGGATGGATGGATGGATGGATAGACAGACAGACAGACAGACAGACAGACAGACAGACAGACAGACAGATAGATAGATATGAAAAGGCACACATTTGTTTTGGCTCATAGTACTATAAATATTTTCTAGGGTTGTGGCCACTGCATAAAGAACTTGGGTATAGTTCAATCCAGTTTGAACCTAAAAGGTAATGTTCTGCACAAGATCCAAACCATTTCTTCCAAATAATTTTCTTAAATGTGCAGTTCCATTATTTTCAAACACTGTGCCCAATGTTAATTCAATGTTACATATCCAAAATACTTATTTGGTTGTCTAAAAGAATTGTGTGATCAAAATACTGTGGAATGGATATGGTATCTACTTCCCTATCTTGATACTAATGAATAATAGCATGGCATGATAGTTTCTGCAGGAAGATACTATGTAAGTGTTAAGAACAAATACTAAAATGTAGTAGTTGCATTGTAAATATGAAATTTTTATCAGATGTGGGTGGGAGAATAGCAACATAAGAGCTGGAATGCTCTCTTTGTAGCTAGACAATAGTGCCATCTCATTCTTCCCTCCTTCATGCTGTAACTTTTGTTAAGGCCTTGATTGGTCTATTGTTCTATTTCTTCTTATCTGCCAGTAAACTGTGATGACCTCATGAGTTCCAGCATCACTTAATTGTTGCCATTGAACCTTTTATATCAAAGTTCATGCAATTTAACTCACTTCATTCTATAAAACTATTGGTACTGCTGAGTACTCCACTGAGCTGGGAAGTAAGATGTATCCATGGTGTCATGGACTGCTGTTTTTTTCTTCAATTGCCAATTTCATATATTATTAAAATCTCATGTAGAGGCACAACAAGGATTCTAGCATTGAATATATGATTCTTTCTGGGCTCAACTGTCAGAAGAGATATAATTTTAGGCTATAGGAGATATAATTTTAGTTAGCAAATGTTGAAATCAGTTTATGTACCTTTATGTGTGCGAGAGTCTCTCTGTGTTGGATGCAGAGGATTATTACAGCTAAATCAAAAGTCACCTTGTGGCAATTGTTACCATCTGAAGGAAAGTGCATAGTTCCTACATCTTTGATTTATGGTCCCATCCTCTTGCTTACCCTGTCAACTGAATTAATATAATAAATCTGTGGCAACTGGCTGTCTCTGGTTGAAGATGGCAGTGGTGCCATATAAGGTCACTTCCTTTCAGGAATTGCTTAATTGCTCATCAAATCCATCATAAATGTTCCAAGGTTAGTGAAAGAATCTTTTGAGCCCTCTGGATGCACTGGAAACAAGGTAATCTTTTTTATTAGAAATGCTGACTATTTCTCAAAAGCTGGCCCTCCAATTGCCTACTGAAGTAAAATGATCACACTTTTCAGTAGCAAATAGATTGCTCAATTGACATATGGATAGCCTTTCCATTCAACAAGTCTTCTATTTCAAATTCATCACAAACAGAATATGAAAGATCAGATCTAAGGTATCTCCATCTGATCTAGATCAGGGGTGTCAAATGCGATTTCATTGAGGGCTGCATCAGGGCTGAATTTGGCCTTGGGGGGCTGGGGTGGACATGTCTGAGGTGGGAGTGATGTGCATGGCCAGCTCGATGTCACTTGTGTTGTGGATACCTATGGTGGCCAAGTGCTAAGACAGACCTTCCCTCACTCTCATTATAATCTCCTTCCTTCCTTCCTTCCCTCCCTCCCTCCCTCCCTCCTTCCTTCCTTCTTTCCTTCCTTCTTTATTTTTCTTCTTTTTCCTTCCCTCTTCATTCTCCTTTCTTATTCCTTCCCCTCTTTCCTTATTTTTCCTTCCTTGCTCTCTCCCCCTCTTTCCTTCTTTTTTTGTCTTTCCTCTTTTCCTTTCTCCTTTCCTTTTCTTGCATGCTCAAATGGAAAAGGGGAAACATGTCTCCTTTTGTTTTGTTTTTAGTTTGTTTTGATAGCCTTTTGCCAGTGAAAATGAAGCTCAGGGGAGCCATGCGCAGCCCTCACAACATTCATTGTTTGCTAGCAGAGGCACCATAGGCCAGTCTTTTGCTGTTTCCAGGGTGGCCCTCAGGCCAGATCTAAGCATCCTGCAGGCTGGATCTGGCCCACGGGCCTTGAGTTTGACACTCCTGTTCTAAATCTTACTGTGAGTTACTACCAAAATGCTTGTGTGCAATATTATCCATCTGTTGTTCCTAAAGAGTGCAGGGACCAATTACCACCTGGCACTCCATCAAGTTATCGTCAGATAAGTCACTCAACTTTTGTATTAATTGCCACATAAGCTGAAACAAGCTCTTCAGGTACACAAGAACATTTTCACTTCTTTTCATCCTTCTGTAACCAAATGTTCAGGTTGCAGCCAAGAGGCAAGAAAGAGAGACACAATGAATGACACATTGTTCTGCCAGAAGACAGTGACATGATAAAAGGAGGCAGAAGACTGACAAATGCAGAATTTGAACTGACAGGGGGAATCCAGGAAGAACAAACAGCCTGGTTGAAAAGTATTTAAAAGACAATTGTTCCCTTTTTTGCTTAATAACGTGGATAAATGTACTTATAAACAAATATTTTTATGAATGCAACTTCTTAATACAGCCAGAGAACTATATAGCATAACTATTTAATCATAAATATTAACATTATTGCTGTTGTAGTGTTACATATAGCCTTGGGATGTCCACATTTGCAATAAGTTCATGTATGGGATAATCTGGCAATCATGTTAGGTGTTAATTCCCCCAAACACATAAACAAAGTTATATGAATTTGCTATATGCATATGACAGTCCAGTATATGGATGATGCAAAAATAGGGACAAAATCAAATGGCTTAGAGGATAATAGAATAACAGAACAGAATAACAGAGTTGGACGGGACCTTAGAAGTCTTCTAATGAGATGTGATGTGTCAGAAAATGGAACTTTCTGGTGTTGCTATGCAGTTTACAACTTGTGGGGATTTGAAGGCAAACCAAATCCACCAATGGCAGGGTAACAGCAGATACCCTGATGTGGCATCACAAGCCATGCCCCTTGGTACATAAGGGGCAGCTTCATCTCTCTCTGAGGAGAATCTAAGGGAAAATCCAAAGCAGAGTCTGAGGAGAATTTCTGGAGAGAAATTCTCTACTGGGGTCCACTGCTCTCCTTGCCTGCTCTTGCTGCTATTACTTCTGCTCTGCTTGGGTATCTCAGATGTATGAAGAGGAGGAACCTCATGTCATAAGAGAAAGGAGAGACAGAGAGGGAAAAGCCTAAAAGAAAGGTCTAAGTTTCTTTAGGAGTTGTTCTCAATTGTCCTTAAGAGAGATTGATCAGTATAGGCGATCAATTCTCTCAAATATTTACCTCAGAACTCCTAACAACCTAATCTAAAGGACTGAGAAAACCTAACTACATAGGTAGTCACAGAAACCAAGTGAGACCTGAAGGAAGAGAAACTAAAGAAGGCAAAAGATACTGGTAATAGTCTTTCCGTATATTTATTTGATTTAAGCTGCTTGTACAATAAAGGTTTGGTTTGAAAACAGACTGGGCTCAACATCTTTGTACAATTTAAATATATAGACAGATTAACAAGATCCTCTAAACATTAGTCAATCATAGGATTGACTTAAAAATATTTTAACATGATGGCACAGTGGTTAGACTGCAGTATTGTAGGCTACTTCTGCTGACTGCCGTCTACAAGCAATTTGGCAGTTCAAATCTCACCAGGCTCAAGATTGACTCAGCCTTTCATCCTTCTGAGGCGGTAAAATGAGGACCCAGATTGTTGGGGGAAATATGCTGACTCTGTAAACCAATTGGAGAGGGCTGTAAAGCGCTGTGTAGCAGTATACAAGTCTAAGTCCAACCCTTTGCACAAGCAGGAGACCCTATATCATTCCAGACAAGCGGCTGTAAGTATTCAGTCTCTTCTGAAAAGCCTCTAGTGATGGAGCACCCACAACATCTATCAATAACTTCAAGATTGTCAAATATCAATGTTAAGATATTATATTATATTGAGAGATAATATCAAGATTGTCAAAGGGCACTTGGACAAGCTGAAACATTGGACAAACCCAACACGAGGAATTCCAACAGGAAAAAACATACTATGCAAAAATACAAAGTCCTACATTTGCGTATCTCAGCAGGTGGGTGGGTGGAATTAAATACACCAGTCTTCTTTATCCATAGAAAAATATCAAAGATGAAAAGGGTTCTCAAAGCAAAACCATTTAGTAGTGGTTGGAGCTGTTGCAAGCCTACAAGGAATAATAATATTAGTACTCTTCAAGTATCTGAAGGGCTATCGTGCACAGCACTAGAGATTATTCAGATTTATTCTGGAAGATATAACAAGAAATAATGGATTCAAATTGCAAACTAGTTTTCAATTTTAACTCAATGAGATAACAGTGAAAGGTTGGAAAAGAAATTCAGATGTGATTATTTTCCTAGTGACACTCTATGGAAGTGAAAGTTGGATTTTGAAGTAAGAAAAAAAAAACCACTGAGAATTGTAGCCAAAAAACTAAGCATAGAACAAGTCAATCCAATGTTTTATACAAGGCACAGGTAAGTGGGCTCATATTCCATAATTTGAACACATTATGCAAAGAGCCTCAATAGTAAAGGAACAAACAATCAAAAAATAGTCTGCGACTAGCACATGAAGACCTTGGAAAAGACATTCATATGCTGCAATGTGCCTATATCTACAAAGTTCAGAACAGTGCGGGCAATGGAATTCCTTATAACATTCAATGGAAAGAAAATGTGGACTTTGAAGAAGCCAGATAGAAAGAGTATTGCAATTGGGAATACTCCCGATATTCCAAGAAAACAAATGGATGAACCCAGAGTTCCCAAATGACCAGGCTCAAATTATCCTACTGTTAATCCATTATATGAAGATCTAGTTCTAATGTTCTGAAAGATGAAAGGAAAGAGAAGAATGGGAAGACCAGCAGCAAGAGGGAATGGTTACAGAGTCCACTGGAGTTGGGTGGCTAGAATCAATTTGGAAATGAATAATGACATGAAATAATGAAATGATGGGTGCATCACTGGAAGGCCTATACGACTAAATTAAGGGTAAATTATCCTGCAGAAATTCTTTGTATGCAATTGCAAAGAGTTAATTTTAATTGGATGGCAACAATCAGTCTATCATTTAATCTAGAAGCCTCCAAACTTGGCAACTTTAAGCCTTGTGGACTTCAACTCCCAGAATTCTCCAGCCAGCTGGCTGGAGAAGGGGAGTTGAAGTCCACAAGGCTTAAAGTTGCCATGTTTGTGGATCCCTGATTTAATCAATCAGATTTCACTTGGACACCATGAAAGAAATTGTGGTAAGAACTATTCCACAATAGCAAAGACTGCCTAAAGGGATGGTGGATTATCTAGAAATGTTTAACCAAAGGCTGTATATTCATCTGTGAAAATGTAATCTGTGGATTCTGACATTGGAAAAGGACTAGATAATTTCCAAGATTATCTAAAACTCGGCATGATTTTACGATCCTTTGAAGTGGCCTCTGGTGGTTTATGTATATATAAAACTGAATTTACAAGCTTCTGGAGACAGAAAACATATGGAAACATTGCATAAACTTGCAGAACGAAGGAAATAGGAGATGTGCCAGAATTCTGCAAGTGATTAAACCTTATTTAAGAATGGAAACCTGCAAGTCTTGTATTAAAACAAACAGGTTATTTTCCTTGACATTCCTACTGCAGCTCAACTGTTAAGATCCTAGCTAAAATCATGTAGTTCATGATATGAAGCCTATATATTCTCATATTTCATATCAGACATGGCAATAAATCTTAACTTTCCAGACACTTAAACTTGTATAAGGGAAGTTTATATAGCAAAGGTTTTCAAAAATGATACGGTTACATAAAAGGCTTTATTTCAGATATTTAGAAGATATAAATAGGCAAAACATTTGCCTATTCACAACTTAGAAAGCAATACATATTTGCATATCTGTGTGTGTGTGTCTTGTAAATTCTAGGACTTTTCTTCCTCCATTCTTGAGTGAATAGACAATTCTATTGCAGGAAGGAGCAGCCCACCTGAGAGCAGTGCGAGCCAGCAGCGGCAGGTATGGGATGGGGGTTGGTCGGTGGAGGCTATGTAGGTCTCCAGCTTGCACTCTTGTGCAAGGAAAGCAGAGGTTTGCTCCAAAGCTGCAGCAGAGCATTGCACTAAAGGCCTCTGTCCCAGGGATCCCATGCGTCCCCTATCCGGGATCATCTCTGGAGCCAAGAAGGTCAGGGAAGGTTGCTTTGCATGGATTGCATTGCACGGCATACCAGTAGCATTGATTTGCAAATCTTGCTCACCTTTCCAGTGCAGGGGTGCAGACCTGGGTGATCTCCCACTCCCTCCTTTGCCCCACTGCAGGTGAGCCATGGAGTGCCCACCAACTAAAGCCACAAGGCAGTTGATAGGAGAATGAAGGGCCTGCATGAGACATCTGCATGGAGCAGCAGATGTACCAGGCCCAGCAGCCAGCCAGAGGCCAGCCTGGTGGAGCACAAACTGTGGTCTCTGCCTGCTCCAGAGCCACAGGGGCCTCAGATGAGGGGTTGTCTGGTGCCATGGGCAGGGGCAGAGCTGGTGAGAATGTGCCAGAAACACCTCCAGGCACCCAGAAAGACAGAATAAGAGGCAGGTCCCAGTCTTCACTGGCTCAGCCAATTCACGGGACCATGATTAAACAGCCACTGGGTCATACCACATTCCCCCTTCCATGCACAAATTTGACTGCTGGAGTCATGCTGGTGGGGCAGGAAGGGGCTGAGCCTCTATGAAGTGACCAGGGGAAGGGAAGGAGCTGCCATGCTATGTGCTACTTCAGGGATTGATGTCCATGTTTGTGATGGGACACGTGGTTGGACTGCTTCATATGCTGGCCACAACCACTGTCTTCACTGGGGCTTATTTTGTGGTAGGGCTTATTTTAGGCTCTAAAATGAGTTGAATATATGTGAGTTGAGATGGAATAGAATTAGATAATTTCAGTCAGAAAATTATACTCTTTACTACTCAATACATTGAAAACCAAGAATGAACATAAGATGGTTACAATGCAATCAATAACTGACTAATAACAATTAAATTGCCCTTATTATGATTATTCAAATTTCTATTCCTACTACTAATGCAAAAGAAGAGGAGATTGATAAGTTTTATGATCAAGTTCAATTTGAAATCTAAAGAACATGGAAGCAATTATGCTGCCTGGAAATACTAAGGAGGAAAATGTACTTGGGCTGTATGACTTAAGAAATCAAAATGAAGCAAGAAAACAACTTATATTTATGCTAGTCCAATGGTTTCTTTATTGATAACAGTTTTCAAACAATGAAAAGAACACCTATATGGACATCACCTGATGGAGTACCAGAAATCATCAGAAATCAAAGGAATTACATTGGTAGAAGGCAATCAAAATGCTCAGATATATCCGGACAGATTTGGCTAGGGCACACTGTGCAACAGATCACAAAGTAGTTCATTTGTAAGAGCCATGTTAAGCTAAAGGGGAAGAAGCAAATCACCTACCGTGTTTCCCCCAAAATAAGACCTACCCCGAAAGTAAGACCTAGTACTATTTTCTTAACCTGCCCTAATATAAGACCTACCCCGAAAATAAGACCTAGTGCAAATCTCCAGTTCCAGGAAGACTTTTCAGCAGCAACCGTGCACCATAAAACACTCCCCCTACACACTCACACCCACTATTTGGCACCATAAAGCGCCGGTCCCAAGAAGTTTGCGGGCAAAGGATCCCGATTTCAGCCTGCAAAGGACACCGTTACGCTGAAGCTGGCATCTGGGCCATTTAGGGAGGTTTGGAGGGAGGAAGGGGGTGCAGGATCTCAGGGGCCACTTAGGGAAGGACCCGTGTATCCAAGCGTTGCAAGAGCAGAGGGAGACGCACGGTTCATTCGAGAAATAAATGCAACCCAAACAAACCTCGGAAGGGAAAAATGCGTGTCTGGTTCAGAAAAAAAAACCACCCAAATCTGCAATTCAGCCTAAAAATCTAAAGCTTAACACCCCATCTAAAATTTAAAATCCTAATCTAAAGCTTAATAATCTGCACGCAAGCCCTAGCCCGCCCCCATCCCCCACACACGGGAGTCCGTAACAGCCAGCCCACCCCTGCTCAAGATCCCCCTTAACTACATACAGCAGGGCAGAGGAAAAAAAAGAAAAGAAAAGAAAAGCATACATAAATTAAAAACCGGAGGACAGTACTCGCCGAGTCGTGTTCTTTCCCTGTGAAGGCAGCGGGACCCTGAAAGAAAGCATGCGGCAGTGCACACTCCGGAGCCGCACAAGCCGACACTTTCTTTCTAGTTCCGGCTCCTGTCACAGGCGGAGTGATACTACATGCACTCTGCCTGTCAGAAGCCAGAACTCAGGCTCACGTCTTCCAAAAGGCAAGGTTATTTTTATTTTTAAAAACCATCACAATTTTCTAAACCTGCCCTAATATAAGACCTACCCCGAAAATAAGACCTAGTGTGTTTTTTGGAGCCAAAAAAATATATAAGACAGTGTCTTATTTTCGGGGAAACATGGTAATTCCCATGATACAATTTTCATCTAAGGAAAAAAAAGATTGTTGAATAAATCAACAGAGTTCTCACTCAAGTTACAAATGACCAAGCTCAAATGATCATAACTGGAACATGATATACAAAGACCTAGCTCTCTAGAGAAGACAATAATACTGGTGAAAGTGGAAGAAAAGAGAAGAGGATGGCCAGCCACAAGATAGATCGAGTCAATTAAATTAAATAACATTGTTGGAAGACCTAAAGTAGAGGTCCCCAATCCCTCAGACCATGGACCAGTACTGTTAGAAATTGGACTGTGTAAGTGGCAGGTGAGCTAATGAAGTTTCATCTGCATCTGCACAGAATCTAGGTTGCATGTGAAACCATTCCCATCCCCACCCCCAATCCATGGAAAATGTGTCTTTCATGAAACTGATCCCTGGTGTCAGAAAGGTTAGGTACCGCTGACCTATTGGGGAGAAATTTTGGGAACAGATCCTCAGATAGACAGATCCTATGTCTATGTATGAGTGCACAAGCAATTTGATGGCACATAATCATTAGCCAATCCTTTATGGTACAGGATAATTATAAAGTATGTTGAAATAACTGGAAATTAGCCACAACCTCGCCCCACCCAAACTAAATATCTAGCTTCTAAAGCAGAGCTGAAATTATATTTTCAATACCCTAGAAAAATAGTCAAACAAGCATGAGAAAGGCTTCTATTCAGTGAATCAATTCAGCAGTGAGAAGCAATGGAGCAATACGTCATCCACACTATCAAAAAATTCTAATATTAAAAAAATGCACTTCTTAAAACATCTGAATTTAGAGCAAGCAAGGATATTATTATGGACATTATATGTTTCTTTGTTTATTAAATAGATTTATACAGCCTCCAATCTTACACAAAATAAATATAAAGCTATGTCCCTTTATATGCTTTAAAACTCCAGTATTATTTTTTCATTAACTATTTAGATATATAGAACTCAGGTGACTGTATTGTTACCTGACAATACAAAGGGGATCTTTAATAATATTGTCAGTGTCAAAAACAATTAGTTTGGCAATATCCCTCTGTGTTCTGGAATGTCCCTTCACTCATGAGTAGTAATGCCCAACTGAGTTAATGATTTGGTTTTAATTATAAAGGGGACACTGAGCTGGGAAACCATTTTAATCCCCTGTAAATTATTATGGAGGCAATTCTTTACATGATTATTACGGCAAAATTCACTCTCTGGTGATAGAAGCCCACTCAAAATGAAAAGAGAACAAAGCCATCTTTCATAGTCTTCTGGCTTGATGAACTCTTCTACCGCAGGAATGAAATTTGTTTTGTTTTGTTTCCTTATGAAATATTAGGTAAAACAAGACAGCAATGGCATGTGTTGTGTTTCTGTCAGATAAATTTCACATGAAGCTGAGTTAGATAATCTGTTCATCTAATTCAGTGACTTCTTAAATGGTCTGGCAGAAGTTTTTTCCCATGCTGTCTACTGACATCTCTTTGAAATTGTGATGGGCATTGTATAAAATGTGTGACAACGTGTTAGTTTGCTAATGAATTAGTGGTGTGTTAATCTGCTAATTTGATTTAAAGGCATCAAATGGGCAAAGCTAATGGTCTCTTATTATAATTCTTTAATTATCTGAAAAAAAACTTTTAAAACCTTTAACCCCTTTCACACAATCAATATGCCATGATATTATAGGCCACCAATAATATCATTTCTTCTTCTTTTCCATACCCATTTTTGATATCATGCTGGCAGAAACGTTTTCAGACAGCACTGGCTCAATGAACCTTGAAATGGACATGAGCATGATCCTATATAATCGGCAACAACTAGCAGAGTGAAATCCTTTATACCTAATTTGAATAGCCTGTGAGTTTAGACCTGATACAGTTAGAATTATTTGTGCAAAACTATGGACATGCATTCTCTAAGGATTAGTAAAGTGATTGGACATTTTTTTGGTATAATTATTTATCATATAGTAGCCCTTCAGTGTCATCCTATTGATGTTCTTCCATGAAGATTCTTCCACAAAAGTAATTGTTTATGCAGAGGCATAGAAATGAGGGCACACAGAGAGAAGCTGCTATGTGATATAGTAGAATTCCCTCTCCAAAATCCCCCAATAACTTACTTTGAGATAAACTAATACTAAACAGAAATAAGATGAAAACAGTGTGAATAAGTGGCCCTTAATTCTGAGAATTATGAGGGTGGTGTATTTTGGATAAAGAAACATTATTTTCAAAGTGTCTATGGAGATTCTCAGTCACCCAGGTCATAGTTGTCTCAAAGGTGCTTTTTCTAAAAGGCAACTGGACTTTGTTTTTCCTTGAAGATTTCACTTTTCATCCAAGAAGCTTCTTCATTCCACTGGTTTATTGCTCTCACTGACAGGAAATTTCTCCTTAGTTATAGGTTGGATCTCTCTTTGATCAGTTTCCATCCATTGGTTCTTGCCTTGCCTTCTGATGCTTTGGAAAATAGGTTGACCCCCTCTTCTTTGTGGTAGCCCCTCAAATATTGGAAGACAGCTATCATGTCACCCCCAATCCTTCCGCTCACTAGACTAGCCTGTCCCAGTTCCTGAAATATTCTTCATATGTTTTAACCTCCAGCCCCCTAATAATCTTTGATGTTGTTCTTTGTACTCTTTCAAAAATCTCAACATATTTTTGCACCAACTAAAACTGGATGCAGTATTCCAACTGTGGTTTCACCAAGACATTACAAAGTGGAAATAATACCTACTATGATCTTCATACTATCTTTTTGTTGATGCAGCCTATGACTGCATTGGCTTTTTTGGCAGCTGCAAAATACTGCTGGCTCATATATAAGTCCGCTAGGACTCCTAGGACCTCCAATTTTGGGAAAGGTCCCTAATTGATCTGTAAAAAGGCAAACCAGATTTAGACATTGTTTGTATTTGGAGGACACACACACACACACACACACACACACACACACCTTCAGGGTTTTTTGCTAAAGTGGAAAAAGAAGATGATTGTAAATTGTTTCCACATTTTATGAAAAGTGAATGGATGTGTCCATGAAGTTTCCAAATTATGAACTCTACTTAATTTAATAAAAGACTCACAATTCAAAAGACATTGTTATGTATTTCAATCCAAGACAATTCATGTATTTTTTTAAAAACATTTTGCGGTATGATTTGTATTTTTAAGTAAGTTTGCATCAACAAAAAGATTTGAATTATGAAAACATACTCAAAAAATATCCAATGCTCAGAATAAGTGTCTTTTGTACATGTGCCCATGAATTAAACTTGTTTGGAAATCAGTGGTAGTGCCAGAGTGGAAAAAGGAGTTAAAACAAAAGGAGCAAAGTATATTTGGGAACAGAAGACTAGTTCATAATTAGTCTCACAGCTAAAATAAATGCATGGATGTAAGAGTGTTCTGCATCCTTAAAGCTAAGAATTCTACAATGGAACATGAAATTCTTGATTCAAATGTGCTTATTATCATTTGCCCTTCAACATGAATTTATCTCTCAGAATAGCAAAAGCATCTGTAGGTCACAAAGTAGTTCATGTAGCCAATCTTTTTATCTCATAATATTCTAAGTATCTGTACATTTTAGCTGAGGTATTATCTTCAACATTAATGCATTTTTACTGTAAATTAATATCCTCATGATGGTAATATGAATCAACATCACTTTTACAAATGACATTTTATCCATTGTGTTCTCATGTACATTTTTTAAATAAAATAGCACTGAAGGTCTCATATTAAAACATGGATTTATTGAAATGTTTTTATAACAAAATTGTCAAATGCATGTTGTAATCGAGACAATATTTTAGATTTTACAATGGATTAATTTATTTAATTAGGAAACTTAGTGTCACAAGTAAACATGGAGAAAATGGTATAAGTTCATCTCCCCCAAAATATACTGAGCCTGCAATAACATATCACAAACAATTACAGTAAGGCTTTTAGAAACTCTTGATCTGAATAACTTTGAACTTGTTCATGTAAATATTCATATCACATTTTATCAATGGAAATCCAGAAGTAAGCTGCACACTGGATCTGAAACAGGCAAAATATTTAGCTTGTTTTATAAATGAACCTTATTATTCACTAGTGGGAAAACAGAATGTAAGTTTAGTAAATAAATTCATGCATGATATTAAAATGGAGACTTTTGGGCAGAAGGTTGTGTGATGTAAAATATTTTATCATTGGTTGTGTGATGTAAAATATTTTATGGCTTCCTTGAGATAATCCCCAAATATAGAGTAGAATGGGATACTTGGAGTGATTTAATTTTACTTAAGATTGAATAAGGATTTCTAATTCACTCTGTCCTCACTTTTTCTTCCAGCGTACATTTGAGAAGCTGCCAAAGAGTATTATCTTTTTATCAGGAAAACCCCAGGTAGTGATGATAGAAAAAAAATTGAGAGAGTTTAAACATTTGTTCATCTTACCATTTCTGATTATGCAATCTTTGAAGTTGTAAGAAGTATTATAACTTTTTTTAACTGCCTGGCTTATATCTGGAATGCTTTACAGTCTAATTTTTCTGCACATTTCATCTCATTCAAGTAAGGAACATCTCTATCATTATTTACCTATTGTTATCAGATATATAGATTAGATAGATAGATAGATAGATAGATAGATAGATAGATAGATAGATAGTTAAAAAGTTGGTCCTTGCCCAGCCCTATTTTGTAACATTGTAGCTAAAAGTCAGGAGCTGCAACTGGATGGACTGTATTGTTATGGTTGAACTGAACAAAACTCAAGGGGTTCACACTTCACATTTCATACTGTAGTTAAAACCCTGAAAAAGTATTGTGACTCAGAGAAACAACATCAAGAGCTGTGGTGGTGCAGTGGTAAGAATTCAATATTGCAGGCTAATTCTGCTGACTGCCAGCTACCAGCAGTTCAATTCTCATCATCTCAAAGTTGACTTGGCCTTTCATTCTTCCAAGGTCAGTAAAATGAGGACCCAGATTGGTGGGGGCAGTATACTGACTCTGTAAACTACTTAGAGAGGGCTGTAAAGCACTGTGAATGGATATATAAGTCTAAGTGCTATTGCTATCAACATAAATTAGCAAAATAATTTTGAGATGGACTTTTTGAAACCAGTATACACACTAGGTGAATCAGATATAGCGTCTAGATCATGGCTAAGTAGAAAGCACTTATTAGAAAATATTTACTGTTTTTTTAGTGTTTCCTAGTATCTAGGAAGCTTAATGAATCCTGCTCTATAATGAAACTATAGGAGGAAATAATGTGCTTCATCTCTTGCCACCCACACAACTCAAATCTTTCTCCAATTTGTTGTCTTGATATTTAAAGAGCTCTCCACCTGCACATTGTTGTGTTAGATTCTCTACATTGATTTTAGCTGCTCTTTGGCAGCAGATGGTAATTTTGCTCTTGATAGTTTTTCTTACCTGCCTTTATGCTGCACTGTAATGTGTTGCAGTCTGCTTACTCTGATTAACTGTAGCCATGCAGAAAGTTTTCTGTATTTCCTTTTGTACCATTTAGCTGATGAAACAATCTGTAACAGAAGCTCAATTTGGTATATTGAACGCCTAAGCGGAAAGATCTTGGTAGAGACTATGAAACCTCTCAGATCTCTGTTTACTGGTGACAATTTTGATTAATTTCAATAATTTTCAATGAGGCATGAAATCCTGAGTCTTTGGTTTAGTGTAGAGGCATAGGAAGTCACAAACTGCAGTTGGTAGCCTGCTATAGATTACAGGGAGAGCCATGACTTCACTTTCTGCCTAACTCTATGTGTTTCACCTTCTAGTGGTTTATTTTGTTGTACATGGATTCATAGCTAGTGATCTACCCTCCATGCACAGAGCAGGAACTCAACAAAAGAAATTGCAGCAGCATAGTTGGTCACCATAGGTGAGGGTAATGCTATTGGAACTGTTGGGCAATAGAAACAGTGCAACTGGTTAGAGAAAAGTAATTCACACCAAGACTTGTATGTGCATAAGAGTGTATTCAAACACACAAATATGTGTACATACCCAAGGGTAATGCAAATGTTTCAATCATTCTGTTCAAAGTCTAGTATCTTTTTTGTTGGTTTGTTTTCAGAATTTGTCTCATGCCAAAGTAAGATCAAAGTACAGTCTTCTTTTTTGCATCTGGATGTATTATTAAAGCTATAGCAGAAGTAACTGTGGAAAATGTGAATGTCTTTTTCTATCTGTTTCCACTCACATTGAAGGAGTTTGAATATAAATATTGTTGTTGTTCTCTCTGCAAAATGAGCAAATATGACATCTAGAACAGAATCACAGAGGCAGGTGAATCAGCAGTCTGTGATGACATTATGCTGCTTACATCATGAAGTAAGGGTCAAATAGTGGTAACACACACTTTGTTTGGCTCCAGGAAGCATTTCACCAGCCTTCTTTCTGTTTTGTTTGAAAATACAACCAGAGAAGCCCCCACCCTTTCCCTAACAGGCAGCCTTTCTGACTACTCAAGTTTAGCTTATACCTTATGTGCATTGCATTTCACAGAGAAAAAAAATTGGTGAAAAATTAAATCCCTACCTTGAAATGTCCCTCTGGACATTTCATGTCCCTCTGGATGTAAGCTTTCTCTACTTTAACTCGGAAAATTGTAGAATTATAAAGTTGGAAGAAACCTGAGGGTCCACTCCCTTGATCAGTGCACTAGAACCACCAGAGCTTCTCTGACAGAACACAATTCCACTTTTGCCTGAAGACTTCCAGTGAAGAAGTCATCAAATCATATGACACCTTGTTCCTCTGGCTCCTACAGTAAAAAAAATGTTTATTATTAAAAACTATATGCTACTTTTCTAAATTGTCTCTGAGTGATGTAGAAGAAAATAGAAAATCAGAAGAATAGCAAGACATACACATTATTATGGCACTAACCATGAGAGGCAGATAAAAATGATAATAAAAAATAATCCTTAAAATTTCTCCTCCACAGCTAAATTTTCATCTATGTATAGAAACTCATTAGGAAGTAGGGAGCTGTTATATATAAAGGCAGATTGTTCCACAGGAAGGGTACCACCATTGAGAAGACTATGTGATAGGGTCACTATAGATAGGGTCTCTTTCAAGATGAGATCCTTTGCATGATGTCTGTCCCAAAACTTACTGACTGGGCAGGGCTCTTATATACATCAGGTCTGGAGCCACATAAGACTTTAAAAGCAACCTTGAAATGAGCCCAAAAGTTGGCTAGGAGCCAATGCAGCTCTTGGAGTAGAATGTTATTGGACAAATCTTAATGTGTTTAGGCCTTTGGGATTTAAAGTGAAGTTTTAGACGCTGGAGTCCCAACTTTCTTATACAAGTTCAATATATCCAAAGTTCAGTGCTGAGAGTTTTTCCAAAATGGAATTTAAGTACTTCACAAATATGTCTTGCCTTTTTTTATTGTGGTGTTATTTTCAAGCCCATCAACTTCTTGCTCTAGCAAGAAAATGAGAATTTATTCTGACACCATGCAAGGATAAAACTGCATTGAATGTATTAGGTGACAGGTGACAGTCATGAATTGAAACAGAGGCAATAGAAGCAGGCTAGGAATCAGCAGTAGGAACCAAAAATTTCATGAGTGTAATGTTTTCTGTTGACTCAGAGGATGAGTGGAAAAATTCTGACTGCTTTCTCTAGAATTACTGTTTTCATTGTGTTGTTTTATCGGTTATCTGTTAATAAAATAATAGCAATAAAAGCTCTAAAAACTGTATTTTGTTCAGTGTTTAGAGTAGATTGACCAGGAGACCTATTACATCTCTCGGTTTATTTGCAAAAAGGAACACGAGGAAACCCCATGAAGATCATTCTGTAAACTTTTTACTCCATTTAACATGCAATGACCCACCCAGTTAAAACAAGTAGAAATACTGTTATTTGCACCAAGCAATCATCTTCTTTGTAGATATTTGATTGGTTACACTTTACTAAGTCTAACTCTTGTCAAAAAAAATCTAACCAGTACAACCCAGTGGTTGGGGGACAATTTACACAACTTACTTCTACTATTTATTCATTGTACAAATTAAATGCCATTTGTAGTTGTTTTTCATTTCATTTTGGAAGGTACTAAACTGAATGCTTTTACAGCCTATACTTTAAAAGCCTTTTTATTCAATATTTCATACAGATGGTAATTGTTCTTTTTATCTTTCTGCAATTAATCTACTTTCTGCTGGCTATTTTATGAACATAAGGGGGGAAATGCCATGAGTCTTACTTTCAAACTTGAGGCATAAGTTTAATAGGGATTTCCAGAAATAAAAGTATAGATCAGTAAAACAGCCTATATCTCTTTCACTTGCCATATCTATACAATATCCATAGATGCCAATTCAACATAACCATCTATTACATATGTACTAATAAAGAAAAATATTTGTAGCTCAGGGTTGACATGAGGGGTCCTTGGTTCTCTCTGAGCTTGCTTGTTTTCTTGTAGATGTTTCATTACTCAAATTAGGCAACATCATCAGTGCTAGTTTGCTGTCAATTTATATCCTAGCAGCTTGCCATTCAGTGTTGGTGGGGTAATCTTAGAGATTATTTGATTGAGAAAAATCACCCATACCAACCAGGTGGTCCACTATCAAAGCAAAAACCCAATCTCCCCCAAGAGAAGCTGTGTAAGGACTTTATTTAGATGAAACCACACTGCAGCAACCCGGAACAGCAGAAAAAGGATATAGAGCATCTATACAACATATTCCAATAAAAAGGATAGCTACACAACTTTAAAAATTTCCCTGGCTACTCAACCCAATGCAGCACCATCAATCCAAGCCCTAAAAAGAATTACAGTGACATACTATCTCAAAAACCACCAACAGACTACTGCAACCCACATGGAATCAGCACAGCACACAAGCCAACTAAAGCTCTTCAAAATAACCTAAGCAGATCAGCAACCCCAGAAAAAAAAAACAGGAGTCATTTACAACATACAATGTAAGAACTGCAACAACCACTAGGTAGGACAAACAGGCAGAAGACTGGCAGAATGCATCTACAAACACCAACTAGCTGTCAGAAAACATGGTGAAAATTATTTAATTTTACAACATATAGACAGATTTAACCATAGTTTCAATTGGAAAAATGTGACCATCCTAGACCAGGCTAAGTCCAAAAATGCCAAGGAATTTCTAGAAGCCTGGTACTCTAGACAAATCAGCCATCATCATAGACATTAACAACATCTATAGACTATGCAAAAGAGACTATTACTCAGCCCAAAAAGGAACAAAATGGCCCAAGTAGTTTTCCACCAGCAAGCAGCACCCAGATCAGCATAGATTAACTTCAAGATTAACATCAGACCAACAGTCAAGTAAACAATACCCCATTTAAGAAACTGCCAAAGAAGCCAACAGCAAATAGCCCAACCAAAGAATTTCTAAGATCATCCCCCACAACACGGGCAGGCAAGCCACTAGAATATAAACTGATAGCAAACTGCACTCTTTATTAGCACTGATGATTTTACCTAGTTTGGGTAATGAAACATCTGCAAGAAAACAAGCAAGCGCAGAAAGCAAGCAAGCCCACCAATATGTAAATGAGAGAAAGGAGACTTTATATATTGGCCTATAATATATCTATTTAGTGTCAATATTATACTTTCCCATTGGACTATACATTATTATGCTAATTACAACTTAGCATTTCCTCATCTATACATTTTGTACATTTCTTGTGTATACTCTTTACAAATGTGTATTTTTGCATCCTGTTTCCTTAAATCTGAAAGATATTTTTTTTGAAATAAGAAATAGTTTAAGATGAACAGTAGTGTATTCTGTGAATTGCATGTTTTGGGGCTATACTAGATTCTATTTTGGAAGATTGTAGTATTTTGCTTAAAGAGAATATTTAACTGATTTTCTTCTTGATATCTTTATATTAAGCAAAGCAAGGGTAAAATTATGATTAATAGTGCTTTCATCCAAATTTGACAAATGTCTAAGGAAATGAAAATTTTAACTCTTGTTATCAAGAACATTTTCTTTCAAGGGCAAAGTTATATAAATAATTTTGAAAAAATTCAAAGGTATATTGTGCTGTGCAGTAAACTCTAAAATACAAATTTCCCTGATCTTTTCACAAGGATTTTGAAGTAGAAATTTTTCTTAAGTAACACAATTGACTAATATCTTCTGTTTACATTAAAATTGGTTTGGGATCCTGGGCATTTCATTCATTCATTCATTCATTCATTCATCCATCCATCCATCCATCCATCCATTCATTCATTCTGCCTCCTATCTGATCGCACAGTGAATAAGTCTAACAAAATTTAAAGATAAAAACAGAATGTAAAATGTTAAAAATATTGATTTAAATTAATGAAATAGTTGAAAGGCTGGGAAGATTTATCCTTACAGATGTCGTAAATGTGGAGGGAGGGCACAATTCCCAATAGCAATTGGCCACTAGTACAGATCTTTCTGAAAGTGAATTTTGCGCCAACTGCAACTCTTGAAAACTTCTCAAGGATAATCCCATTTACAGTATGCTGCAGTAATCCTATTTAGAAGAACATTCTCAGGGAGAATGTGATACCTCCAACTGCCCAATAAATTATGCATAATTTTAGGAATTATCAGGCTGTGTTTCATGAAATATGCCATAGCATGCACATCACTCCAAAACTTTCATAATACTTGTTTCTTCATATGTAATCAGTGTGAACTTTACATAAAAAATCTTGCAGCTATAATGAGGTCATCCAGAGTTAATTGCTCTGGAGATAATTAGAATAGTTTTAGCAATATCCTAGCTGTTAATAAGGAACAATTTAGGTCTTCCAAAACATGGATAGGTTTGGTTGTTCATAACTATCCAACCACTTTGCACTGTGTGTTATTTGCACTGTGCAATGTTCTAATTTTTACAGTATATTATTATGTCTACCAACTACTTTCCAGCATAATTCTTTTGAACATTTATTTAATTGTATTATTGTCTTGGACTGAACTTGTACTTCACTTGTAAGATGTTTGGCTCCCTAGCTATCTAAACATGCCCAGATTATATATTCTCATATAGGAAAAGGGAGCTTAATTAGTTATTTTGAAAAGAAGGGTTGAAATTTGTCAGCTATTTTCTGATTCCCAAATAAATTCTCTGTAAATAATATTTGGATACATTGGATTTATCAAGTTATTGTTTTTGTAAAGTTTTATTTTTGCCACCCAGAGTCTCTCACAACTGGGTTAGAAATGGTGTTCACACACACACACAAGATGGAAGAACCATCCCTTTGATTTCTATCTTGATTTACAGAGGAAGGAGCACTCCCTTTAATATATGTAACTTTGCTAAATATGTTTCTGGGAGTAACATGGTTTTAAGTGTTATGAAAAAATGAATGGAGCATGGCACTAAAAAGGAAAGCTAACCGTTTATTATATAAAAGTTATTGGGTTTCAAATCTCAAGAAAAGTGAAACATTGTGGCTGTAAGAGATAAATTTATATAGAGAATTAAGTCCCTAATACAAACAGCACAATTAGTTATTGGTTACTCACAGCCTTTGTGTGTATTAACTGTTGTTTTGGCAGTTCTTAAAAAGAATCACTCTTTTGGTTAAGCACAGTGTTAATAAAGGTATTTCCAACTGAACAATTAATTTCATAGGGATACTAGTGGATGCTTAAATTGTTAGTTTAACACCTTGAGCTTTTCTAGTGAATGGCCCTAGAAATAATGTTATTAAGCCTTGCATTGATCCAATCAAAGGGAGAAAAGGAAATCTTTGCTTTGATTAGATTAGTATGGAGAACTGTATTAAAGCTTTTGCCTTGATTCAATCAAGAATGGATAGATAATCAGTGGAAAGTCTTTCCTTTTGGACTAGTCCTGTTCATATGGCCAGTAGCAGATGGGAATTTTGGATATAGAGGAAATTTTTATTTGTTACAAAATAAGTGAATGTGATTTTTAAATTATATAAACAATTTGGAATCTATCATACATAGTATAGATTTATCAAGTCTGGAGCATTAAAAATATACAGCCTCAAATTTATAGACTTGGACTGAAAATATGCATTCATTCTCTGCTTACTGGGTTTCTACTGATGTAATAGAAAGACCAAGCAATATTTTACCACATGGTCAAGATTTAATGCTTTATGTAAACCAAATATAGACAATAGTACTCAAGGAGGTTCCCCATATTGTTCTGTGTTTTAATAACAATAGCATGTAGACTTGCATACTGCCCCTTAATGCTTTACAGCATTCTCTGGGTGGTTTACAACATAGAAGCATTATTTGCACATTGTCCACAATAATCTGGGTCCTCATTTTACCAACCTTGCAAGGATGGAAGGCTGAGTCAACCCTGAACCCCATCAGTATTGAACTCCAGGCTGTGGGCAGGGTTTGCCTGCAATACTGCACTTTAACCACTGACTCACCGTGGTTCATACTGTTCAGTATGTTTGTGGTTCCAACTAGACTAGATAATCATTATATCATCAGTAATGAACCAGGTGCCTTGTCAAAAGACAATTTCTAAGGATCTTTATATATGTTATTGCTGTTGGAAATGTTTCTGGATTACTAAAAGCCTGGGGTTTCTATCTCCCAGATTCTTTGTTGTCCTCTTGTTTGAAAGAAATGGGGAAGGAGCAGGAGACAGCTTGCTTGGGAGAAAGGGGCAAAATACTGGACCCCCCCCCTTTGATTCTGAACAGTTTGATTCTTGACATGTTTGTGAGCTTTTAAACAATTGTAGGAAGAAGCCTGAGTTAATTCCAAATGATATTTATTAAGACAAACAAATAAAACCTTATGAACTATGGAGACAATCCATATTAGCTATGTTCTTGGCCAAAGAGAGATAACATGCTGGGTTATTATTGACTGATTATTTTCCTCATATAACCTCTTATCTGTAGCTTCAAGCACACAAGACTTCTATCCCATGCTGCTTTTGGTCAATTACATTTCTTAACTTCAGCAAGCTGTATTTTTTAATACATCAGCAATCACACAGTAATATCTTTTTATATCAATTTCCTGTGGTAGACAGACATAAATTAAGCAATGGTGTGATTCTTTTAAAAAAAAACCAGTTAACTCATTTTTTATGAAATTGGTGTGGTAGATTTTTATTTATGACTTATAATGCAATCAGATGACATGACAAATACATGCTAGCACTTTTCTCCATGCACTTATACAGATACACACAGTGTCTTTCAAACAGCAGGAAATCATTCTTTGACTTTTTGCTTTGACTTCTTTGACCTACAGCATAGTGTTTGATTCCTAGATTCAGCAGGAGCCCACCAGAGGGCATAAACATCTTTCTGAAAGATTCCTTTTGATGCATGAGTTTCTTCAGCACAAGTTCGGTTCACAGTGTGAGCAGCTAAAAAGTGAAACAACTCTTTATAACATGTTTTCTTCCCAGAAGACCCATTTCAGCAACTTCAAGCCAAACTAAAGTCTCCAAAGAAGTTCATCTGCCCTTTGTGAGTGGATATTTTTCCATATGATGAAACCCCAAAACACTAGCTGGCCAACTAAGTTTATACTCAGTTTATTCACAGAAAATAACACACCAGATAATCCATTTTTTCCCAGGAACAGCACAGTGTCAATTCAAAAGCAAAACTCAAGGACTTCAGTAGGACTTATTCAGAGATAAACCAATAGGAAGCAGTAGCCTAAGCATCCTGTAACATTAATAGTGAGCTAAAAATGCCAAATGAAAAGAGGCTCAAAACCAAATAGTGAGCCCAAATCTTGCAACAGGAAGAAAAAACAAACAATAAACATTCATGCATGAATAAATATAAAATTAAAAAAGGCCTTTATTTTAAATGTATTGAGCAATATAAATTTTGATTAACATGATTATCCTGTCGTGAGAATAGGAAACAAGAGATAAAAATTAGACATTCTTATTTTAAGGCAATTAGGTAGATGATGCACTGAGATCATGCAATCATTCTTCAGAAGAAAATGCAGTTTAAAACATGGCTGACTGGTTAATTAAAGAGAGAAAGTGAAAGTATGATTCAAAAAAATCTTAAATATATTTTTAAATCTTAAATTGTTGGTGTTTTCAGGGAGAAGGTCCAAAAAGAAAAAAATGGCAGTCATGACACTGATATCATGGAATCGCCATGGGCAAATAGGCGGCAATATCAATTCAATAAATAAATAAATATCCCTTTCTTTGCGTGTCATATAAAGAGATGGACTCTTTACATAACACACAATCACCAGCCTGCCATCTTTGACCCCCCTCTTGCCCCAAATGCTACTGTCTTAAACAGAATGAACATGGAACTGGTTTACTTTATGTACTTCATTTAACATCTGAACTAGCCTGTGCAAAGAATCTAGAATTCCATAGCGAATCCTAAAATTTATTATGGAAGTGATGCAATTCTCTTTAAGGATGGAAAGAGGCAATATATCTGGCCTTCATAAGGCACAGCTTCTTGTATGAGTGGTCTGCCTTTAGTGACCCCAATTGAGACTGGTAACTCAGATGGTAAATGAAGGAGTCACTAAGTCACTAAGCAGTCAAAACTGAAGTTTTGATCTTACTTTAGCTTTTCTTTACAAAAGTCATATGAAGATTGGTCACAAACTTACTTTTCATCACTGTTGTAACTGTAGATGATTGCTAAATAAGGCAGTTGCTGAATGATTACATGTAGTACATTTTATTTATTTGTTTACTTACTTGTTTGCTTATCAAATTTATCTGCTGACCATCTCACAGTTTAAAAATATCAATGATTATTATCTAAATTGAGTTATTTGTGCAGAAGCCCTTTCTGAATCTTCTGAATGCTGACTGTGAACTTAGCAATAAGGGAACCACAGTGCTTCATAAACCTATTTCAAGGCACAGATTTTCATTAAGTGAAGCATTCCCTCAAAGATCTGTACAGTCCTAATCTTAATACAAATCACTTGAGGAAGAAGATAATGAAAATAGTCATCATTGTTCTTCCCCCCTGTCTTTAATTATAACAGTGCCTTGGATAAGCTGGAAATCCCTGGATCAGTAAGTTGTATGACCTAGCTTTATTGTGTGCATTGTGAGTTAGGACTACACCAAAATTAATTTTGGAGAAAATTTCCAATTCAAATCTCTAAAACAATTTGTAGAATTGAATCAAATTGGTTGTCTCCAATCCATATTGGCACAATTCAAATATGTTTGATTATTCAAAAGATGTGTATGTGTGCCTATATAAGGGGAGCAAATGTGGAACTTACCATATTTTCATAGCTTGCTTGTACTACTGCTTGTTAGATCTTCATATACTGCTTAGATGTAATAATGTCAACATTTTAATTAAAGAAGAATAACAGATTGTCTTCTTTGAAAGTGATCCAAATATTTTGACAGTGATGGTGATTCAAGCCATGATAAACATTCATTCAGGAACTAAACTATTTGGCTGACAATTCAGATATTCTGAAATTAAAATGCAATCATACTCTTTTTCTGCTCCCCCATCTATTAAATGAGCTATTTTTTGCCAATGACACCAACTTATGAAGCAACTAATTCATTTATGATATTTTCCAATGGACACAAATCAATATTTGAGAAGTTGTTTATATTTCAGTGTTGTGATCTCTGGAAACCATGGAACAAATATTAAAACTTACATCTGCATGCCAGCAGTCACCAGGAATTTAAGTACAACATTTGCTTACTGCTTCAACTGTTGGTGTTATGTTTGTGACAGCTGAACTATTTATTTGCAACAAAGAGCTCCATAGCCAGCTGGGTGAATTTGCGCCAGTCACTCTGTCAACACAAACTTCCCTCACAGGGTTATTGTTATGTGGAAAATAGGAGGAGGAAGATGTTCACTACCTTGAGTTATTTATAAAAAATAATAAATTCATAATCTAAAATTAATAAATAGACTCCAAAAAAACTGTACAACATTGATTTGCTTGTATAACAAGAAGAAAGTGAAGTTTCCATTACTGGATACCATGGAAATAAATTAAGCATTTAGTGATCACACTTTCTTGAAAAAAATAAAATAAAGGACAACCCTGAAAAAGGGGCAAATCTGAAAGAGGCTCGTAATTATATTAAAAAAATACAAAAACACATTTTGTAATAATAGATATTTTTAATAAATACAAACACGTATTTGTAATAAAAATATCTAAAGTGAAACTGCATATGTCAATTTATCTTCAAAAGACAGTGTCCATATTTTTGACACGAATTAGAAGTTGCACACTGTGATACCTTTTATATGGTAAAAGTTAAATGATCAAAATAAGGGATAAAAGTAAGCTTGAAAAAAACAACAACCTACATAACAGCTTTCTGAAATAAAGTACTGTGCTTTAAAGTAAAGGACATAGAGTAAAATATTCATGGCTTCTTCAGGTCAAACAATTAAAATACATTCTGCATGTGATCCCATGCAAAGTTCCTTTGCCACTGCTAAGTGTTTTTCTTCATGTAAAAATATGAAGGAATTTGTCATTAGCCTTTTGTAAGTATAAATTAAGAATATATATTATATCATTCACACCCATTTTTTTGACCATTTCATACTCTAAAAGTAATGAGGGTACTTGTTTTTCTGTTAAGGTACATTACCTTTTCATGGGTGAATAGTTACTTTCCATATGATTGATAACTTTAAGCTTTACATTTTATCTTTAATAGAATATTATAAGATACATCCACAGTCAGATGAGGTTAAGGAGGTCAAAATTGTGGGCATTTGTATATGTTTGCCTAAACAATGCATGTCCAAAGGGATGAACTTTGATCTGTAGCCACATCCAGCCTCTTGATCTTCTTGATTCTTTAGGAGCCAAATCCAGTTCCAGTTTTCCTTGCTAAAGAAGGATTATTAAAAATATATATGTTTCCCTAGGAGTGTCTTCTAGGAGAATTAGTGTTACCCATTTTCTAAACTTTCCTCCCCATTCATTTAAAAGCTCTATGGATTACATTCTAGATTTTAACTGATCTAAGATCCTATTTATTTATTAATTAAATTAATTTGCCACCCATCTCACCACAACTAACTCTGGACAGCTTACATCAGGGGTGCCAAACTGGTGGCCCATGGGCTGGATGTGTCATGTGCAGGTCATGCCCACCCCAGTTCCATGAAGGGGAAAAATGTCACAAAACTTCGTGTGACAGCAATGTAACACTGTGGATTTGACACCATGCTTACAACATTAAGGGCAAAAGAACCATGTATGTATGTATGTATGTATGTATGTATGTATGTATGTATGTATGTCTTTCTTTCTTTATTTATTTCTAATAACAATAAAGGAACAAATTATAATTAGAAATGGGGAGGGAGAAGGATGCCTGGGGGGGAGGTGGCATCTTTTATATTTGTTGTTAGAAATTCAATATTTTCACAATTGAATTGGATATAGATGGCTATAGTTTGAGGTTACTGAACTGCTTGCTTTGAGTTTGTCAGTGAAAACTATAACTTCCTACGTGCAATTTGCTATTAAGGGTCTTAAGATCTTCCTTCTTGAAAATATAAGTTCAGGCATTATTTCTTCTGCCTCAGTAAAAACAGATTCCAGTAACACAATTGACTTCTGTGTAGTATCCATATTCCTCTTTGACTTCCCTTTGACTCCCTTGTCATTCAGGGAACAAACTGACTCCCATACAGATCTTGAGCATCTCAGCTATATAAATCAGCCCTTGTTGGTTTCATTGCTATTAATATGTTCCCCAGAAATATTTCTTGTAACTTTCATTGGCTGCTTGAACTTTCATTGAAACCACTATGCAGCTGCACCTTAAACTTTCTTTTAAAAAATAATTGTATTGAGTTTCAAAAAAATAACAAAATACAAAATAAGTCAGGGTTCTTGTTGGCGCTAACAATATTTTCTATGCATGCTATGTAAGCTTCCCTCTGTGCATCTTATCTTATTTAGAGCAAAGGAATTTATTATAATGGATTTTTAAAAAAGAATACTAATTCATATTGCACATTTAAAATATTATATAGTTTGCCCTATCACCCCTTCTTTTTTTTATTAAAGTAGGACTACAAGATGTATATTTCAGCAAGATTGATTAATTATTAGTTCAGAAGGTGCCTTTTCACCTCCATAGACTAATTATTAGCTAATTCATTATTGATATCTAACTTAAAATACCAAATGCAGTTATTTTCCAATACTCCAACAGTAAGGAAAGAAGATGGATAATCTCATCATTTTCCCTGAAAGTTTTTTCTTTTCTGAAAATTATGTTTAATTTGGTCCATTTATGAATTTGCAATTGTTTCCTTTTTCATTTTACAAATGTACTTTATTCATTTCTTGGCCATTTCAATTTACACATTTAATGTTTCTTGAGCATTTCTCCAAAAATGAGGATGAATTAATATTTCCACCTTTTGCAAGTATTTTTTTCCAATCATAAAATGCAGTTTGGGGTATATACTTTTTTCGCTAATGGGAACAGTTATTTATTTATTTGCATTATAACATTTTGGGAAGACTTCATACATATGGCTGAATACCCTTTAATTAATACTGAGTGTTTCTCAGGTACTGTTTAAAATTTCAGTTGCTTCTTTTGAGGTATGCTGTATTTTAAAAACATTTTTTAAGTTGACTACTCATTGAAGTAATTATTAGATTGTTGAAATAGTATCTGTGCAATGTGCAAAATGAAGCAGTATTACTACTATTGTTATGTTTACTGTAATATAATTTGGATAAAACAGAACATTTTTCGAGGTCCTTGGAGTTATATTTTACAATTATGTAAACTGGGATTGATACCAGGATTATGGTTAATGTTATTTTATTATCCTATTACTTTACTGATATTGATTTAGAATTGGATTTCATCATCTTTTCAATTTTATTTTGTTTTGCAAATAGATATGAGTCAGTTTGATTCAGTGTAATACAATAAATAAGCAATAATAATAACAGATGTATGTATGTATGTATGTATGTATGTATGTATGTTTGTTTGCTTGTTTGTTTGTTTGTTTATATAGTCACTCTGGGCAGTTCACAAGTCAAAACAGCAAAGCAAAACTTATATCAAGTAAAAATTTAAAATTTAAAACAATTAAAACAAGTTAACTAAACAAAAAAATAACCCATCCATCCAGTCATTTTGTAGGCTGCCATTCCTCACTCCCTTCCTGCCTTCCTCCTTCCCTCTTTGATTGCATCTTGGATCTTCATATTTAATTCTACTTAAAAAGACAGAAAAAAAACATTTTTCCTGCTTAAATACTGTACATGCATTCTCAGTGTTTGGAAAAACTTAAACTGACATGTCAGTAAAAGCAAAAATGATAAAAACAGCCAGCCAAGCCAAGCATGGTAATCAAAAACAGGCATACAGCAACCCTGACCAAAGCAAGTGCTATCAGTACACCTAAAAAGCCAGCAAACCCATTCTCTCTTGTCAAAAAATGGATAATGTTACTTAGTTCAGTGATGAAATGTTTGCAAGAAGGAAATCCAACTCAGTGATACTATAAAAAAAAAGATGCTGAGACTCTAGGAAAAAAAAGTGCAGAGAAGAGCAACCAAGATGATCAGGGGACTGGAGGCTAAAAGATATGATGAGCGGTTGCAGGAACTGGGCATGGCTAGTCTAATGAAGAGAAAGACCAAGGGAGACATGATAGCAGTGTTCCAATATTTGAGGGGCTGACACAGAGAGGAGGGGATCAAGCTATTTTCCAAATCACCTGAAAGGCAGAAAAAGGAATAATGGATGGAAACTAATCAAGAGAGTCAACCTAGAAATAAGGTGAAATTTTCCGACAGTGAGAATAATTAACCAATGAAACAGCTTGCCTTCAGAAGTTGTGGAAGCTTCATCACTGGAAGCTTTCAAGAAGATACTGGACTGCCATTTGTCAGAAATGGTGTAGGGTCTCCTGATTTGTGTGAGGGGTTAGACTAGAAGACCTACAAGGTCTAGAAGACCTACAAGGTCCCTTACAACTGTTAATCTGTTAAAAAGTGAAAACCTGTATTCTAATATGAGTATTCCACCATTCTCATTTCAATCTTGTCTTTCACCTACTGAAATTTAGCAAGCAATTAATAGCCTGGCAAGAAGAACATAATTAGTCTAGATCTACATAGCAATAATAATTAGCCTTGTAGTCTTGTAGCAGTATAAACAAGGAGAGACTCATTCAGCAACGTATTTGATAAAGTAGACCATAACCTACTACTAGATAAAGTAGAAAAATGTGGGTTAGACAGCATCACCACAAGATGGATTTGTAACTGGCTGACCAACAACACTCAACATGTAGTCCTCAATGGAAGTGCATCTACATGGAGGGAAGTATGTAGTGGAGTATCCCAAGGCTTGGTTTTAGGCCCCGTACTCTTCAACATCTTCATCAATGACTTAGACAAGGGGATAGATGGAGAACTCATCAAATTTGCAGATGACACCAAGCTGGCAGGAATAGCCGACATTCCAGAAGATAGGCTTAAGATTCAGAAGGATCTTGACAGATTTGAACATTGGGCGCTATCTAACAAAATGAAATTCAATGTTGAAAAAAGTAAGGTTATACATTTAGACAAGAAAAATCAAATGCACAGGTACAGTATATGTGGTACCTTGCTCAATAGTAGTAACTGTGAGAGGAATCTTGGTGTCCTAGTGGATAACCATTTAAATATGAGCCAGCAGTGTGCAGCAGTTGCCAAAAAACCAATAACATTAAACATTTAAACCTACATACATAACACCCCTCCCCACTAGGTTCAGTCCATACCAAACCCCAACCTATCTAATGTATTCCTTTAAATAGGTGGGGCTCTTGCTTGTACGTTGAGACCTTCGTGGTTCAGAAGTTTTTACATTCTCACCCAGTGAGAGAGGAAATGTGTCTGCTGACATTTCCCCATTGGGACTCCCTGTGAAAGGAGACCCTGTTTGACTGTTAGAATCTGGTCTCTCCTCCCAACCCATCTCCAACCCAATGTCAGCACCCAAGTCAGGTAGTGATGTGCAATCTTCCACTTGTAAGGATGGATTTTGGCATTGTGACCATTGGGATGGTTCCTATTGTAATGGCTCGTTACACATGGGGTTGATTCTTGCTTGCTGATTATCCTCATGCTCCTCCCCTCCCCTAGAAAAGGCATTAGGTATGGGAACTAGAGAGGAACAATTGCGATGTTCCTGAGGTAATCTGGATCTAAGCTGATCAATGTGCCTGCTCCAGAGGACTCCATCCTCTGTTTGTACCCTGTAAGAATGAGGGCCTGTGATTTGAGTTATTTCAGCAGGAATCCATGAAGGTTCACCCATAAGGTTCTTAGCATAAACAGAATCACCCACACTGAAGTGCGAACTTTGCTAGTGGAATCTAGTGGTGTGTTCGGTGCATAAGTGGGATGAAGGTGGTCAAGGGAAGACCTAAGTTTCCTACCCATCAACAACTCTGCTGGGGATAAGTTGGTTGATGGGTTAGGAGTGATGTGCTGAACACTAAGAAGTTTTTCAACTTTCTCAGTGATGTCCCCAGGACCCAATTGCTGAAGCTTTTCCTTGGTAAAACGTACCATTCGTTAAGCCTGGCCGTTAGCCGAAGGGTGCCCAGGGGCAGTCAGGGCATGTCTGATACCCTGTTGTGCTAGATAGGATTCAAAAAGGTTGGATGTAAATTGAGGGCCATTGTCAGAGACAAGAACATCAGGTAACCCATGGGTTACAAAAAGCTTTTTAAGCTGCTTGATGACAGCATCAGTTGTGGTGGATGCCATAGGGATTACCTCTAGCCATTTGGAATATGCATCTACTATAATAAGAAAGGTGTGCCCTCTGGTAGGGCCAGCGAAATCAATGTGAATCCTAGACCATGGGCCCCTAGGACATTCCCATTCCTGTGTGGGGGCAAGAGGTGCGGCAGGCCTGACTACCTGACAGTTGGGACAAGATGCAACCCAGTTTTCAACCATTTTGTCAATACCTGGCCACCATACATAACTCCTGGCCAATCCCTTCATCCTTACAATACCTGGATGACCCTCATGTAACATTTCCAAAACCTCTCTTTGCAGTTTTGCAGGAATAACCACCCTGTTACCCCACAAAATACATCCTCTTAATACAGATAATTCAGTTTGCCTGGATTTGAAAGGTTGGGCAAGTTGAGGTAGATCTTGAAGTGGCCAACCCTTCTTAATCCAGCCTATAACAGGAGCCAATAAAGTGTCTTTGGCAGTCTCTCTGGCAATTTCAGCAGCGTGTACTGGAAGCTTGGCAACAGTTTCTAGGAAAAAGGTGTGCGCCTCAGATTCAAAGTCCTCAGTGTGAAACGGAAGTGGGCAGCGACTCAAAGCATCAGCATGGCCAATGTCTTTGCCAGGCTTGTGGATGAGCTTGTATGAATAAGCAGCAAGAAATTCAGTCCACCTCAGCATTCTTGGTGACAGGATAGTGGGTGTAGGTTTGTCTCCTGCCACAATGCCTAACAAAGGTTTGTGATCTGTGACAATGGTAAATGTTCTCCCATATAGATACTCATGGAATTTCTTGACAGCTGCAACAATTGCCAATGCTTCCTTGTCCAATTGGCTGTAATTCCTCTCTGCTTTGGTCAAAGTGCGAGAGTAAAATGCAATAGGGGCTTCCCTCCTGCTGGGAAGCCTGTGGCTCAACCCCTCCCCCCCACTCCAAAAGGGGATGCATCACAAGTCAATACAACAGGCAAATTCTCAGAGAACTGTATCAGTACAGCATCAGACGTGATTAGTCTTTTAATATTGTTAAATGCTGATTCTTCCTTCCTGCCCTAGACCCAAGCAGATTTTTTGTCCAGTAATCTGTGTAAAGGTTCTGCAATGGTTGCCTTCTGAGGTAGGAACATGTGATAAAAGTTAATAAGTCCAAGGAAGGCTTGCAAATCTGTTTTGCATTTTGGTCTAGGGGCTTCTTTGATTCCTTGAACCTTGGCATCTGTAGGGTGGATGCCATGCTTGTCAATCATATAGCCCAAGAACTCAACCTTGTCAGTTCTAAGAGTGCATTTTTCTTCCTTGACTTTTAACCCCGCTTTCTTGAACTTGGTAAGGACTCTCTGAGTTTCTCTTGTAATTGAGTGTCATTTTCAGCAGAGATTAACACATCATCAAAGTAAGGCACTACCCCTGGCAGTCCTTGGAGCATCCTTTTGATAAGGCTTTGGAAGATGCCTGGTGCCACGCTTACTCCAAACTGTAACCTTTTACATTTGAAGGCACCTCTATGAGTCACAATGGTTTGAGCCTCTGCAGTGGCATCATCAACTGTTAGTGGTTGATATGCCTGGGCCAGATCCAATTTGGCAAAGACTGTACCCCTGCCAAGGGAATGTAATAAATGATGCACCACTGGAACTGGATATGCACTCTGTTGAAGCTCATGGTTCAATGTCCCCTTATAGTCTCCACAAATTCTTACTGACCCATCAGTCTTGACTGGTGTGACTATGGGTGTCTCCCACCTGGAGTGGTCAGTGGGCTCTAAAACTCCTTGAGCTATTAGTTTATCTAATTGTGCATCAATTTTTTCCTTTAATGCAAATGGGACCCTTCTGGGCTTTAAAAGAATTGGGGGCACCTTGGGATCTAGGTTGAAAGTGATAGGGGTCCCCATATACTTGCCCAATCCATCGTTGAAGACCTCTGGAAACTCAGACTTCAAGGCCTCCTCCCATTCAGTGTTGCTCACGTGATTGATGCCAGTCACCTCGATGCCTAGTGGATTGAACCACTCAAGTCCTAGCAAGCTTGGGCGATCCTTGTCCACGATGGTCAGGGGCAAATGTTTGGTGTGGCCTTTGAACTTCACGTTGAATTCTCTTGTTCCAACTACTGGAATCTTGTTCCCTTGGTAGTCTTTAAGAGTCAGTGCTTGCTTCTGGAAATGTTTCTTCTGAATGTTTGGGAGTAGTCTGTGAATAGTGTCCCATGACACCATAGATAAATAGGAGCCTGAGTCCACTTCCATTTGGCAAGGCCTTCCTTCAATTAGTACCTTCACATGTACTTTTCTGCTTCTTAAGGGTGAAGAATGACCAATGGTGACTGTTTGACGAGTTTCATTCTTCCCATTTGCTTCTGTGTTGTGCCCCATTTTCTCACTGAAGTTGTTAGGCTTGAATTCTTTGTCAGGAAACTTTCTTCTGTGAGGTGGAGTTCTGGATGATTTGCAGATTCTTGCTAGGTGACCTCTTTTTTCACAATGGAGACAGATGGTATCAAAAAACTTGCATTCAGTGCGGGGGTGGCCCCCCCCACAACCTCTGCAATAAAAGTCTTGCCTCTTTCTTCCAAGGTCTTTCCTTTTCTTCTCCATTCTGAGTCTATAAATTCCTTCCTCCACCTCACTACAGTCTGAATCAGAATCTATTTGGTCGCAATGAGTTGTTGTGGACTTTTCCACATCAGGATGGCTTGTTAATTTTCTTCATGGCTGCTGCTGAGGACTTGGTGGCTTCTGCTGAAGAGGCCTCTTCTATTGCTTCCTTCAGCGTGATCTTAGGTCTCATTAATAACTTGCTCTGTAATACCTTGTCTTTAAGGCCTAGAACAAATCTGTCATGCATGGCCTCTTCTAAGTTGTTAAATTCACATGCACCCCCAATGTCCCTTAAACTTGCCACGAAGTCATTTACGTTTTCATTTTCCCCTTGATCATGACGGTAAAACTCGTGTCTCTTAATGAGGCACGATACTTGTGGCGTAATGGGCTCTTAACAGCTTTTCTAAGTCGGGCCAGTCCATTACCTTCATGTCTGCAGCTCCCGCCAATGCCTTCGCCATCTTGAAAACTGCTGGACCGCAGTGCGTAAGAAAGACCGCCCTCTTCTGCTTGTCGGAAATGTCGGCGAGATCGTTTCCCTCCAAATACATTTGGAAACAATCCGCATACGAGTCCCAGTCTTCTGCCATCGGATCGAATGGGGCTGGGGGGGGTGTTCAGCGCAGCCATCTCTCTCAGCTTGTTTTCCACATCATCTTCTCTTCAGGAAGGATCCCACCTTCGTCACCAGTGTTAAGTTTGCATGAAGAGTCAGACGCGGAGTGCTTCAGTGAAGAGTTTATTAGTGACTACAGCTCTTAACGGACCCAACTTGGCTGGGCTGCGGCTGCTACTTATAGCCAGCAGCCGCAGTTGCCAGCCAATCAGAGTGCAGGATTTTCCTGCACTTTTTAAACCAATCATTTCTTACATTTTACAAGAACAGTTCAAACTAAACCAATGATGTTCAAACCTGCATACATAACAGAAACTAATCATGGAGAGAAGCAACTTAGAACTAAGGAGAAATTTCCTGAAAGTTAGAACAATTAATCAGTGGAACAACTTGCCTCCCGAAGTTGTGAATGCTCCAACACCAGAAGTTTTTAAAAAGATGTTGGATAACCATTTGTCTGAAGTGATGTAGAGTTTCCTGACTAATCAGGAAGTTGGACTAGAAGACCTCCAAGGTCCCTTCCAACTCTGCTATGCTATGCTATGCTATGCTATGCTATGCTATGCTATGCTATGCTATGCTATGCTATGCTATGCTTTGCTATGCTATTCTATTCTATTCTATTCTATTCTATTCAGATTGCGATCCAGTAGTTCAGTTGACAGAATTTCATATTCAAAATGACAGCTCTTAATCCACTTTTACATCAGACAGTTCTAGCTGCTAGCTTTTTAGTAAGATGAAGTCTAAAGTAGGCCTATCTTTAGGTATTACTTAAAACTCCCATGAAGTTGTCTGTAATGAGCAAAATGCTAACATAGACATGAAAGAGAACAGGAAGTGTTCCTTAGAGAACAATTCAGGGACAAGCCTTTAGGGAGTTAGCTGAGTTCAAGCCAGGAGTTCCAAGATTGAAATGTTAAAACACACGCTGAGCAGTTTCCCATTAGTTCATGGTGGCAAATGCCTGAACTTTTTTTGTGCATTAACTCTGCAGCCAGACTTTGTAAGGAATGTTCTAACAATAAACTCATATCAAAGATATATAGGCCCTAGGTTCACAACAACAAGGAAGAAAGACCAATAAAGAGAGACTACAGTATAACATCTCTATCAGCTTATCTGTTTCCTCACCAGCTGTACTCTAAAGTGAGTAAGATTATGCATATATTGGTGTGGGATTAGACTGAAACCTAAGGCTTAGAATTTAGAAATTGGTATGTGGTAACAAAGCTTACTGATTTCTACATTGCACATTGCTTCCTTGTTTTCCTTTCTTGGAGGATATATGAGTATTTTTTGTTAAAATTTCCCCATAAAAATAACATTATTTTTGCTCTCTAATGAACCTTGTCTTATGATGTTTTCTCTGCATGTACATTAACTCATACACTGAAGCAAGTAGAAAAAAATCCCTTCATGTTTCACATTACATTTTTTTTATCCTGAAGCACAATGTTTGCTGTGTAGCTTATCCATGGAATACTCTGATGCTTCACAAGCCATGGATTGCCTTGGTCCTCACAATCACTTTAAGTAAGGGCCTGCAATTTAAGTGACCTTATCCTGACACTTCTATGGCTACCGTTGCTGGAATTTACTCTATGTAGCAAATCTAGTTTGGAGGGAAAGCACAGAGAATCTGAAAGTATAGCCTGTCTTGTTCAAGGCTGGGTCTTTACCAGGGATTTGTGACAGCAATGTCAAGGATAATAAAGAATACAAAGTTATGAATCAGTTTTTGGATCCTGATACACAGTTCAGAAGACATGAGAGACATTCATGAGGTGCTCTTAGAAGAACCTCAGTTGCATGAAACTCTAAGGGAAATAATATAGGAGTGTATCTGGAGAACAGTATGTCTCCTCAGATGTCTCCAGAGCTCCAAAATATTACTTGTGTCAGAGCCTTCAGCTCTTGACTTCAAATATACATTCTATATTTGCTTCAGCAGACTATTTGGAAGCTAAAACTGAATCTGGCTAGAGACAAGAAATGGTATCACAAAGTCAGTTCAAATAATAACAATGATTAGAAACAAGGTCCAAGTAAAACCTAAATATCAGCCAATGGGAACGGGCAAAAAAATGTAGGCATCAGGTGGGCTAGAAAACTAGCAAAAATTGATGCCACTCATGCAGCAATTTGTTTCTCATAAGGACTGACTTTCAAAGCTGAGTTCTCAGAATCCCACCTAAAATTAAGATGCAAATGAGCAGAGGGAGTATAGCAGAGGTGGTATTCAGCAGGTTCTGACTAGTTCTGGAGAACTGGTAGCGGAAATTTTGAGTAGTTTGGAATACCACCTCTGACTGGCCCTGCCTCCATCTATTCTCTGCCTCCCGAGTCCCAGTTGATCGGCTGGATCTTCTTTTGTTGCCCTGCACAGGAGAATGGAGCTGGAAAGCCAGTTAGTGGGGTGGGGAGGGGAGGGGATTTTGCAGTAACCTTCTCCCAGGAGTGGGGAGGGAATAGGGATTTTGAAGTATCCTTCCCCTGCCACATCCACCAAGCCATTCCCACCAAGCCATGCCATGCCCACTAAGCCATGCCCACAGAACCGGTAGTAAAAAAAATCGAATCCCACCACTGAAATATACTTATAAAAAGACACATATTCATGAAGAGTTCAGTCTTTAATTCTCTGTATGGCCATTTCTTCACCTGACCATCAACTGACTGTCCATGTTTCAATGCCTGAGATTCTTAGGACTATATCAGAATCTGAGGATGCCATCACAACCCAAGGGAGTCAAAAAATGATTCCCTTTCAGGAAGGAACAGGAGTTTTTTTGGTTAACTCCAGAGTCTTGGAAACTATTTTCTTCTGTACATTTCTTAACTTAGTTCTTTGAAAACAAATCCTCCAGGGCATGGAGGCAAAGATGACAGAATAGACTCTTTCAACTATTTTCATGCTGTTAATCCAATTAATATCTCTATAAGCTCTACCTAAGCAGTTATTCTAAAATTAGGCTCAAAGGCCAGCAAATTTTGTGGCACTTTGTAATGTTATTTAAATGATGATAACCAGATTTTTTTTAGAAAGGACAACTGAAATTGCTTTCTCTAGCCCTTGAACTTATGCACCATTTTTGGATGACTTTTGTGTGAATTCTATCAGTCAGGGTGTACATCATGCTCAGACTGTATCTGCAACTTTTGCCACTTGGAGAATATAGTTATTGCTTTTTCCTATTTCTCATGCCTACTCATTAAAAGAAAACAATATTTTGTGGTAAATAGAACACTGATACAAATCCTTGCTATTTTCAGAGGAAATTGGCTGTGCGGTGCCTTATATAATTCTTATCCATAGTCTCGATTTTGCTACCACTATGTATGAAACTGTATGTATTAGTGTCTTTAAAGCAGGTGAAAAAGGTTTATAGTGAGATATTTTCACTGTAATACTTATTAACAAGCCACTTTATATTCCCTGTCTACTCATTTTCAGGCTTTTCCGAGGCAGTGCTTTCTTTACCTTTCCCAATTTTTAAACACAATTTGGCATCTGCTGTTTTATCCTAAAAATGGTCTAAGAAACATGATGCACAGTTTGACAAGAAAATAGCATGTTTTTAAAGAGGTGTAAGTTGTGATCCTCTTTGTGCTATCTTAAAATTTTCAATAACCCTTTAGTAGATTTTTCAGTAAGTGCTCTAGCATCTTGTCTGAACATAGGGAGATACTTTATACCCTTAGTTAGTTTTGCAAACAAAAAAAAATTCTGAATGTGGAATTGTCTCAGACATGGTCAACTTTTAAATAGTTTTATAGTCAAAGCTCCTTCAATAACAACATTTGCTTGGAAATTTTTTCATCTTTTTTCTCTCTGAAACTAACATACCCTGAACTCCTTAAGCTAAACAGTAACAGTCTATGTCAATGAATAAGTTTAAATATATGGTTCACTATTCTCGGGAACAATTGTGTATCAGTTCATTTGCCTATCCAGTAATTTTTCATCCCACCTTTCCACTAAGAGCGGAAGATTGCGTTCATAGCATGACCTCCTCTAATTTTTCACAACAATCTTGTGATGTTGAATGGACTATGAAATAGTGACTGGCACAATGTCACCCAGTTATTCATATTTTAAGTTAGGTAGTCCTACTAAAAGCAAAAAAAAAAAAAAAGAGAGAGAGAGACAAAGACAAAAATATAGAAGGAACCTTCTCTATTTTAAAAAGACTTCTTCAATTTGCTTTGTGGTGGTACAATTCTCAACAGGGAAGTCCCTGCAGAGACTCACTTTTACAATCGCTGCCAAACAAAAATATTCTTGCTTTAAACAACAGAAACTCAAGGCTCAAGAGAATTCCATATAACTCAAGGTTTTAGGTACAAGCACGGCATAATAAACGTTTGACTGACCTGGTTCCAATTGTACAATTTAGAACATGCCCTGAGATGCTGCACAGAAACCTGACATTCACTCACATTTGTATTTTCCAATGGTCAATGGATATTTGCTATATTCTATTTCATTTTATATATAATGCTGGGAGCAATTTTTTTCCTACTTAAAATGGCAATTTTATAAAATGAATATGTCCATTGATCTTCTTTTTTCCCCTTTTCTCTGCCTGAGAAAAAGGAATGTGTAGCCTAAGATCTTTCCTTTCCCTCCATTTTAAAAAGAAAAATCACTGTCAAAAGGTCACAAAAGAACAATATTAACATTTTCCCTCTGTGCAGAGTCAATTTTTGACACTGCCAATGTTCTCATCAAAGAAGACACTGTGGGAAAAGAAATACATCAGGATATACAAGCAAAAACTGTAGTGAAAGTGAAGCTGTCCCAAATGAAGACATTTCTATAGTGTTTGGATCCTCCATGACTTTTAAATTTCTTTTCATCATAAGCATGAAACTTACACCATTATTTAGAGGCACCTTCCTTTGGTAGCTGAAGAGATGAGAAAAAGGAAGGGGCCATTCCCATGACAGATTACCTTCATTTCCATAAACTTAAATTCAGCTTTGTCGAATATCCTTCCCTGTAGGAAAAACAGCAGGTGTCAAACACACTAGCAAAGAACAAGTCCCATTAGCTGGTGACCTTTCTCTTCCAAGATAGAATGGCACTGTTTTTCAATATTGCTGTAAGAGGTCATTAGCAGCTGCTGTGACAGATGTTGTCAGAACTTTACACTTACACTGGGACTTGCATAATGGGAGCTGAAGATCACGATCTGGCCTTGCTTTTCTGAAAGATTATCTTCCCAAGACATTATCAAAGTTGCACAAGATAGGGCTTTCTTTGATAAGCGTTGGAAGGGAATGTGTATAGTTGGTCCCCTTTGTGGCCAGTCTATCATTTTTGGGGTGACTTTTACTGTAAATTGTCTGGAGGACAGGGCCCAGCTCTGCTGAGTGAAAGAAAAAGTTACAACTTACAACTTATATGAATTGTTCTAAATGCTGTTAAAACAAAGATTCTGCAATGCTGGAAAGCAGCAGAAAAATGTAAATATATGGGCTGTTATAGGAAAACATGGGAGATACTACAGCTCATAAAAGTAACTTATTTTGCTAGGGATATACACAACTTATATAATATAATGTGATAAACTTTTGGCAATATATATTTTACAATAGGATTTAACTATATACAATTCAGTGTAATATTAATGATAGTTGCCCTTTACACTATTGGTATCTATTCCTTCAATATACTCATACTGGTATTACTTTTATTTATTTATGGAAGAAAGAAAAATAACAAGGAAAAAGATACTAATGGCAATACTTTAAAATATTTTTCTTAGAAATTAGAAAAGAGTAAGAGTTGTTTGTGCTTTGTTTTAAATAATGTTTATTGAGAAATTTTACTTGAATTTTACACACACACACACACACACAGAGAAATAAAAAAGAAAAAGTGCATGAAACAATACAGTTAGAAGGAAGAGAAGATAATTAAAGAAGTGACTTTCAACCTTCATTAGAGCAGTTAGAATCAAAATGATTATCCCTCCTCCCTGTTAAACACAACCACCAATTCTTTGTCCACTAATTCAACAGTTTTTATATTGTCCAGTCTAAAAATAATTATTTTAGCTATTTCCATTTTCAGCAAAATATTCAGCAACAGTGTTTGTTATTTTAATCTTTTGCTGTGGGTACATCAATATACCTCCATTTTACACATGTAATATAATTTTGCTTCTCAATGAAATTATACCCTCTTTTATGAATTTATCTATCACAAATATATTCTTTTGGAGTAGACCAAAAATCCTGTCAGAGCTGCTTGAATAGAATAATAATAAATACATATATATAAAAATTGCTTTCTGAACATGAAAAGCCTGGCTGGATTTTATACTCTCCTTGTTTGACATTTATGTCATCAGGACTGCTTGAATTTAATAATAATAAAAAATAATGACTTTCTGATCATGTGAAGCCTGGCTGGATTTTATATTCTCCTGTTCCACATTGATGTCATCCAGACTTCAGAATGACCTCAACCTGATGATAAGCAGTTATTTTTATTTCTTGGCTAGTTTAACTTCCCTGCAAAAATGTGTGGAAAGAACAGTAATTATTCTGACACAGGACTAATTCTCTTCTTAAGCGTGAACGTCAAGGGACAGTATTCTGTGTGGCATTTTATAGAACTGCATCTGTGCCCAACGGATACTTGCCAACAAGCATAGCTGAAGAGTTTCATGCCTCTCAGAAATGAAAAGGACTTTAACAAGCAAAACATGAGAAATGTAGTCAGGGCTGGCAGGAAAGCTCCATGCGTTGTAAAGCTGGAGTTTGCAAGCACCAAGCAATTGTCTTCAGTGAGCAAACTGGGCTTACATCAACCACAATAGGCTTATCAGGTGCATTTTAACAGTGATGCTTCCAAACCACATTAACTGGGGTTTTTTCAGGTTGATATGTTGCACTCTGACAGATCATGTCAAGTTGTGTCAACTGGCAATTTATAAAAGGGTATTTTTCCCCTCTAAATTTGCAGTTGCTGAGAAGTGCTATTCGGAAAGAAATTTCTATAAAAAAGAAAACAAATACAAAACCATCTATATAGAAACACTTCAAAATTTGCACTACTTGTATTTTCCCCATTATAGCTAGAAATGCAGAGTGTCCATGATAAGTTTATATATATTGAACATACTGCTTGATGTCCTTTATTTGCCTAGAGTGTATATTGTTTATATCCTGGAAAGATACAATTAATCATAAATACTATGAAAATAAATTCCAACTCCTGTTCTCTTCAGAGTGAAAAAAATCCTCTTATCCCAAAAATGGTTCTTTTGAAACTGATGTCAAATCTGACATTTCCACTTTTTCTTGACGGTCTTCATGAGCTTTGTTTCCCACTACCATCTATCTTCATTGTCTTTATGTGAGGCAATTATTGTATAAGAAAGAAAGAAAGAAAGAAAGAAAGAAAGAAAGAAAGAAAGAAAGAAAGAAAGAAAGAAAGAAAGAATACACACAGGCACCTACGCATAAGTATCCTTAGTGAACATGATGACTCGTTTTTAAGTCTCCATGCTGAACTGATGATTCATTCCATAGGACTCTTCATTTTGGAAGATGGATGCAAGCATAGTTAAAGGTGCCATAAAGGTTGCATTTAAATTCAATATCTCCCCCACTCCCTCCCTCTCCCCTCCCTCTCTATTTCTCCATCTATGTGTATACATAAAATCTTGATTTTCTCCTGAATGTTCACCATGCACCTTATTGATATTTGTTTACTTTTCAGGATCAGTCAATAATGTAACAGCTACTGTGTGTGTAGTTCTGCCTTACTATCAAACTTAAAAACCAGCCAGCAAAGTGCCCCAGCCATGAACCTGCTGTTTTTCAGAGGAAGGGAAATAAGAGGCAACCATCATCCATACTGGTGATAATTCAAAGTATAATAATACCAAATAAAAAAAAATAAGCAGCCCAATCCTTTTATGTTTTAAGGAAGCTTGAGAAAGATCAAATACTTTTTATGTAAATACAACTTTGTCCAGGCTTAGCAATATCAATGTAGTCATTTATGTTTAAATGATTTTGTGAATAAAACTACAGGAGATGGATTAACCCAGAAGGGCTATGTACAATTGTGGAAAAGCTGTGGATTAACAAATGCAAATTATCTGCAAAATAAGGAAAGCAGATGCTGAGTGTAGATTTGCCATATTGTGAGTTGATAGATGAGGGGAGAACCCAGGATACCCAATTTTCATATAACAAATGGCATTTAAAAATATTTTCAACATATAGAAAATGTTAAAATCTTCTTGTCTAAACCATGAAAATTAGATTTAAAAAAACAAATGAAATCGGAACTTAGTAATTGAAAAGGCCAATTAAAAAAAAAACTGGCTTACATTTAAATTTGTCTTGGTGAAATAATAGATGAATATGGATATGTTCATAACACGTTTAGTGTAAGGTGCTGAATAAAATTGAATGAATGAATTTCTTGTATTTGCAATAAACAAAAGAAAAATAAGTAGTCATTTATTTTATACATTTATAATTTGCATTTTCTTCTCTAGAAATTCAAGGTGATATGCTTATTTTGTCCTCAGAATCCTAAGTCCATATGTTTCATAGGCATCTATGGGTGCAGACAGTAAAAAAAATCAACAGAACAATGATGGCCATGCAATCAACTCATGTTGATAATCATCTATAAAGCCCTTCATGGCTTAGGTCCGGGGTATTTGCAAGAGCACCTGCTGCCAGCAACGGCTTCCCATCTTCCTGTGCACTCCCACAGACAGGGTCTCCTCAGGGTGCCATCAGCCAGACAATGTTGGCTGGTGACCCCCAGGGGGAGAGCCTTTTCTGTGGGTGCCCCCGCCCTTTGGAACCAACTACCCCTGGAGCTCCGGTTGGCTCCTGACCTTTGATCCTTCCATCACGACCTGAAGACATGGCTTTTTCGATCAGCCAACCTGGACTGAAGGTTTTTTTTAAATTGTTTTAAATTGTTTGTGGGTTTTAATGTTTTAATGTGAGTATTGGGGTTTCTTATTTAATAGCTTTTTAATTTTGTATTCTTGTGTTTATTGCTGTAAGCTGCCCTAAGTCCTTTGGGAGATAGGGTGGCACAGAAATCCTTTATTAAATTAAATTAAATTAAATTAAATTAAATTAAATTAAATTAAATTAAATTAAACCCCAATGTCTGACATTGGAAAGTCATGATTGCCATAATAACTTTTGATCCTTCCTCTTGTGAATGCTGCTCATGGATTTGATAGTGTTTGAACCCAAATATCCAGTCAGCTTCCTTAGCTAAAAATGAACTGCTCTTGTATAGTTATGTGTAGACAACATTTTGTCTGAAATAGTATAAGGTTTCCTGCCTAAGCAGGGAGGTGGATGATAAGAACTTCAAGGTCCTTTCTAACTCTGTTATTCTGTTAAATTCTGTTTCTTCCCATGTTACTCTATCCTTTTGAGGGGGAATAGACATGAGTACAGAGCACTGTTGTCCCCGTTTCACTTTTCATGGATGGCTGCTGTGTAGCTACAGTGGTAAATTTTGTTCATAGAGGTTGGTTATCCCTGGAATTGAGGATACTGGAAAATCAAAGACCTCATTCAGTGGGATGATTCTTATGGTTACAAAAGCAAGAATAAGTTTTGCTTAAAACTGAAAGAAAGATACAGTCCTGACAATGTCTATCAGCAAACTTAAATTTTGAGAATACATAGTAATGACGAAACTATATATTTACACAATGAAAATTTAACTAAATTTAAGCAAGAATGGTTCTCATAGATACAGTGCATCAAGTGAAATGGTAAATATAACCACTTATAGTCTGAGTTTTAAGAGGGCCTGAACGCCAACAAATTAGCAAATGATTTTTGACTCCTAGTAACCACATAGGCATATTTTCTTTATGATATCCTTATCCCAATTGTTCAAGTTTCCGCAGTGGTGTACTTATATATACTTTATATACTATATAGTAATGATACAATTAACTTACAATCAAAACCATTAACATGAAACCAATACTTTGATGTGAATTGCAGTCATTCTTTTTTTTAATGTTACATTTAACTTTGGATGAAAAAAACCACCAGATTATTGTAACTTTTAGTATTAATATCCTAAACTGTAATTAATATTGATCCATTTGTTTCCTCAATTTTCAATACTTTAAACTACCTAAATAAATTGAATAAGAATAATCTCCAATCATATCATATTAAATCACTGCATTGAAATAGTGCCTGGTATGCAGTTTTTAAAAATGTTATATTTAACTTTGGATGAAAAAACACCAGATTATTTTAACCTTTTAATATTAATATCCTAAACTGTAATTAATATTGATCCATTTATTTCTTCAATTTTCAATACTTTAAACTATTTAAATAAATAGAATAAGAATAATCTCTAATCATATCATATTAAGTCACTGCATTGAAACAGTGCCTGGTATGCAAATATAATAAAAGGAAGCAAGTAGGAAAAAATCAGTGGATGATTCTGAGGACAGAGAGTCTCATTATTGCAGGGTCCATACAAGGGGTGAATGGGATTAATTTGCTTATGAAACAAGACTCCGTGTTCTAAGCTTGCTAACTTGGTAGTAAGTTTTGAACTCAATGGAGCTTATGACAGAATAAGAACATGCACATCTTCTGAATGGTCTCTATTGATCTCTTTCCTTTTTAAAAAAGCTCAGCATGGCAGAAGTCCCTCTCAGGCACACTGTAGCAGTAGCTCATACTTGAACAAATGTAAAATGGAACTTCAGAGAGGGTATGTAAGGTTAGATCTGTGCATTAACTGTAAAATCATATGTGCATCGTGAAGTATGTATGTATGCCTAAAAGGAAGAAAGAGAAATAGGAAGGTTTCCTGGGAGGCTTGCATGTATATTTGTAGAGAAGATCAAGGTGTTTTAAAATTAGGTGTCTTAGTTTAAAACTAACTAAAACTTATTTTGTTAATCAACAGTAATTGCATTTTTGTCTTGGGCCTGCACTCTTTTAGAGTGTTTGTGCATGTGCATGCATATACAGGGAAAAGGAGAGAGAAATGTATACATGCATACACACATACTACATATTTGCCCACCAACAAAGTGTGCTGTTGCTGAGGTGATGATGTATGTGTGTGGTTCTTGGAAGGGATAAGGGAAGAATATTATGATTGTATGCCAATTGGTATTGTCAGGAAGATCAGTCAAGGCATGGAAGTTATCCCATCAAGCAGGCACCTATTGGGTAACAGCAGTATAGCATGATGTTGATTTTAGAAGATTATTTTAATAGCAATGACATTTTCTACTGCATGGGATAAGGCCTCCTGCCTCTTGTATTGTACAAAACAAAGGACAGAAAGTATAAAATCAGCAATATAATGAACTGCTATATAATGAACTACTGAGTTAGGATGATTGTCAACATGCTGTTGAGGAAAATAAATTGGTCAAGTCCAAGTTTAGTGGGAATAGAAAGCCAACCAATTCCGACAATGAGATCCTGAGAACATATCCACCATTTTCAAGGATAACATCAAGAATCATGTTGAAGTAATGACCCCATTGATAGAAAACTAAGGAATTGTGAAATGAACATAAAGTCAATAAAGATGAATATGAAAAGACACTGCCACAGCTCAAGAAACAAAAAGAAAGCAAACTGTAAATCAGAGCAAAATAGAAATGGTTAAGAACAAGAGAGAAGCCAAGGTCAAGAAAAACAAAGATTTCAGGATGGAATTTCAGGAAGAGTTTCATATATATGTTAGCAGATATAAGTAGTAGCCATCTGCAACATCACCAATGATGGAAACAGACATGGAAAAATAAGAAGAGCTATGCCAGCAAATCTGGAGAATAACACAGTGGCCAATAGATTGGAAGAAATTAATATACTTATCAATAGCAAAGAAAAGAGACTGAAGAGAGAGTGCAAACTATCATACATTATTCTTAATTTCACATGCAAACAAAATATTGCTTTGGATCATCCAATGCAGATTAGATTAGAGCCCTACAGGAAAAAAGAAAGGCCAGATGTTCAAATTGGCTTTATAAAAAGCTAAAAAACTTGAAGCTTTATTGCTGATTCATGTTGGAGAAAGTCAGTGAGTACCAAAAGAAGTCAGTATGTGCTTCATTGATTATAGAAAGGCCTTTGATTTGGTCAGTCATGTCAAGCTGTGAATGTTCTTAAAATCAAAATTCCAAGGCGCAGAATTGTCCTCATGTGAAACTTACTGTACATACTTCTCAAGAAGCCACAGTATGGACAGATTATGGCTAAACAGACCGGGTCCAGGTTAGCATAGGATAAGGATGTTTCTCCTCTTATTTATTCAACTTATATGCTGAATATTTATTAAGAAAACTGGATTGCAGAAAGAGTAGTACATTTTTTTTAAATTGGAGGGAAAAACTCCAGTAATCTGAATGCTGCAGAGGATACTACTCTGGTAGCTGAATGTGAAAAATGACCTGCAAACTTTAATAGAAAGTCAAGGAACAGAGTGAAAAAAATTTGACTAAGGTTAAATATAAAGAAAATCAACATTATGACAATTAGTACAGCATCAGGCCTTGGAAATGACAGTAAAGATATTGAGATGGTAGATACCTTTTGCCTTTTAGGAATAACTATCAAGCATCAAGTAAAGTATCATAGATTAGCCCTTGGTAGCATAACTATAAAGGCCTTGGAAAAGATTTGTGTTATGTATGTAGGTTTAAATGTTATTGGTTTATTTGAATTGGTCTTGTAAAATGTCAAATGGTATTGGTTTAAATAGTCGGGAAGAAACCCTGCACTCCCATTGGCTAGCAGCTTCGGCTGCCGGCTATAAAAGCAGCCGTAGCCTTACCCGGACGGGTCCATTCGAGCTGTTGTCATTAATAAAGTCTTTTGCTGGAATTCCTCGCGTCTGACTCTTCATGCAAACTTAACACTGGCGACGAGGATGGGATTTCCCTGAAGAGAAGACGGCGACGAACAAGCAACTGGCGAGATGGCTGCGCTGAACACCCCAGCACCGTTCGATCCGGCGACGGAAGACTGGGAATCGTATGCAGACCGGTTCCACATGTTCCTGGAAGGGAACGATCTCGCCGGCATCCCGAGAGAGCGGAAGAGGGCGGTCTTTCTCACACTGCGGTCCGGCAGTCTTCAAAATGGCGAAGGCGTTGGCGGGAGCAGCAGAATTGAAGGTAATAGAATGGCCGAATTAGAAAGACTTTTAAGAGCCCATTACGCCCCACAAGTATCGTGCCTCATTAAGAACACGCGAATTTTACCGTCGGGATCAAGGGATAGCGAGAGTGTTAATGACTTCGTGGCAAGCTTAAGGGACATTGGGGTGCTTGTGACTTTACCAACGTAGAAGAGGCCATGCGTGATCGGTTTGTTTTGGGCCTTAAAGATAAGATCTTACAAAGCAAACTGTTAATGAAACCAAAATCACGCTTAAAGAGGCTATTGAAGAGGCTGTTTCAGCAGAAGCCACCAAGTCCTCAGCTGCGGCCATGAAAAGATTAACAAGGCCTCGAGCCAGGCCTCAAGCCATTCTGATGGGGAAAAATCCTCAACAACTCATTGCAAACAAATAGACTCTGATTCGGATAGCAGTGAGGAAGAAGGGATTTTTAAGCTCAGAATGGAGAAAAGAAAAGACTCTGAGAAAAACAGGCAAGGATCCGTTTGCAGAGGCTGGGGGGGCCACCCCGCACTGAATGCAAGTTCTTTGACTCCATTTGCCTACGTTGTGAGAAACGGGGCCACATAGCCAGAGTCTGCAAATCATCCAGAACTCCACCATTCAGGAAGAAATTTCCTGAGGAAGATTTTAAGCCCAACAATTTAATTGGAAAAATGGGGCGAAATCCAAAAGCAAATGGCAAGAGTGAAACTCACCAAACAATATCCATTGGTCAGTCTTCACATTTAAATAGCAGAAAAGTACATGTGAAGGTGTTTATTGAAGGGAGACCGTGCCACATGGAAGTGGACTCAGGCTCTTATTTATCTATGGTGTCATGGGACACTATACACAGACTCTTTCAAGAATTCAGAAAAAACATTTCCAGAAGCAAGCACTGACCCTCAAAGACTACCAAGGAACAAGATTCCAGTAGTTGGAGCGAGGGAATTCAACGTGCAGTTTAAAGGCCACACAAACGTTTGCCACTGACCATCGTGGACAAGGATCGCCCAAGTTTGCTGGGACTTGAGTGGTTCAAGCCACTTGGCATCGAGGTGACTGGCATCCATCACGTGAGCAGTTCTGACTGGGAAGAGTCCTTGAAGTCTGAGTTTCCAGAGGTCTTCAGCGAAGGACTGGGCAAGTATATGGGGACCCCTATTGCTTTCAGTTTAGACCCCAAGGTGCCCCAATTCGTTTAAAGCCCAGGAGGGTTCCATTTGCTTTAAAGGAAAAAATTGATGCACAATTAGATAAGCTCATCGCCCAGGGGTTTTGGAACCTACTGACCACTCCAGATGGGAAACACCCATAGTCACACCAGTCAAGGCTGATGGGTCAGTGAGAATCTGTGGTGACTACAAGGGGACACTTAACCATGCGCTGCAGCAGAGCGCATACCCTGTACCTGTTGTGCATCATCTGCTCCATTCCCTTGGCAGGGTACAGTATTTGCTAAACTGGACTTAGCTCAGGCATATCAACAATTAACAGTTGATGATGCCACTGCAGAGGCACAAACAATTGTGACTCATAGAGGTGCCTTCAAATGTAAAAGACTACAATTTGGAGTAAGCGTGGCACCTGGCATTTTTCAAAGTCTTATGGAAAGAATGTTGCAAGGACTGCCTGGGGTAGTGCCTTATTTTGATGATGTGTTAATCTCTGCTGAAAATGACACTCAGCTTCAAGAGAGACTCAGAGAAGTCCTTACCAGATTCAGAAAAGCAGGTTTGAAAGTCAAGGAAGACAAATGCACTCTCAAAACAGACAGAGTTGAATTCCTGGGGTACATGATTGATAAACAGGGCATCCACCCCACTGATGCCAAGGTTAAAGCGATCAAGGAAGCCCCTAAACCTCGTTGCAAGTCAGATCTGCAAGCCTTCCTTGGCCTTATTAATTATCACATGTTCTACCCACAAAGCATCTATTGCTGAACCCTTACATCGTTTACTTGATAAGAAGGCTGCTTGGATCTGGGGGCGGAAGGAACAGTCAGCATTTAACAGTATTAAGAGACTAATCATGTCTGATGCTGTGTTGATTCAATTCTCTGAGAATTTACCTGTTGTTCTGACTTGTGATGCATCCCCTTTTGGAGTGGGAGGGGTTTTGAGCCATAGGCTTCCCAATGGCAGGAAGCCCCAATTGCATTCTACTCTCGCACGCTGTCCAAAGCAGAGAGGAACTACAGCCAATTGGACAAGGAGGCTTTAGCAGTTGTAGCAGCTGTTAAGAAATTTCATGAATATCTGTATGGCAGGTCATTCACCATTGTTACAGATCACAAACCTTTGCTTGGCATCGTGGCAGGAGACAAACCTACACCTATTATCCTGTCACCAAGAATGCTGAGGTGGACTGAATTTCTTGCAGCCTACTCCTACAAACTGATTCACAGGCCTGGCAAGGACATTGGACATGCTGATGCACTGAGTCGTTGCCCACTACCTTGCCACAAGGAAGACTGTGAACTTGAGACTCACACCTTTTCCTGGAGACCGTTGCTAAGCTTCCAGTCCATGCTGCTGAGATTGCCAGAGAATCTGCCAAAGATGCTGTGTTGGCACCTGTTATGGGCTGGATTAAGAAAGGTTGGCCTCTTCAAGATCTACCTCACTTTGCTCAACCTTTCAAATCCAGGCAAACTGAATTATCTGTACTAAGAGGATGTATTTTGTGGGGTAACAGGATGGTTATTCCTGCAAAACTGCAAAGGGAGGTTTTGGAAATGTTACATGAGGGTCATCCTGGGATTGTAAGGATGAAAGGTTTGGCCAGGAGTTATGTATGGTGGCCAGGTATTGACAAAATGGTTGAAAACTGGGTTGCATCTTGTCCCAATTGCCAGGTAGTCAGGCCTGCCCCACCTCACGCCCCCACACAGGAATGGGAATGTCCTAGGGCCCATGGTCTAGAATCCACATTGATTTTGCAGGTCCTACAAGAGGGCACACGTTTCTAGTAATTGTTGATGCATACTCCAAATGGCTAGAGGTTATTCTCATGACTTCTACTACTACTGAGGCTGTTATCAAGCAGCTCAAAAAGCTCTTTGTAACCCATGGGTTACCAGATGTCCTGTCTCTGACAATGGCCCTCAATTCACGTCTAACATTTTGAATCCTTTCTAGCTCAACAGGGCATCAGACATGCCCTTACAGCCCCTGGGCACCCTTCGGCCAACGGCCGGGCTGAACGTATGGTACGCTTTACCAAAGAAAGCTTCAGCAGCTGGGTCCTGGGGACATCTGAGAAGCTTGAAAAGCTTCTTAGTGTTCAGCACATCACTCCTAGCCCATCAACTAACTTGTCCCCAGCAGAGTTGTTAATGGGCAGGAAACTTAGGTCTTCCCTTGACCGACTTCATCCCACTTATGCACCCAATACACCACTGGATCCACTTCCAAAGTTCGTTCTTTCAGTGTGGGAGTTCTGTCTATGCTAGGAACCTTACAGGTGAACCTTTGTGGATTCCTGCTGAAATAACTCACATCACTGGCCCTCTTTCTTACAGGGTTCAAACAGAGGATGGCCTCCTCTGGAGCAGGCACATTGACCAACTTAGATCCCGTTCACTCAGGAACATCGCCCTGTCTCTCTCTAGGTCCCTCACCTGATGTCTCTTCTAGGGGGGAAGGGGAGGAACAGGAGGAATATCAACAAACAGGAATCAACCCCTTGTGTAACGAGCCATTGCGGCAGGAACCATCCCGAACCCTGTCACAATGCCAAGATCCATCCTTAGAAGTAGAGTCATTACGACAGGAACCATCCCGAACCCTGTCACAATGCCTAGATCCATCCTTAGAAGTGGAAGATTGTACATCACTACCAGATTGGGTGTTGACATTGGAATGGAGATGGGTTGGGAGGAGAGACCAGATTCTAACAGTCTAACAGGGTCTTCTTTCACAGGAAGTCCTAACAGGGAAATGTCAGCAGACACATTTCCCTCTCACTGGGTGAGAACAATAAAGATTCTGAACCACGAAGGTCTCACGTACACGTAAGAGCCCCACCTATTTAAGGGAATACATTAGATAGGTTGGGGTTTGGTATGGACTGAACCTAGTGGGGAGGGGTGTTGTATGTAGGTTTAAATGTTATTGGTTTATTTGAATTGGTCTTGTAAAATGTCAAATGGTATTGGTTTAAATAGTCGCGGGAAGAAACCCTGCACTCCCATTGGCTAGCAGCTACGGCTGCCGGCTATAAGAAGCAGCCGTAGCCTTACCGAGGACGGGTCCATTCGAGCTGTTGTCATTAATAAAGTCTTTGCTGGAACTCCTCGGTCTGACTCTTCATGCAAACTTAACAATTTTATCTCATGATCGATTTATGCCTACAGAGATCAGAATGGTTAGGCAATGATTTACAGGTGATTTCTATGGAACATAAAGTTGGATTTCAAAGAAGCAGTGTAGAAAGAATACTGATGCTTTTGGAATGTTGAAGAAGGACTCCTGAGAATACTGGGACAACCAAGAAATTGTACGGTGAATCATCAAATAAACCAATCCAAAGTTCTTAGTCAAGGCACAAATGAT